>OY282644.1:124169500-124559500 GCA_958299015.1 Tetanocera ferruginea | reverse complement strand
TACCATACCTTTTTGATTTCGTAGCTTACTAAAATTTTTGATAATTTTGCAATTTATATATAATTTACTTATTTATATTTATTTATATATAAGCTTAATACAAGCAGTTTGAATACTTAAAACTAAATTTTATAATTAACAGGAAGTATCTTAATTTACAATGGTACTATATCTTAATTAGAAGAATACATTAGAGAGGGGGAGGAAGTGTCGTTGGAGTTAAGAAGGATATCTCGGAGTAGTGGTCTGCTCAGGTGAAAATCGAATTCACTGATCAAGCTATTGGTTACCCAAAGCATTCTATTTATAGGTTCACTGCATCCAAAGTCGGTGCGGTGAAACTTAAGGTGAAAAAGAGGTATAGATTAAGGTTGCGTGGGTTGGTATTAAAGGATATTAATTGGAGTAGTTCTGGGCAGTTAATGGTACCGCATACTAGTTAATGAATGAAGAGAACATCGGCAACTTCTCTTCACTTTGCAAGTGTTTGCATGTTAATCAACTGCAGACGGTTGGTATAAGGAGGTAAGTTGAAACTGTCAAGAGCCGGGAAGACCACGCAGAGCCGAAAGAGTCGGCTATAAAAGAAATCCCCATACAAATTATATTTTTATTTTTTAATTTTTATTTTTATTATTTTATTGATTTAAGTTTATATTTTTTGCGTTACAAAATGTGGCATTGTGGCATTTTTATTTCTTAATTTTAGTTAATTATTCTAAAAAACATATTTTCTTTTTTGTTTTTTATATTGATTTTGTTAATTTTTAATATCATTAATTTTTTTTAATTTTGTGTTAAGTTCTTTCGTTTGTTATTTTTTTAAGTGTTTTATGTTTCTAATTTCTTGTTTATAAATACATATTTTAATTTTAAAGTTGTATTTATTTTGTAATTTTATTTATTGATATGATTCAACGAAAATAACATGATTTTTTTTTTATTTTATTTGTGTATTTTCGAAAATTCTTTTTTTTTAATTTTTATTTATTTTTGTTTTGTTTTAAGTTTGTAATTTTTTTGAGTTAAATATGTAATTATTAATTTTCAGATATTGTAATTTTTTTATTTCCTTTTGGTTACATTTCTTTAGTTTGCATTAATTTTTTTATTTTATTATCTAAGTTATGGACTGCTATGTTATATTATATAACATATTTCTTAAACATCCTGGAAGTTGTTAACTGAAAACAACTTCAATTTTTAAACGGTCTTAAACAATGTGCGGTTAAGCATTAATATTTATAACATGTAGAATTTTTCAAACTATAACCAATTTTGAAATTTTTTCCAAATTTGAAACGTGAAACGTTTCTTCACGTTTTTATGCATATTTTTTTTAATTATTTTTAATGTTCTATTTTTTTTTTTACAATTCATTACGTTAAGTTTTATTTTTTGCTGCTTCCATTTAATTTTTATTTTTGCTGCTTGTAATTTTTTTACTTTTTGATTGGTTTTAATTTTAATTTTTGGTTTTTTAATAATAATAATTTAATTTAATTTTTTAATACGACATTACAAGATGTTTTTTATTTTTTTAATTTTGTTATGTTTTTGTTTTCTTTTATATTTCGTTTTACTTTTCATTTATTTTGTAATGCAAATAGTTCAAAAATAAATAAATTTTTATACACGTTTTATTTTAATGTTTTTATTTTTTATTGTATTTTTTATTTTAAATTTTTTATTTTTAATTTTTTTTTAATTTTTTTTTAATTTTTTTTTAATTTTTTTTTTTAAATTTTTTATTTTTTTTTCAATTAATTTAAAATTTTTTTTTCTAATTTATTTTTCTATTTTTTTTTTATTTTTATATTTTGTATTATAAATTATAATTATTTTTTTTAAAGTATATTTTTTAGACTTCTTACTTGGTTTAATAAACGCACCATTTCATTTTTAAATTTTATTTTCTATTATCTACGGCGGTTTGGAACATTCAGAGTCAACAAGCCGATAACAAATTATTGGAATTTTTACTCAACACTTTTTATTTCAAATATAGAAAGGGTAAGTTAACCGGTTATGGGCATTATACGGTTGTGGGCACCCGTGTATAACTTTTGACAGTGAGAACATGCAGTTGATCTGAAAATTGTCGTTTGTGGTTCCACAAAAGCTGTACTCAATTTCAAATAGACTTGTTATTAGTTGATATTCACTTTCATGGTTAGTTTAACCATTTTCATATTATTTGACCATTTTTCGATACTTTTTTTTTAAAAAGTCTAATTAATACTTTTCACTCCTTCCTATTGTCTGCAGATTCATTAAATCCACTATATATATATCTTGGCTGACAACAATATATATGTTTCTTCGACTTTTACTGATTTTATGTATTAATATATTGTTTTTATACGGAGAAAACTCCCAAACACTCATGCATATCACATTTCCCTCCGTTCACAGTTCTTGTAAAAATACTTTTAAAAAAATCATTTCTCAAGTGACTAAGGAAACCACTATTATTTCCTTATCATAATGCATTGTGAATCGAATATTAATATTAAACCATATTGCATGGTTTTTGATTAAGGCTTTTTGACAAAAATAAAAATGCATTTATTTAACCATTACGAAAAGTCAAATTTTGATATTTTAAGTTTAGTGAACTGTGAACAAACTATTGGGAAAATAATGTTGTTAAGACGAGTTTTACATTTTATACAAGTAGTCGAAAAATGCAAGGGGGCAAGATATGACACTATATCACATTACCCGCCTAGACCACATTACACGAACTCACTCTATGAGTACACTCAAATACACATTTTACATTAACATAACTTATTCTTGTTTTGCGCATGGACTTGTGTAAAAATACACTCAAGCCATGCGAAATAACGTCAAGTTTATGTACACACGACCAGTGAACATAATTTATGTTTTCAGTGTAGTGCGTCTTTTTACCATAACAAAGGTTTCGGGTCTAAGTCCCTCCTGATAAGTACTGAAAATAAAATTTCAATGCAGAACCTAAATAGATTCGACATCTAAATCACCTTATTCTTTAGTTCGTCTTAACGGGGGACCGTTTTTTAAATCCGCCAAAATTTTATAATTTTGTATTTTAGTAAATATAAAAATTCTAAGAAAAACATTTCAGGGAAAAATTCCTACGGGTTCAAAAGTTACAGCCGGATTAGTGAAAGCGCATTTTCATTTTTCTTTGTACGTTTTAACTTTGTAACATTCAACTTTGAACGCGTTTATCTCTAAACCATGTTTTTCGTACTGGTTGCGGCACAAGAGGGTTTATTTTGAATTTTAATTTTTAGTTTTAATAGTAAAATTGTTGACGAAATTTTTATTTTTTTAAACTTGATTCGCTATCGTATGATACAAGCTTTTTTTAAATTTTTGTTTTTAATTTTTGAATTTTTAAAGTCAATATTTTTTTCGAAAAAACACACTTTCAAATTTGGAACATCACCAAAAAATGAAATAAAATTTTTAAAAAAGCTCCTGTCATACGATAACCAATTTTGTTAAGATTTAAAAAAAAGTCATTTTTTATCCAGACAATTTTTGCGACTCCCAGCGCTGCAACCATGAGGCCCCCTTTTTTTCTCTGCCGCCAGTTTGGAGCTCTATAAAACTATGTTGGAGTGAAAAATATATTTTTTTGAATTTTTTTTCCTGTAACTTGTTCAATTCTCTACAATAACAAAAACAAATTTTGGAAAACAAGGTCTGTTTTCTCTGCCGCGAATGTTATGTCCCTCCTTAATTCAAAATTGATCTTATAAAAAACGGATCGAATTTGTTTTGCTGGCAATTTTCTCAATTTCCTGAATACAAAATATAGTAAAATCGTTACGAACGTTACTGTTTCGTTATATAGTTCTGTCAAGGATCTCCAGCATTTCCAACACCCATACCATACTTTCCCTATTGCTTAACGTGAGCGCTTAACTCGTCAACTAATATATATGAAGAACATTTCTTTTGATAAATAACAATATGGATAGACAATATAAAACTTAAATATTTGCTTTTTTGCTTTTCGCAAAAGTTTTTTGAACACATCAAAATGTCAATTGAAATTAATTACGCGCTTTTTTCTGCCCATTTGTGCCCAATCAGAGGCATTATCGCATACAGTTGACAACACAAAAAACAAAAAAAAAAACACGATAGAAAGAAAAACCAACAACAAACAAGCACAGAAACTATTGAATCTTTCATTTACAATTCAATTTGCAATTTCATGCTACGTAATTATTTTTTTTTTTTAGTTTTTTTTTTGTTGTGAGTTGTGTGTTTTTATTTCGTTGATATTTTGTTGTTATTTTGTTAACGTGGCTTACTATACAGTAGAAAGGAAGCTACTAAATAGCGGGAAGCAACGAAAACATGTTCGACCAAGGCATGCTTTTTCAGCGACTGAATTGTTGTTGTTGTTCTACAGCATGTCTGAGATTAATAGAAACCAAGCAAGGACTCGTTGGACCGGAAGTTAAGGTATAACCAACGACCTACAAACGTGAGCCATTCGTCGTCGCTAGGCTAGATGTTGTTGCTGTGACTGTTACAGTTGCTGTTCTTGCAAATTAATCAGTGAATCAATTTCATGCAGAAGAATCTTATTTTGAGATTAAAATCTATAACAATAAAACGCAAAAAAAAAAAAGTAAAGTTTGAAATTGAATTAAGTTCTTCTGACAATAAAATCAATAAAATAAACAAAAAAGAAGACCAAGCAAATTTATTTGGCAAACTTTTTTTTCGTACAAACTTAAATAAATTTGTCTTTAAAATATAAAATAAAGAAAGTGAGTGCTTAATAGAGCAGATTTAATTGATTTAAAATATAAGAAACAAAACAAAGCTGAGCTTTCGTAAAAAACACTTTAAAAGCTTAGACAAAAATTTGAAATTAAAATTTCTCAAAGCCAATGAACGATATGTTCAGAGCACATTAAAAATCAAATTAAAAAAGTTGCTGCTTGCAAACAATAAGCAACAAAGTACTGTGACTGAATAAAACCGAATGTAACTTATAAAATATTCACTGCAGTCAAGTGTGCACAATTGCAACTGTAACTTCACAAAAGCTTACTGCAAATATTTAGATTTGTTTAATTAAAATAATTAAGTAACGGTAAAAAGAAAACAAAGCATACCTGGCTGTTAGCTTTTATGCTTTTAATCAGACTTAAATAAACTTGGCTACATTTGTGTGTTTATATGAGCTTTTGGTTAATGTACAGTTGAGTGTGGGTGTGTGTGGGTGTGTGTGGAAATGTGTTAGTGCGGTTGGTATTCTATTTGAATTTAGCTTTGTTTAATTTTTTGTGTATTAATGATATGTAAAGCTGTAAATGAAAGAATTTCTGCTCTTAGTGTGTGTGTGTGAGTATCTGTGCTTATATGTATGTGTGCATTAACTCAGAGTGCTTGTGTTTGCATTGCGGGTGCTTTATGCTGGCTTCGCTAATAAATTTTTGGCTTGCAAAACAAAACAAAACATAACAAAACCAAAAAGCAAAGCAACAATAAAACAAAACACACAAAAAAAAAATATACAGCTCAGATGTTATGAGATGAATTTTTGGATTATGAAATTTTATTTAGAATTGAATATAATTTGAATTTATAATCCGATTAGTTGGGCAGCAGCTAATTTTCAGTGCACTTAGCTTAAAGCAGCCAGGATATGCTGTGTAGAGTGGTGAGCATAACTTAGATGCTTGTAATGTTACGATAATGAAAAATCATTTAGCTGTTGAAAGCATTTTGGTGTATTTTTTATTTATTGTGTTCTCGTTTTTTTTTTTTTTTTGTTTGTCCTTTGAAGCTTGCTGCTGTTCAAAATTAGAATTTTTGAAATAAATCTGATTTAGTCATATTTTTTGTCTTAAGCTTTATTTATGGCCGTTCTTCTGGTACTGTGCAAAAACATTGCGAGTCATATTATCATTTATGATATTGTTCTTGTTCTTTTATTATAGAACAACAGACAAGAGTGGTTTATTTTTTAATTCTTTGCTTAACAATTTTTATGAAAATTTTTTTTTGTGGTTGCCACAAAAACCAACTCCTACGCCTGAAATTATTATTATTATTACTATAACATAATTCCGTAAAATGTGAGTGCGGAACGCTTGAGTGTATTAAAAAATTTCAAAGCATATTTTTAGGCAAATTTTGCTGTGATTTATTAAAACTTTTTGTTTTTTTTTTTCATTTTGAAATTTTCAGTTTTACAAATAATTTTTAAACTTATTTCGTCGTACCTACTTTAGTTTCCGTTTTTACTTTAAGGTATTTTACAAATATTTGGAACTAATAATTTATGTTTGCACAATTTAAAATCGAATAGTGACCATCGCTGATTTCTAATTCACCTTAAAGAAAATCAATATTTCATATTTTTTTCTTTATTAAAACCGGACCCATTATTTTTGACGGGAAAGATCTAGTTTATTATATAAAAATTTTTAAAAAATAAACCGACTTACGAACTGGCAATTATTCTTTTTTGTTAAAAAAAAATTATTCCATGTCAGATAAGATTAGAACCCTAGTCTTCGACGGTTCGTTGGCACCTGTATTTGATACGCAGTTTAGTTCCAACATCCAAGGCCCCGCTCCATTTATTATTCCCTTTTAAATTATCATAAAATAATTATTTTTTTAAATGATTTTGCCAAGACTTTTTTAACATGAATCAATTTAATGCTAAACCTTCATGTAGTATTTCTTACGTAACTTGAAAGCCGCCAGAAATAATGCCAACTTCGAAATATGATCTATTATATATTAGAGAAAATGTAGAGAAACATTTTATTTAATTTTTTTTATTTTTGAATTCATGTTGAAGAAGTTAAGATCTGGTGGATAAGTACTTAAGATCAATGAACTGGTGGTCTTTTGGAAAAATAGGTCTCCTTCAGACAACAACATCTATATAGTTTCATCGAAGACGTCCAAAACATAATTTTTTTAGATGTTTGAAAGATATTTTTAATTTAAATACGAATATCATATCAATAAATATTCATAATATTTGTTCTTGAAGCCTAAACTGTTTTATTAACTTTAATACCTCGAGAGTTATTCAAAATTTGACAAAAATTTTAAAAAAAAAAAAAAAAAAATAATCATATTTGAAGCCAAGATCGAACATTTGTTGCAGATATGTATTAGCAGTTTAAGATGTTTTATATATTTATGTATTGGATCAAAACTTATTTACTACCCAATACACCAAATAGCGAACTCCGTTTGGTTTCGAATCAGTAACGAACCAGAAAACTCGGTTCAGATATCTCGTATTCAATTCGAATTCGAAATGAATCCTTAATTATTAAAACTAGCGAATACATTTTAATTTAAACTTTTATATTTCTAAGAAGAGATATTTATCTCATATCTTGCTTATCTGAGAAACAAATAATTTTTTTTTTAGATGTGGCTTTTATATATCAAAGCTATATAGTTCAATTATTTTCTAACAAAATTTTTATTTTTTTAAATTTTTATATTTTTATATTTTTAAATTTTTAAATTTTTAAATTTATAAATTTTTAAATTTTTAAATTTTTAAATTTTTAAATTTTTAAATTTTTAAATTTTTAAATTTTTAAATTTTTAAATTTTTAAATTTTTAAATTTTTAAATTTTTAAATTTTTAAATTTTTAAATTTTTAAATTTTTAAATTTTTAAATTTTTAAATTTTTAAATTTTTAAATTTTTAAATTTTTAAATTTTTAAATTTTTAAATTTTTAAATTTTTAAATTTTTAAATTTTTAAATTTTTAAATTTTTAAATTTTTAAATTTTTAAATTTTTAAATTTTTAAATTTTTAAATTTTTAAATTTTTAAATTTTTAAATTTTTAAATTTTTAAATTTTTAAATTTTTAAATTTTTAAATTTTTAAATTTTTAAATTTTTAAATTTTTAAATTTTTAAATTTTTAAATTTTTAAATTTTTAAATTTTTAAATTTTTAAATTTTTAAATTTTTAAATTTTTAAATTTTTAAATTTTTAAATTTTTAAATTTTTAAATTTTTAAATTTTTAAATTTTTAAATTTTTAAATTTTTAAATTTTTAAATTTTTAAATTTTTAAATTTTTAAATTTTTAAATTTTTAAATTTTTAAATTTTTAAATTTTTAAATTTTTAAATTTTAAATTTTTAAATTTTAAATTTTTAAATTTTAAATTTTAAATTTTTAAATTTTTAAATTTTTAAATTTTTAAATTTTTAAATTTTTAAATTTTTAAATTTTTAAATTTTTAAATTTTTAAATTTTTAAATTTTTAAATTTTTAAATTTTTAAATTTTTAACTTTTTAAATTTTTAAATTTTTAAATTTTTAAATTTTTAAATTTTTAAATTTTTAAATTTTTAAATTTTTTTTTAATGCATTTAATTCTCGAATTCGCAATATTGCTTTTTTTCGCATAATTTTCGAATTCGAAACGAGTCTGCAATCTTTAAAATAAAATAAATTTTTGCATAGCTATCAACAATCAATTACTCAACGCAACATTGATTTTTTTTAAGTTTCTGATCCCTTCACTTTTTTTCAAGTATGTAGAAAAAACATCAGAAGCAAAAAAAAAAACAACAATAAATTTTTGGGCCTCAGCTGGGAGTCCAATCCACTTCCTCAGACGCTAGTTTTCAATATGAAGCAAATTCGCACGTATAAAGCAACAACTGCGTTTGGCTTGTGGATAACGTGGAAGACTTGCATCCAGGGAAAGTGGGTATGAATCCTAAAAATATTTTGTTTTTTTTTACGTTATAATAGTAATAATCTAATAATTTTTTAACGTTATAATCGCTTTTCGTAAGATATGAATACATAAAAAAATTTCATTTCGGTAACAAATTGCTAAAATTATTCGAAAATCTCGTTTCGGTAGTGACTCGATTATGATAAAAAATCTCATTTCGAGAATGAAATGTGCATTTCTTCCGCCCTCGAATTCATTAGCAAAACATTTTCGAACCTCGTTTTCGAAATAAATATCCGAGATAAGGTAGGGAAGGTATTCTATAATATAATATTTTTTTTTTTTCTAAACTTCAAACTATGCGAAAGTGTTGAAAATTAAGCATAGGTACCAAATTTGAAGTCCTCAGATGTAATCTTAAGAGATTTTCCGTTTTGATGACGCCACTTTGTATGGGAGTTAGGCGTGGTTGTCATCCGATTTGGCCCATTTCCGAACGTGATGTTATTTTTTTTAGAAAAAGCTTCAATATTAAAAATAACAGTTGTTATCGTGTCGACAAACGGACATGACTAAATCGACTCAGCTAGTGATGCTGGTCAAGAATAAAGACTGTCCCAGAAATAACTGTTATTTTGTTTTGTTTTTTTTTATTGTAAAAAAACCAATGATGTTTTTTTTAAAAAATTCTTTCAGTTTATTATTAAGTGAACATTTCAAAATTAATGAAAATTTTATTAACTCTGAAAAAATTCACTTAAAAAAATGATGCACTTTTTGATTAAGGTTCTCCATTAGGTTTTTACCGACTTTTCGTTGACCTTAGTGTATGCCCGACGCCATTTACGTCGAAATATTTCCATGTTTTTCGCAGTTTGTTTGGTCTTCTTAAAATTTATTTTCATTAAAACCCAATATTTTTCGATTAGACGAAGTTCGGGGCAATTCGGAGGATTGGCTTCTCTTGGTACCACAGTGACATTATTGGCTTGATACCAATCCATCGTTCTCTGGACGTAGTGATATGTTGCTAGGTCAGGCCAAAATAGTACTGAGCCTTGGTGCTGAGGTATAAAAGGCAGCAAACGCCGCTCCAGACACTCTCTGATGAAAATTTCGGTGTTGATTTTGCGATCTGTCACAAATTCCTTACTTCGAAGCCTACATTTGCAAATGCCCTGCCACACCATGTATTTCTTTGGAAATTTTGTATGTTTTTCGGTGGTAAATTTGGAGGATGCTCCACCCCTTCTAACTGCAGTATAATATCCGTGTCCAGGTAGCTGCTTGAAATCCGCTTTGCAGTACATTTCATCGTCCATGATCGAGCATTCAAATTTGTTTCAGGTAATCGCGATACAGTTTTCAAGCCCTCCTCTTGGCCTCGGCATCCTTTTCTTCTGACCTATCAGGTACTTTTTGTACTTTATAGCTCCTTAGGTTGTACATTTTTTTAATCCGTTGAACACTTGACAGTCAATGTTCCCGCCTTTGCTGCCATATCACGAACCGAAGTTCCTGGATTCTGAGTAAACAGTCGCTTAACGTTCTGGTTCGCTGGGTCACTTTTGCTCCCTGAGCTTGGCGTTTTTGATAAAGGGGTAAGCTGTTTGTACTGTTTTATGGTCCTTCTGGCAGTTTTAACGCACATGCCAACTTCCTTAGCAATCTTTTTGTACGTGGTGTTTGGATTTTCCAGGTATTTGCAAATAATTGATTTCCGCTTTTCTTCTTGTTGAGACGACATCTTTTCAGAAGCTCTTTTATTTTACTAATGAGTATTTTTTTTTAATCTGCAATATTTATGCTTTATTTAGGTACCAAATATGTTGCTGTAGGTGACCGTGGCATGCAGGTAAAGTGTGTGGCTTAGCATACTTGGAGCCCGGGTTCGATCCCCAGCCGTGGCGAAAAGTTTTTTCAATAAAAAATTTTTCTGATCGGTCACCACCTCTCTGCAGACAATGGCAAACCTCAGAGAGTAAATAATGCCATGTAAAGCTTCTTGAGAACAATAACTTTAGCCGTTCGGAGTCGGCATAAAACATGTAGGACCAGTTCTCGGTCAATTGTGGGCAAACATTTAATAACACACACAACACAATTGATCATAAGAAGCTCGGTCAAAGTCCTTTCAAGGGCTGAAATTGCCAATTTTTGTTTTGTTTTGTTGTTATGTTGCTGTAGAGGTAACACTTTTTTTATAAATAACCTAAAAACAAAAGTACAGTTATTTCTGGGACAGTCTTTACAAGCACTTTTCTTTACGTGCCACGCCTTCGTATGGCCACTACAAACAAACAACAAAAAATTGGCCATTTAAATCTTTTACTCAGCTTCTTACGATCAATTGTGTTATGTGTGTTATCAAATTTTTGACCGAGAATTGGACCTACTCCAACTAGGCCTAAACCTACTCCGAGCAGCCAAAGTTCATGTTGCCAAAAAGCTTAATCTCCGTTTGCCAGTGTCTGCTGAGAGAGAGACGGCCGCTCAGAAAAATTACTTTATTTGAAAAAACTTTTTGTCAAATCGTGATTCGAACCCGAGTCGACCGAGATTCGTAGGTTCGCACACCACAGACTCAGCACGCACGTCCACGGTTGCCACAAACGTTATTAGAAATGGCAAATTAATATTTCTGTACCTCTGACTCAGTACGCGTGGGCGTATAAAAATTTCGGGTCTGAAGTGCCGGACATTTGTATAAAAAATTCAGGACTGTAGTCAGATGTCTACACAAAATGTCTTTTGGTATACAGAAATTATACAATTTTATATAAAAATAAAGTGGAGATCTAAATGTCCCTCTTGTTTTTTCGTTGCCCTCAAATTCGTCAAGTCCCGGTAGTCACCATAATTATTTCTATTGTTATATCTTCTAGTGATTTGAAACGATCAGTAACTAGTCTTGAAACCAGCTCATAACCTAAGGCCATAAGCAGCTTGACTGTACTCTAGAGGCTCTAGAGTTTTTTTCGGGTTTCCAGGTAACCATGAACTCGATTCTCGAAAAAACGCAGCTTCCTCGAAAACCCGAGTTATCGGAATTAACGGGGGTGATATTTGATAAACAATACCCGGGTAGTTTCTTACTTTCGAGCTACCCGGGTAGTTTCGAACTTTCGAGCTTAGTAGCTGGAATTGCCTGGGTAGCTCGAATAACGTGGATACTTCGAATTACCTGGGTAGCTCAAATAACCCGATTAGTTCGAATTTTCGCGTTAATACCCGGAACTTCCTGGGTAATTCAAAATACCCTGGTAGCTCGGGTACTCGAAAATCGAGAGCCCTACTTAATAGCATGCCTTTCCGCTTCAAATATGATTGAACATAGAATCAAACTGTTGGAAACTGAGCCCGTAAAGTTTCTGCATTTTAAAATTAAGATCCATTAGTAAGAAAATTTTATGCAAAGGTTGTTTTCAAGCTAAAACAATGTTTGTACAACTACATAAAATATTCTTATAACGGTTTTTCGATTTCAGTTTCTCCCATCTTTTGTATGCATTTCGTTGCTTTGTGCCCATTTAAGCTTAATATGCACTTTTTCTCGCCAATTCTGATGACGCTAACTGTTTTTCAAGTCAAGAGTTCAAACATGATTTTACACAATATTTATTGTAACATCTACCTACCATCAGCAGTTTAATAAAAAAGTCATTTTTACATTTTTTTCTTCTTCCTCCTGTTTTTCGAAATTTAACAGACCAAAAATTGTCAGTCTACTATACAGAAGTGATAAGCCAGCAAAAAATCAAAATCTTTTGGCTTTGCTGAAAGCTCACTTGGCCTATTTCGATGTGGTACACAAAAATGTACCATCCTACAAGCCCGAATGATGTCGGTATATTTAAATGGATTTGAGTGATTTTTCCGCTTTTAAGCAAGTCATGTTTTGTGTGTCTGCATGTGTGGTGTATGTGTGAGTGTGTTCATGTGTGAGAATTTTAGGTCTACATATCACTGGTTTTATGCTGAGACAAGAAAAATCATGTAATCCATTGTAAGCAAGTTGATTTTGTAAGCCTTGGGTAGCATCATACAGTTCACATTGTTACAACAAAATTTTGCACAAAGCTGTAAAAGGGTGAAAAAAAAGGATTGTTAACTTGTATGAGACAGTAGAAGACTTTTCATGTTTGTGAAAAAGATGGTTCATAAAGTTCTTTGACTGTCGGGAAAAAAAAAAGAAATTAAATAATCGATGACAGGTGGTATAGAAACTTGCAATGTAAAGTTAACCACCAACTACTGGTTACAAGATTGATAACTTGAGAATTTCAACGTGATTTCAATGTTTTTATTAAAGCGGTATTAAGAAATTATTTCTTAAAAAAAATTAAAAGGTACTATTTTGCTGAAATAGCTTTTCTGATATCTAGAAAAGCTTTGAAGCAGCTCGTTGACTTACTTTCCAAAAGTATCCAAAGCATTAAAAAATGTCTGTATTCGAAAACTTTGCTCAAGTCTTTTCTTCTGTATCAACAACATTGCAACTTAAATAAGGACGAGTGAACATGAAAGAGGTAGAGGGAGCGATGAGTTCAGGTATGGGTAAAACAACAAAAGTGAAAAACTTTCGGCTGTCAAGACAAGACAGCGTCGCAACCGCGTGTGCACTGCAGATATTTCCACTTTTCATTTTTCTACCGTTTTTTGGAATCCATTTTTTTTTTTTTTCACATTTCCAAAACGTAGCATAAATAACAAAAAAGCTCTTTAAATTTGCTGCCAAAAAAAAAAGCTACAACCCGAATGCAAAGGAGGTAAGCAGCCATAACACACAAGAACATTAAGAAGTGGAAGCAGAAGAAAAAAAAATAAAAATAAACGACAGTAGCGACAAATAATTTTCACACACTAATTAACAACGAGGTGAAGATTTTCACAAAGAGCACAGGCTGCTAGTACGTATACGAGGTGGCAGGCAGGATCTCTTGAGAACTGCCAACTGACGAATGATGGTGTTTGGGGGCAGGGTTCATGTTTCATGGCAAAGTTTTACAATAATGCCAACTTCATGCGAAGACAGGCGAACATGCACAATAATACAGGGTGGTTGATGAAGCGAGTTGAGGCAAGTATCTAGACAGAGAACAGAGACGTTCAGCAAAGCTCTTCTGAGTGAGATAGCGTTAATGTTCTTCATCATATTTATAAGTTGCATTTTTTAATATTTATGGTTTTTGCGGGTAAAGTTTATTTTTTGACTCATGGGAAAAGAACAGAGAACTTCCACCCGTAGCATCAGCGGCAGCATTTTTAGCATCTGCAGCTAGCTTCATCACTGAACTAACTAAGGGTTGGTTTAATTAGCCGGTTTAATGGCAGCGTGATGGGCATGTTTAATGCAACCACTTAGTCTGGCCTGACGACAAAAGTTACGAGTGCAAAGATACTGACTGTATCTTAACTTTGGTAAAAAGTTCTAGACAAAGCATAAAAACGCAGCACAGAAGCACCACAATATTTAAAATTTTAAATACTAGCACTAAAAACTTTCTATCTTGGATGGAACGTAAAAAAAATCAAGGAAACAAATGAAAATACTTATTCAAACAAAAAACAACAAAAAAAGTTTTTCAAAATTTACATTTTTTTTTTTTATGTATTTTGTTATATGTTCTTTAATTAATATAAAAATTAATATATCCACAATTTAAGGGGACTTGAAGGTGCTTTCAAAAATTTTTTAAAGTTTTAAAATCCGTATAAGTTGATTAAAAAATAAATAATTTTGAAAAATTATACCCACATATATTTTTAGTTAAAAAAAATACACAAAAAATTTGTTTTTATTTTTCTTTAATCTTACTAATGGTTACTGGAATTTTTTTAAATGTCGCCATAAGTTCATCTAGAATTTTATAGAATTCAATAAATATCTCATATTCAAAATATTTTATAGTTCATGCTGTAAATATTTTAAATAATAGTCATTAGGTCAAAAAATGGTTTTAATTTAATAGACTTGCAATAATTCCAATGTATATCTCTTATGGGCAACGATTTTATAATCGATAATATTTTTCAATAAATGATTATGATTAAATAAAATAAATGAATCAGAAATGATTTATTAAAACATCGTTGTATCTTATCTATACTTTTATACTAAATATAACGTAACAGACATGCATAATGCTCCACACCTAATATTTCTCAAACTTTAATAAATCGAACTATTACAGTGCTTTTCAAGCTTTTTAACTCATAACATTCGTAAACATTTTCAGCCTGAAAGTATGCACAGAAAATTTATTTGATATAAATAGATAGTTACATAGATAGATAGATAGATAGATATGTTTACGGTGAGCTAATACAGCTCTGACACTGCGGCTTCATGTGATGCCTATTGGTGTCATACCTTTTATTTAAAGCAGTTTAATTGCTTAAGTTTTTTTCAGATAACATGGTATATTTTCGAGGTTAAGATTGACAAGTGTGGGATCATTTGGCAACCTAGGTTTCTCTTCCTTATATGGGGAAAAGCTGGACATTCAGTGAGAATATGTCTGGAGGTTATAATATAGTGGGCTTTATCCTGTTGTGGGCACAGTTAGCTATTTCAGCCATAGTTTTTGACCAAGTAAATATTTATGCAGACAAATATATATATCAGATATACATCAATGGAAATGAAAGAGACCTTAGGTTACTACTGGTGAGAGAATTCATTGATTCCATCAAAACGAAACAAATTATCAAACTTGGTATGGAGTACTACATTTATAAGAAGAAATTTTTTTTTAACCAGTTATGGGCACCCCTGTAAAATACCCTGAAAATGGAAAAATATGAAGTAAAACGCCAATAAATATGAAGAAAAGGAAATTTATTTATTCTTAAAGCCTTTTATAGCACAACCACAGAGCAATCAAAAGTAGTGGAAAACACTTTACAGCAGAAAAAATTAAATGCACATGAAAGTTAAAATATATGAAAATTAATCATTATTAATCGTTCGCATCCGAATCGCAATGTTTGCAAGTGTAATAGTCAGCATGCGTGTAAGCGCCTCAAAGCCAACAAAACACCATCTTCAAATGTCGCCCAGATGCTCATCGATCTTTTTGAGGTAGCGCTGCAAGGTACTCCGAGGAACGACATAGGCTATGGCAGTCGGTTTTAGGGGATCATTGTCGATTATTCTTCGATGTATGGATCAAAAGTGATTTTTGCTGTTGACTAAAAAACATTAAAAAATAACACTTTAAAAAATAGTTCGCCTGACGAGTATAACAGGACTGTGGCAGTATTGTTTTTAGTCTGACCGTTTTCGTCAGGATTATGATAAGTCGTGGGGTTGTTGTTAACATAAACAACGATATTTAACAGTTTCTCAGCTGAAAAAATTAGGTGCTCACAACCGGTAAAATTTTGGTACCCACAAATGGAAAAATCATAGCTGTCAAAAAATAACAAGTAAATTTTTCGGAGCGAACATTTCGATCAAAACAATATAAAATCATAAAATATATTGAATTTCCTTTTGAAATATAAATTATGCAAGAGCTTTTGCAATAATTCACTTCAATTTATCGCACGTTGAACACAATAAAAAATTAGATCACTTCTTTTTAAACCCTAAACCTGAAAGGTCAGGGTATATTAACTTTGTGCAAACGTTTGTAACGCATAGAACGAAGCGAGTCCGGTATAGAAAAGTATATATATTCTTGATCAGCGTCACCACGTAAGTCGAGCTATCCATGTCCGTCCGTCCGTCCGTCCGTCTGTCCGTCTGTGTGTTGTCCGTATACACAGGATAAGAAGAAGGAGTTGAGATAATTGGATGAAACTTGGTACACATGATCACATGGACCCAAGGATCTGCATTATTGAATACTTTTGGAATCCGCCCACCGACACGCCTAACTTCCATACAACGCAAAAATTGAAAACTGCATAAATAAGCTCAAAATTAACATACAACAATAAAATTTGGTGTGTATGTGTTTTGTATCAACACAAAGATTTGTTCGAAAAATGGGTGTCGTCCGCCCACGTACACGACCTCCTCCCATACAACCCAAAAATTGAAAACGCAATAAATAAGCTTCTGTTTAACCTTCAGAAACAAAATTCGGCACACGTGTTTTTGATAACAAAACTAGTAAGGTATACTTTCGACTTGGCCGAAGTTAAAATACCCCCACGACTGATTCTTAAGGGTTAAATAATCTTAAATAAGAGAGCTTTTTATATGAGATTTTAGAAGATTTTGTTATTTTTATGTGTCTAAAATACAAACATATCAAACTGTTTTTCTGAAGCATAAATATAAGCCTTTTTATAAAATATTAAATTTTGGGGCTGTATAGGAGGTGGGCGTGTTAGTGGGTGGATGACGCCCATTTTTCTAAAACACCTAAGTTTTGACATAGAACACACAAATACCGAGTTTCAGTTTTGTAACTTTAATATTAGTCTCTTTATAGAGTTTTCAATTTTGGGGTTGTATGGGAGGTGGGCGTGTAAGTGGGTGGATAACGCCCATTTTTCTAACACACTTAAGTTTTGACATAGAACACACAAATACCGAGTTTCAGTTTTGTAACTTTAATATTAGTCTCTTTATAGAGTTTTCAATTTTGGGGTTGTATGGGAGGTAGGTGTGGTTTTCAACCGATTTAGCCCATTCTCGAACTTGATCTTAGTTTTTTAGAAAAAAGCTTAAATATCGAATTTCAGTACAATAGTTTCAAAATTACGGCTGTAATCGTGTCCACAGACAGACAGACGGACAGACAGACAGACGGACATGGCTAAATCGACTCAGGTGGTGATGCTGATCAAGAATATATATACTTTTCTATACCTACCACGCCTCCTTATGGGCGTTACACACGTCGTGACAAAATTAATATACCCCTTACGCAGTACGCGTGGGGGTATAAAAAAGATGGTATAGAAAAATAGACATCATCCGCCTACGGACACGCCTACCTCCCATACAACGCGAAAACTGAAAACTGCATAACTTAGCTCATAATTAACTTACAACAATAAAATTTGATATGTGTGTGTTTTATATCAATACAAAAATGTCTTCGAAAAATGAACGTCATCCGCTCACGGATACGCCCACCTCTCATACAACCCAAAAATTGAAAACGCAATAAATAAGCCTCTGTTTAACCTACAGAGCTAAAATTTGGCACGTATGTTTTTTATGACAAGACAAAGATGGTTTTGAAAAATGGACGTCATCCGCCTACGGACACGCCTACCTCCCATACAACCCAAAAAGTTTAAAACTCAATAATTAAGGTTATGTTTGTCATAGAGAAATTAAATTTGGTATGTATGTATTTTATACCAAAACTAAGGTGTGTTCAAAAATCGGGAGTAATCCGTCCATGAACACGCCCACCTCCCATAGCGAAAGCACAATAAAGGCATTAACTGTGAGCTATAGGAATAAAACTTGGCATGTGTTAATTTTTCATCAACATATTTTTTTTATATAATTTTTTTTTTGTTTTTGAAAAGTGGGTTTAGGGTATTTCATAGTCGGCCTAGACCGACTTTAGACTTTCTTTAAAATATATTATCGACTGTAGCTACTATGCAAATGCATTTTTTTTTATAATAACCATTTTAGCATCGTTTTTCTTTTTTGCAAAACCTAGCCCTTCCAAGTTATTAATTTATATTTTATTTAATGGGGGACATGACATTAGCCGTTTTTTTAAATCGACTTTTTTTATAATTTTTTATTTTAGTTAATATTCTTAAGATTTTAAGAAAAAAAATTTCATGGAAATTTCTTACGGGTTCAAAAGTAACAGTCGGATTAGTGAGAGCGCATTTTTATTTTTCCTTGCATTTTTCTTTGTTCACAAACTTTGAATGCGTTTATCTCGAAATCATGTTTTTCGTACTGGTTGCGGCGCTAGCGGGTTCATTTTTTACGAAATTTTTTTTTCTGTGTTTTTTCATTTTTGTATTCGCTATCGTATGATATGGTGGTGAACGTGGCATGCAGGTTAAGTGTGTGGCTTAGCATGCTTGGAGCCCGGGTTCGATCCCCAGACGCGACGAAAAGTTTTATTCAATAAAAAATTTTTCTGATCGGTTACCACCTCTCTGCAGACAATGGCAAACCTCAGAGAGTAAATAATGCCATGTAAAGCTTCTTGAGAACATGAACTTTAGCCGTTCGGAGTCGGCATAAAACATGTAGGTCCAGTTCTCGGTCAATTGTGTGCAAACATTTAATAACACACACACAACACAATTGATCATAAGAAGCTCGGTCAAAGTCTTTTCAAGGGCTGAAATGGCCAATTTGTTTTGTTTGTGACACAATTTTTTTTTTAAATTTTTTTCGATTTTTTTACGAATTTTTTAAGTTAACATTTTTTTTGAAAAACACAATTTCGAATTTAAAAAATTAGGACAAAAGGCGGACAATTTTTGCGGCTCCCAGCGCTGCAACCACGAGGCCCCGTTTTTTTTCTCTGCCGCCAGTTTGAAGCTCTATTAAACCATGTTGGAGTGAAAAATATATTTATTTGAATTTGTTTTTTCTTGTAATTTTTTCAATTCTCTACAATAATAAGAAAAAATTTTGGAAAAATGTTTGCTTTTAGTTATGAAGTGATGAGTTATGAATTTTTAAAACAAGGTCTGTTTTCTCTGCCGCGTATGTCATGTCCCTCCTTAACTCGTTTTATTAAACAAGAATCACACTGCATGGTTGCATTAGAGACTTTTTAGTTAAATATTACTTAAATGACCAAGTGACATACCATTATTATTAAAAACAATTTAGATTTTAGATTAATTTGCCAAAGACATCATTTCTCTTAAACCTTACGTTTTTTATAGAAATTAACTCAAATCGTTAGAAGAGGATTAAAGCCCCTATGGCACTGGCTAGTTTTAGTATTTTTCAGCCAATGAGGACTGAACTGGTCCGTGTTGAATAAAAACTATTATAAGAGACAATTTAGTTCCCTGAAAGAAAGTTTTGCTACCTCCTTTACACATTAAACTGGGGATGATGAAACAATTTGTAAAGGCGCTGAAGAAAGTAGGAGAGGGTTTTAAGTATCTACACCAAATTTTTCCATTTCTGTCTAAAGCTAAACTGAAAGAAGGTATTTTCGATGATCCGGACATAAGAAAATTGATGAAAGATGCAACTTTCGATGAAAAATTGAGTGAAGTTGAGTTAGAATTCTGGAAATCTTTTAAGGAAGTAGTGAGGACATTTGCTAGGAAACCACAAAAGTCCAAATTATGAGAAATTTGTGGAGAAAATTTTGGCAAAATGAGTTGTTAAATGAACATTAAACTTCATATCCTTAATTCGCATTTGGACGACTTTCCTTATAACTTGGGAGCTGTAAGTGAAGAGCAAGGCGAAAGATTTCACTAGAATTTGAAAGAGATGGGACGTCGCTATCAGGAAAGGTAGAATAAAAGAATAAAAAAATTATGGCAGATTATTGTTGGCTGTTAAATTGAGATGATCTTACTCGGAATTTCAGTCAAAAATTCCACAAAAGGGGCTTCGGTGAAATAGAAGTAAGATACTACAAAAAAAATTAATATTTTAAATTTATTTATTACTGTGCCTCAAATATATTTTTAATTTTTTAAAGTTATGTAATTTTTTTTTTAATTGAAATAAAAAAAAACCTCAGTTAGGTCGATTTTTTATCCATTCACACAAAGCGATTTTTCCACAAAACTAAGGATGATAGGAAAAATTCAAGTACTTATTTGCAAAATACCCCAAGATTACTATTCAAATCCTAAAGGGGAATGCAAGAGTAAAACGGACTTATGAGCTTGTGAGGACATTTTTGTGACATTGAAATGAACATTATATGAAAAAAAGTCTCAACTTTCAAAAAAATTTCATTGCTCGCCTATCTTAATACCGAATTATTTCAACATTCAAAGTATTTTATATAAATAACGGATATTTGCTATCAAAGTTAAAATGCTTTATAAGTGAGTTAATATATCTGAGTTTATTATTTCTGGATTTGAAAAATATTGGGAGCCATGTAGAAATTCAGATATGTTTTGAACGTAGGACCATGGCTAGAAGAATGCAAGCCTGGTACCACTTGCACTACCGGAGCAGCAACTTTTACTGAATAGACAACAGATAAAAAGATTAATTTTCAAAGTCAACGAGTACTCATTCATGACTTCACACATATTTTTTTAATTCTTTTTTAACTAGAGGCAGAGAGCAACTTACTTCAATAGCAATTAGAGCGAACAAGTGGAATTATCTCATGAAGACATTTATATGAGATTGCTTATCAACTGCAAATCATCAATACTTGGGAAAACTTTTTCTGAAAAACGAACTATATATTAATCAAGTAATTGATAAAAACAATCAAAAATATTTATATAATAATAGAATATAAATTTTATGTTTGAATTTTAAAAAACGATAAATGGAAAATAGGTCAGCTTAGGCTATCATAAACTCGGTTTAGTACTATCTTAGGTTAGTTCTTAAACTAAGCTACTAACATTAAATGTAAGACATTGGAAACTATTAAATGGATGCTAATTTATGACTCTGATATATAAAAGCGAATTTGTGCTCATTTCCGCTAATATTATTAAAAAAGTTAGTAATGTTGTTTTTGTTTCTGTTTCTGTTTATTATAAACACTACTATAAACAGTTTTAGATGTTGTTAAGAAAAGTGTGGAAAAGCCATTAAATTAACTGAAAAGAAAACAACACAAGTAGCGACGACATATACAAATACATAGATATGCACACATACGTACTTGAGCGCACGTACAGAAAAAATAAGAAAGGTAAAAATTTTAAATGAGAGAGAGAAAAAAAAAACACACACACACCAGATGCAGGTGCTAAGTTTTAAGTTTTCACAGTTGCTGTTTGTATTGTTTTTGTTTATGTTCAAGTTGTAGTTGTTGTTGTTGTTAAATTTTCCATTTGGCTTTTTCTTTTAACTGTCATAAAATTTTATGATTTTAGCACGCCAACTGGAAACAAAAAAACAAGAAAAAGAAATTAAAAAAAAAAACAAAACAACCATAAAGAACAGAGTCGGAGAAAAGCTGAGCTAAAGTAAAAAAGTCAGAAGAAGAAAATTTGTAGCCGTCAAGGATGTTTTATGCATGTAGGTTTGTAGGTTTTTAGGTAGGATGGTAGGTAGGTAGGTAGGTAGGTTGGTTGGTTGGTTGGTAGGTAGTTAAGCAGAAAGCTTAAAGACAAACACACGCATTTTTTTTCTTGTGTTCACGTATTTTTAGTTGACTGCAGCGTATGTGTGCGAACATGTGAACATTGAACAAAACTCATTAAAAAAAGAAAACAAGAACTCCAGCTTACCGCGGAATCTGCAAATTACCAGAGCTAGTGAGTGTTTTGCGAAAATAACTGTAATTAAAAATACTAATGCCAAACATATTTATGTACAAGAAAAGTCATAAGCACACATTTAGTGAAAAATCAACACAAATAAACATAAATTGCTGAACATTAAATAAATGTGCGCTGTAAGAAGCAATTTTTAATTTCAGCTCAAAATACAAGTATGAGAAGAAAATTTCTAATATAAGAACTGTAAACTGAGAAAACTGAGTAGCAGTTTAACTTTAAGGATTACCTTGTGAAAGCATAAATCGTCATATGAAATCAAAAAAACATTACGTTATGTTTGAAAGATTTTATAAGAAAAACAAAAAACATTCTAAATTGAGAAAAAAACCCATATTTTTCAACATTTTTTTAGGTTAATGAGCATGAACATGTATTTTGATGCGGTGCATCATAATCAAACAAAAAGTCAATTTTGAATTTTGGTAACATGGAGTTTTTCGATTTCTTATGGCGAAATGTTAGTATTGGGGGCATGGTTGCATAATTTTTGTACAGAGACCGACAAGACAAGTAGACTGAGACAAGACAATAGACAAGAAAACTGATCAACTCCGAAAATTCTGTTTTTTACTTTGTGATGAAGTATAATGTAGGATGTTATTGAAAAACTATACTAAACCAGCTATACTGAACATCTAATACTTCTGTTTAAAATATCCTTGCTGAAACAATTGGCCATCTTAACTGAACCAAAACAGTACACAATATTTATGAATTTGTATATCGATGGTTAAGCGCACAAAAGTGTGAACAAACAAAAAAGATATGTGAACAATTTTAAATGTTCAGAATCGTCGATTTTGTTTTTAAATTTCAATACATTTTAGTACAAAACACTTATTTTAACTGTATACTGAGCGCCATCCGTTGGTTATGCAATTTCAAAAAATTTGCACAAGGTAGATGTCATATTGATGATTTGGAAAATGCAGTAAACCTATTTTTGTCAAAAGGTCACTTACCACTTTAGTGAGCTTAACCATCGATATGATCTCCATGAATCGCATTCATAAATGTTCATACAGTAACTAATTACAAGTGTCACATGAACTATGCATGATATCAATGTACAAATAACACAAAAGAAAATAACGCGAGATCTTCATGATCTTCTAGTTTCATAAGTCTAGTGCTTAAAGTTCATAAAATATGTATACAAGATACATGACCCATGACCTAATTTTTAAAATGCCATGGAAAGATATAAGGGAAAACATACATAATTATTTTTGTGAAAAAATCATGAAATTCATGAACAAACACGAACAGGACAAGAATAGTTCATGGGATAAGTGACGAAAAGCATGAGTTTCATGTACATACAAAAGATAAACTTGAACTTCTTTATGATTTCAGTGAACGAAATTCATATAATTCATGTATAAATACAAGGGTAGTAAAAATAGTTCATGAAATGAGATTCAAAAATGCATAAAACTCGTGTACTTACATTAGGTAGGATCATACCAAATGTCGG
The DNA here is from genome assembly GCA_958299015.1 of Tetanocera ferruginea. Lineage (NCBI taxonomy): Eukaryota > Metazoa > Arthropoda > Insecta > Diptera > Sciomyzidae > Tetanocera > Tetanocera ferruginea. The sequence continues at coordinate 124,535,918 of OY282644.1, read as the reverse complement.
ATTTGCTGTCCATATTAAAATTGCTTTCATAGTGAACAGACGCGTTTGGTAAAATTCAAAAAAAGTTTCGTATTTGTACACTCAGAAAAAAAAATACTTATCTTTCTCCGATAAAAAATTTTTTCGGCAATATTTCAATGTCTCTTATAATGATAAGTATTTTTCTCACACAAAAAAATTCTAATTTATAGAGAAAAATTTATTGAAAATGAAAAACTGTTCCTATATTTTGATAAAAAATTCACTATGAGAAGTATTTTCTTCTTTTCTAAAAATAAATAAGTCTTCTTCTCTAAAAACGATATATTTTTATATATTTCTCTTTTTCATGGAAGCTTCTTAGCATTTTTAAGGGAATTTTTAGTGTCATATTTAGAGAAAGGCATTCTCTGAAGCAAACTCTATACCATTTTTCTTTAAAAATTATGCCTTTTTTATTATATTCCGAGAAACATTTTTCTGAGTGTAAATACAGGTAAAAGGGGGTGAATATTTTTCTTTTAGTGAACACTTTTTATCCTGGCAAGTTTACTTTACTCGTTTTTTTACTCTTACAGATATGTTTACAATAAGAGATGTTCGTGTCTTTTAACTGTTTACACTCAGAAAAAAGCTTATCGGAATATTATAAAAAAGGCAACATATTTAGAGAAAAATGGTTTAGACTTTGCTCCAGAGAATGCTATTATCTAATTTCGATACTAAAAATTCTCTAAAAATGGTAAAAAGCTTCCATGAAAAAGAAAAATATATCGTTTTTTGAGAAAAAGCTTTTTATTTTTGAGAAAATATTTGTTTTTATTGAAAAAATATTTCTCCTAGTGAATTTTTTATCAAAATATAAGAAAAGTTTTTCATTTTCAATAAATTTTTCTCTATAAATGAGAAATTTTTGTGCGAGAAAAATACTTATCATTATTAGAGACATTGAAATATTTCCATTTCCTAGAAGTAAAGAAATATTTCTTCGAAAATGTGAAAATTTATTCTAATTTAAGAAAATTTTATTTAAAAAAGAGAAAATTTCTATATCGAAAATAGAGAAATTTTTTACCGGAGCAAGGTATGTGTTTTTTTCTCAGTGTATGCTTAAAAAAGGACAAAATGCAGCAGCGAGTGAAATCAATCAGGGTTTAACCAGATACCTACAACGAAACACAGTGCAACGATGGTTTTCCAATTTCCGAAAAGGCAATTTAGGCTTGGACAATGAACAATGATGACAATGACAATGATGGTCAACAAAGTAGCAGTGTTTATGAAGACGTACTGCGAGCAGAAATTGAGCGGAATACTTCGACAACCTTACAATGGCCTATTAAAGTGCCATTCGAAATCGTCAAAATAAGAATAATAAAAATATTAATAAAAAATATTAATAAAAAACATTAATAAAAAAAAAAAATATTTGGTGTTCTTGTTGGGAATTGAACCCAGGTCACTCAAGTTCCTAAACTCGAACGCCAGCACGCTCGGCTAAACTTGAACTTCCAAAACAATGATAAAATTTCATTAAGTTCGATGTTTTTTCGTTTCAAGCAAGAGCATTTTTAAGTTGATGACAACTGAATACTCGTTTGCAGCAAATACAGTTCGCAAACGAAGTATAGTCAGGTACGATGAACGAAAAATTTCTTTGCGTGTACTTCAATAGTTTCTACTAAAAATTACAGTTTCTTCAAAATGGAATTTTTAATTAACGGGGGACATGACATTGGCCGTTTCTTGAATTCGATTTTTTTTTATAATTTTGTATTTTAGTAAATATTTTTCAAATTCTAAGAAGAAAAATTTCAAGGAAAAATTCCTACGGGTTCAAGTTACAGCCGGATTAGTGAGAGCGCATTTTTAATTTTCACCTTTTTTTTCTTTGTTCACAAACTTTGAACGTGTTATCTCGAAACCATGTTTTTCGTACTGGTTGCGGCACTAGCGGGTTCATTTTATGACGAAATTTTTGTAGTTTTTCATTTTTTTAAACTTGATTCGTGTGTTTTTTTATTTCGATTTTTTATGAGTCAATATTTTTTTCGGAAAAACACACTTTCAAATTTGGAAAATCACCAAAAATTCAAATAAAATTTTTAAAAAAGCTCCTGTCATACGATAACCAATTTTGTTAAGAATTAAAAAAGTAATTTTTTTCCAGATCGGACAATTTTTGCGACTCCCAGCGCTGCAACCACGAGGCCCCTCCGTTTTTTTTTTCTCTGCCGCCAGTTTGGAGCTCTATAAAAACATATTGGTGTGAAGAATATATTTTTTTGAAATTTTTGTCTGTAATTGCGCAATTCTCTACAATAATAAACAATTAAAATAATTTCTCTATGACAAACATAACCTTATTTATTGAGTTTTAAACTGTTTTGGGTTGTATGGGAGGTGGGCGTGTTCGTTGGCGGATGACGTCCATTTTTCAAAACCATCTTTGTTTTGTTATAAAAAATATATGTGCCAAATTTTAGCTCTGTAGGTTAAACAGAGTCTTATTTATTGCGTTTTCAATTTTTGGGTTATATGGGAGGTGGGCGTGTCCGTGAACGGATGACGTCCATTTTTCGAAGACATCTTTGTGTTTGTATAAAACACATACATATCAAATTTTATTGTTGTAGGCTAAATATGAGCTGAGTTACGCAGTTTTTAATTTTCGCGTTGTATGGGAGGTAGGCGTGTCCGTGGGCAGATGATGTCCATTTTTCAAAACCATCTTTGTTTTGTTATAAAAAATATATGTGCCAAATTTTAGCTTTGTAGGTTAAACAGAGGCTTATTTATTGCGTTTTCAATTTTTGGGTTGTATGGGAGGTGGGCGTGTCCGTGAGTGGATGACATCCTGTGTATACGGACAATACACAGACGTACAGACGGACGGACGGACGGACGAACATGGATAGCTCGACTCACGTGGTGACGCTGATCAAGAATATATATACTTTTATATACCGGACTCGCGTCGTTCGTTTGAAAATAGCCTAGTTTTTCTTAACCCTTTTTGAATTCGACATTTGATGTGAATCTTCATGATATATAAATATCGATATTAGTATCACGGTGTTTGTGATCGCACTCCTCCGAAAGGGCTGTACGGATTTTAATAAAATTTTTTTTGTATATTTGGAATATATGAGAATAGGTCTTTACGTATTTTTTACCTATCTTCCCACGAGGGGCGTGGCACTTTATCAAGAACACACTATTTTCGGTTCAACACTCGACCTATAAGTCACACACAAAAAAAAACACGCTACGAACTTACTATTTAGTCATGCCCTTCGAAAAGAAAATTTGAGCGACCTTTGAAAAGGGAGGCGTGGCATTGCCCATACATTTCAATATTTTAATATCAAATGGATTTGGAACCAAATTTCGCATAACAATTAAACTCTGTATTAAGTTAGTACTTATTGGCCAAATCGTTCATTTATAAAACTGACACGGACAATGGAAAAGAGGGCGTGGCTCTATCCATACAATTTTACTTTTCGCAAATATAACAGGAAATAAGTCACATAATATTTAAACTCAGAACATAGTTAGAATTTGGTAGTGGCCTACTACTGCGAAACTAGAACCGGCATAGTTCAAGGGTATGGCTCCGCCCATATAAGGCAAATTTCTTAAATTGAAAAGCTTTGGAAATTTTAGTCACAGAACAAATAAACTCGGTTTGAAATTACTATTCGGTTATATGCTACTATTCGGCAACAAGAACGTGTATTTGACAAGGGGTGTGGCCACGCCCATCAAAAACAATATTTTATAGTGAATAGCTATGGAAATAATGGTCCCAGTAATTGAAAATCAGAGTGGAGTTACTATTTATTGAAGGCCTTTTGCTGGAAAAATGGAACAGGCATCTGACAAGGATTGTAATTCAACCTGAACGCTACGTCGGTCGGATGGTTCTGGCCAGACCTTTTTCGATTTTAATGTATTTTAAATATATTTCTAATTAAGCTATTGACTTGAATTTTAATGAATTTGTCATATAAATATACATATAAATATACGTAAATGTAAAGAGCTCTGGCCAGAACATATCAGATTGTCCAAAGGTTGTCGGAACATCTGACCGACGGAAGGTTGAGTATAAAACAAGTTTTGAATAAATAATATATGAATGTTATATATATTTCCTCTTTATATATCATTCAGTTTCGATAAAAATTTTTATTGTCTACAAAAATATATATCTTTCTTACTTTCATTATTTATTCAACATGATAATTCATTAAAATTTAAAACGATATTTCAAAAGTTATTTGTTCTGCGGCAGCAAATTCAAATAAATTATAAAAATTAAAATTTTAGAAAAATGTTTAAAAAAAAACACAATATTTCGAGTGTATAAGAAGTTATGTGCGTAGGAAACGACCCAAATGAAGGTGGCGAATCGATTCATTACTGAATCGATATAAGAACATACTAGCATGTGGTCACGGCAACCGATACAATGATCGTTAACGAGTAAATAAGCTTAATAAGTAAATATTTTTTATAAATAAATTTATTTATAAATATTTATTTAAGTGTTTTGAGTAAATGGTTTTGAAAATCGTTTAGCCCAGCAGAAATTGATTTTCTGACTGAGGCGACAGACAAGGCAGAGCCACTCACTCAAGTGAGAAGAAGATTTCTGATAAGATTTCTGATAACACCGTAGAAGAAAAGTATTTATTCTGAAGCGTTTTTTTTGCATTTTTGGTTAATATTTTATATTCAAACACTCTGTTATACTTTTAAAAAGTTATAAATTGAGTTCCGCTATAGCTCATGTGAACATTCTGACAGCTTGAAACCGCATGTTAACCCATTGCACGCAAATAACTAACAAAAATAACAACAGTGCTACGCTTGATTGTCAAGCGTTAGCTTGGCGTGGTGGTGGCTGTCAAAGTAATGTTGACACCATTTTTTATGTTGTTGTTGGTGTTTTTGGTTTTTGTAAAACATAACATTTCATTTGTTAGTATGTGTATCTAATAAATTCCATGGCACGTTCTTAAGTGTTTCGTTCCAATTACTTTTAACAGCTTTTCTTTCACTCACGCTTAAAAATAAACTAAAAGCTGATGATGATGATGATGATGTTCTTGATGAAATGCACCACCACATTGTTAAAAAATACCATATTTAAAAAAAATAAAAAAATCTCAAAAAATAGCAACTTTTTAAAACTCAAATGACAGTCAGTGTTAAAATAACGCTTACAACATTTTAACATGAACCCAAACAACAACTAGTTATCAGCAGCACAACGTTAGAGCTGCTAAAAATAAAGCATAAACATACACCAAAAAAATTAAAAAAAAATAAATACATAAAAACATTTAAACAGCACACAAAAACCTAAAGCGTCAACAAGAACAACAAACAAACAAACAAACAAACAAACAAACAAAACAAATAAATAAACAGAAAAAAAAAACAAGAACAAAAAACAGGTACTGAAGCACACACTAGGATCCTACTTAACCCAGTCAGCCAAGAAGACAGAAGTGGCAACTCCTGCTGGTTCCGCGTACACACTAGAGCTCTTTTGTTCCACAAGAGCTGCTCACATGTGCTGCCTGCAAATGTGTCGGAGTTCTTTCCAACAACATAGCTCAGCTCAGCAGCGACCCTTGCTTGTCTGTGGGTGTGGGTCTGACAACTGCTTGCTTGGGTACAGTACCAAAAGGGGAACTTTTTGAAATATTAGGCAGCCGCTTGACACTAGCAGGCGCTAGGGAGGTGCACTTAAACGTCTGACAGGGGCTCACATGGTGCAAAATATAAACTCTTTTTAACCAGCACACAAAAACGTGCTTTTTCTGCTCTTGTTTTTTTTTCTTACTATAATTTTTTTTTTTTTTTTGTTCACAGATTATAAAATTTGGTTCGTTTAAAATGTTTGTGTAGCAGATCTTGAACGATAAAATTTATTTAAAAAAACATAACTTAAAAGACCCTTATGCTTGAAATTTCAATGGCAAAACCATAAGTGGGCGGGGGTCGAATGAGGAGGTCTTAAGTGTTGGCGGTGGCGGCAGTAAAAACGATTGACTGTGGTAGGTTTGGCTGGCTGGGTCGCTTGTTGAGTGGCCGCTTGGGAAGTTTGCCATTTGCACTCGAGCTTTAAGCTTAAATGTTTCAAAAAAACAAAAAAACAAAACTGAAGAACAAAAACGAAAAACTTTTTTTGTTTTTCACTTCCGGGCATTGACAATTATTCAACTGTGCTAATTTAGCTACACTCGAACGAATAAATTGCCATAATTTTAACAAGTGTTTGAAAAACATGAAACTGTTTGGATAGCAGCGATTTTTTTTGCCCCATATTGCCACAGATTGTTTAACTTTTAATATAGTTAAAAGGAGGTTAGGTATGAGAGAATTAAAAAACAAATAGAATTACTTACAATAACCTCAACATGTAAACGTCCTTAACAGACCAAATCTTTTAACAGTGGGTAGACGTAAAATTTTTAAATAAAGTTAAAGAATTTTTCTATTCAGAGTTCCAACCGTACAACTGACGGGGTACATTTCAGCATTTAATAATCCTTTATTTTTTAAGTGAAACTTCTTTGGCGGCGAGTTAAATTTCAAGGTCTCTTATTCGTGACGCTAGGCTTACGTTTTCAATTCATATGAAAATTTAAAAAAATTATTGCCGCTGCCGAGAATTGAACCCCGAGCATCGTTGCTTAAGAGTCGGAATCTATACCATTACGCCACGTAGGCACATGATAAACAGCCAAACAAAATGCAATTAAAACTGAACGCGTAACATACTGAAAATAACATAATGAACATTAACATTAAATTAACATTAACATTACATTATTAACATAAAAAAAAACAAAAAAACAAAAACAAATTGGCCATTTCAGCCCTTGAAAGGACTTTGACCGAGCTTCTTATGATCAATTGTGTTGTGTGTGTTATCAAATGTTTGCACACAATTGACCGAGAACTGGACCTACATGTTTTATGCCGACTCCGAACGGCTAAAGTTTATGTTCTCAAGAAGCTTTACATGGCATTGTTTACTCTCTGAGGTTTGCCATTGTCTGCAGAGAGGTGGTGACCGATCAGAAAAATTTTTTATTGAAAAAAACTTTTCGCCGCGGCTGGGGATCGAACCCGGGCTCCGAGCATGCCAGGCCACACACTTAACCTGCATGCCACGTTCACCACATTATTAACATAACCGTAACATTAATTTTCATCCTACAAGTATGCACGGAAAAAAATAGAAAAATAGCTAAAACAGGAGCAGAACGCGTTCGTAAATATATAGAGCGAATTAGAGAATGCATAAGAATGAATTCTTAAGAATGCAGCCGCAGCTGGGTCTGCAACTAATGATGAAGGTAAGGTTATTGCAACATCGGCTGAGTTCCAAAATGCATTTTTACGTATTTTGGTGAATCTACAAAGAACCAATCCCCAAAAAACACACTGATGCTTTGTTAAAATGTATTTTGGAACTTAGCCATCATCTCAACAAAATTTTATAGCCAACCAAGTTGATACACTCAACAATCAACGTTCGCTGCTTTACGAGGCCCTCACTCAACATAGCAATTATTATGATCAGGAAGCAAAATACAATAATCAACAAGATTTGTCTCTGCTTTCGGAGGCTCCTTCAACGAGTACTATGCAAATGCAATCTAACATTCAAAAAGTGACAATGTTGAGAAGACATTCGAAAGCAACTAAAACACCATCTGAACTAAAACAAGGAACGAAAATAACTGTTATTTTACAATTTTCAAATGAAAAAAATTGTCGAAAGAATTTTTCAAATATACCATTATGTTACAAATGTCCTCAGCCTCATGAATATTAAGTTTCTTTTAAATTTAAGACTGATTCTTTAAAAGTTAAAATTTAAGTGTTATTTTTTGCCTTGTATTTTTCGAGGAAAAATAAAGGTTCTTTTGACTTTTATTTTATATTTAATTTTTTCGGTCAAAATTATCAAGCAATTTGTGTTTTTTTTAAAGGCCGCTTGACAGATTGAACTGTTGACACCATGTGTAAAATGTCTCACCGATGAGATGAAAATAATGGTAACAACATTTTTCTAGTCGGTAAAATGACTTGAACAAATATAAACTACCTGATATTTTTGACCGAAAAAATAAACGCCAGAAAATATCTGTTATTTTCGACTGATAAAATAAAAGTCAAAAGTAACTGTTATTTTTGCCCAAAAAAACTATAAGGCTCAAAATAACTTTTATTTTTGTCGGAAAAAAAAAAAACAAAGAGATAAAAGTTAATATGTGACACTTTCGATAAAAACCATAGCCGACACGGCCCCTGGATGCAAATATTGATCCAGGATTATTATTCCATTACGATTATTATTCCATTTCGTATCGATTGAATTTCTTTTCAGATACTTTCTCTCTTTATTTCACACTAAAATCTCTCTTATTTCTTACTGTTAAAAAAGTTTCACTTCTGCCACGTGTACGTTGCTACACGCGAGGTTTTTTTGTCTTCAAAGCCTTGTTTTAGGATATGCTGAACACAAAGAGATAATAGTCATAAGGATCGCATATGGGCATCTCCCAGTGGCACGGACGCGACATTCGCACGGTTTTAAATACTTGAAAAACAAGAAAGAAACAAAAAGAGCCGATATGTATTTTAGGTATTCTAACGCAATAAAAGAGTGCTACATTTTATAAAAATATTGGCAAGATTTAGTACAAATTACTACAAAGTAATAAGCAATCAAGCAATCATTCAATGGAACGGACGCGACAAAAAATATAAGTTTTTTTAAGCTCGTATAGAAATATGCAAAATTTAGCTAATTTTGAGAACTTTTTTTTATATATAATATACATGTTAATGAAGGTCAAAGGATAACTAACTCGTAGACTTATGAAATATTAGAATTATCTCTTCCCTTTTTTAAATAGATATAGCACGAATACGGACGCGACATCTCGGACGCGACAAATTTGTCCACCATAGTAAAATACAGCAAAGATGTTCATTATATATTTTAATAAAAATACATTATAATAAGTTAAATTCAAGTAACATAGCAGTAATACTAATCAAAATAAAAAAAAAAAAGTTAAAAGCTGTTAGAGTACTTTATTTGAATGTTTTTCTTCACTTTTGGTGGGAGATGCCCATATACCCATATGCCCCAACCTTTTTTGGGAGATGCCCATATGTTAACCTTAAGAATTTTTGAAGGACTTCAACTGTTATAGAACAAGCGTTCATCAGTTAACTTAAAGTGGGTCGAAGTATTAATTTAATACTTTCAGTAAACTTGAGATGATAATTTTCCTTTTTGACCACAACTTAGAAACTTACATTTATACCTTAGAAGTGTAAAATTGTTTCTACACTTTTCGCTTGCCTAGTAGATAGAATATGATATAGTTTAATTTGAAAGCAGGACATCAACAATAATGGAGAGGATAATTGTTGCCATATAATTACCACACTTACAGAATCTGAGCTTGACCACAAATTCGACACAATTTCGTCACAAATAATTAGGCGATATATTAACTGCAGCTATAATTTTGAGCAAATATCAAATTAGTAACAATTACAAAATCAATGGCAGCTATTTGGCTAAAGCATAAAAGCCACAAGGACAAATTCAAACACACACACATAAAAGTTGGTCCACATACAGTGACGCCTCAATAACAACTGCAGTAAAACTGAAAATGTTTGAAATAAATCGAGCGAAACAAATTCAAACTGAAAAAGTTCAAATCGCTACAGTTCTCTGTCGTATTATTGGCGAGAGTGTGTTGTGAGGTGGGGGTAGGTTTGGCTTGGGAATGCTACTAAAAACCTAGCGTATTGGTTGGCTATTAGGAATGGGTAAGAAGCCATGCATAATGGCAAAAACGAGCAGATAACGTGGACAACAACTCTTTGCCAAGCGTGCTGTAGTCAGATGATGTGCTCAATTGCCAGTTTGTTCGAGGGGGTGGAGTGTAGTTAAGGACAGACTAGAATCGCAGCTAGGAGGCGATGATGGGCAATGATGGGTTCCTTGTAATGGGCTGCTGCTGCAGAGTGTTTATAACAAACAATGACACGATGTTACCAAAACCGTTTATAATGGCCAAAGTTTTTGTCATTCCGATAGCATGATGATGCGTCATGAAGCTATTACCTAAAGTATGCTGGGGCGGTGAAAAGGCATGAACAGAAGTTTGATGCAGAACTGCGACAGCCTGAATAAAAACTGTTGCGACAAGACGATAAAAAGAAACCACAACGAACTTCAAGTAAAAAATAACATTTAAATTCACTTAAAAAACAAAAAATACGACAAACTTTCTGGCTGATATCAAAAGGGAAGAAGAGTGATGATGTGGCAATACCAGGCTATATTTTTTTAAGAGTTTCAGAATATCAAAATTGACGAGATTTGCCAAAAATGTTTACTATAAAAGCTATCCGCTAGAAATTAACGTCTTAGAATTAAAGAAAAAATGTCTGAAAAGCTGCGAACGAAATATATTTGTGGCAACGACAACAATGTGGCCTCGGTAGTTGAGTGGTAAACGTGCTTGACTGCCAACCCAGAGGTTCCGGGTTCGAATCCCGACGACGCCATGGTTCTACACTTTTACCTTTTTTTACTTTTTAAAAATTTTGTATTTCTTATTAACTGATGTTAAAACAATCCTCGTCTTCAATTAAATAATTGATACAAACCATTGCTGCAGTAACTTGTATTGTCTTGTTGGTCGAGCGTGTTCCGCGTTGAGTTATTATAATCTTTTATCACGGGTTTGAAACCTGATACAACAAAAGCAAATTTTACATTATTTTTTAAAACTAAATTTCTTTTAGTTTAGAAAGCAGTTTTTGCAAAAAAAAATATTTCTTTTATTAAATTTTTTTTATTCTTTATTTTAATTTTTAGGGTTGTTGGAGTCAACTTGGTGTTGCTTTTTATCAAACAATGTATGTATTTACATTTCTACGTATTAAAAATTTTTTATTTTTTTATTGGAATTCATCATTTCTTTGTTCTTTCATCATTGATAGATTTGCTAAAACCAATTAGCCCTATCATGAAACATTTTCTACCGTGAGTTGTAAATGGAAGTTTCCGGTTTTAATATAGCAGAAAAAAATATCTCATTTTTTTTATACACTCATGAATATTGGCAGTTCATGAACAAAATTGCAATAAAAATTTCCAAGAGGTATTTTAACTTTACTTTAAAAACGGAAACTCCCATTTACAACTCCCGTGAGAAAATGTTTCATGATTGGGCTGAATATAATTTTTAGTTATTTTGTGTTTTATTTTTTTTAAATTTGATTTGGTTTTATTTAAATGCATTATTTTCAATTCCATTTGATTTTATTTGGTTTATTTTTTTAGTTTTTTTAGTTTTTGTTTTTCTTTGATTTTTTAAGATTACTTTCTTATTCTTTGATTTTGTAAGATTTATTTCTTTTTATTTGATTTTTTAAAGTTTCTTGTTTTGATTTGTTTTTTTTTTTTTTTTTATTACCCATTATTTTAAGTTTTTCTTTCGTTTTATTTTTCTATATTATTTATTATTTGTTATTTGTTATTTGTTATTTGTTATTTGTTATTTGTTATTTGTTATTTGTTATTTGTTATTTGTTATTTGTTATTTGTTATTTGTTATTTGTTATTGTTATTTGTTATTTGTTATTTGTTATTTGTTATTTGTTATTTGTTATTTGTTATTTGTTATTTGTTATTTGTTATTTGTTATTTGTTATTTGTTATTTGTTATTTGTTATTTGTTATTTGTTATTTGTTATTTGTTATTTGTTATTTGTTATTTGTTATTTGTTATTTGTTATTTGTTATTTGTTATTTGTTATTTGTTATTTGTTATTTGTTATTTGTTATTTGTTATTTGTTATTTGTTATTTGTTATTTGTTATTTGTTATTTGTTATTTGTTATTTGTTATTTGTTATTTGTTATTTGTTATTTGTTATTTGTTATTTGTTATTTGTTATTTGTTATTTGTTATTTGTTATTTGTTATTTGTTATTTGTTATTTGTTATTTGTTATTTGTTATTTGTTATTTGTTATTTGTTATTTGTTATTTGTTATTTGTTATTTGTTATTTGTTATTTGTTATTTGTTATTTGTTATTTGTTATTTGTTATTTGTTATTTGTTATTTGTTATTTGTTATTTGTTATTTGTTATTTGTTATTTGTTATTTGTTATTTGTTATTTGTTATTTGTTATTTGTTATTTGTTATTTGTTATTTGTTATTTGTTATTTGTTATTTGTTATTTGTTATTTGTTATTTGTTATTTGTTATTTGTTATTTGTTATTTGTTATTTGTTATTTGTTATTTGTTATTTGTTATTTGTTATTTGTTATTTGTTATTTGTTATTTGTTATTTGTTATTTGTTATTTGTTATTTGTTATTTGTTATTTGTTATTTGTTATTTGTTATTTGTTATTTGTTATTTGTTATTTGTTATTTGTTATTTGTTATTTGTTATTTGTTATTTGTTATTTGTTATTTGTTATTTGTTATTTGTTATTTGTTATTTGTTATTTGTTATTTGTTATTTGTTATTTGTTATTTGTTATTTGTTATTTGTTATTTGTTATTTGTTATTTGTTATTTGTTATTTGTTATTTGTTATTTGTTATTTGTTATTTGTTATTTGTTATTTGTTATTTGTTATTTGTTATTTGTTATTTGTTATTTGTTATTTGTTATTTGTTATTTGTTATTTGTTATTTGTTATTTGTTATTTGTTATTTGTTATTTGTTATTTGTTATTTGTTATTTGTTATTTGTTATTTGTTATTTGTTATTTGTTATTTGTTATTTGTTATTTGTTATTTGTTATTTGTTATTTGTTATTTGTTATTTGTTATTTGTTATTTGTTATTTGTTATTTGTTATTTGTTATTTGTTATTTGTTATTTGTTATTTGTTATTTGTTATTTGTTATTTGTTATTTGTTATTTGTTATTTGTTATTTGTTATTTGTTATTTGTTATTTGTTATTTGTTATTTGTTATTTGTTATTTGTTATTTGTTATTTGTTATTTGTTATTTGTTATTTGTTATTTGTTATTTGTTATTTGTTATTTGTTATTTGTTATTTGTTATTTGTTATTTGTTATTTGTTATTTGTTATTTGTTATTTGTTATTTGTTATTTGTTATTTGTTATTTGTTATTTGTTATTTGTTATTTGTTATTTGTTATTTGTTATTTGTTATTTGTTATTTGTTATTTGTTATTTGTTATTTGTTATTTGTTATTTGTTATTTGTTATTTGTTATTTGTTATTTGTTATTTGTTATTTGTTATTTGTTATTTGTTATTTGTTATTTGTTATTTGTTATTTGTTATTTGTTATTTGTTATTTGTTATTTGTTATTTGTTATTTGTTATTTGTTATTTGTTATTTGTTATTTGTTATTTGTTATTTGTTATTTGTTATTTGTTATTTGTTATTTGTTATTTGTTATTTGTTATTTGTTATTTGTTATTTGTTATTTGTTATTTGTTATTTGTTATTTGTTATTTGTTATTTGTTATTTGTAATTTTTTATTTGTATTTGTTATTTGTTATTTGTTATTTGTTATTTGTTATTTGTTATTTGTTATTTGTTATTTGTTATTTGTTATTTGTTATTTGTTATTTGTTATTTGTTATTTGTTATTTGTTATTTGTTATTTGTTATTTGTTATTTGTTATTTGTTATTTGTTATTTGTTATTTGTTATTTGTTATTTGTTATTTGTTATTTGTTATTTGTTATTTGTTATTTGTTATTTGTTATTTGTTATTTGTTATTTGTTATTTGTTATTTGTTATTTGTTATTTGTTATTTGTTATTTGTTATTTGTTATTTGTTATTTGTTATTTGTTATTTGTTATTTGTTATTTGTTATTTGTTATTTGTTATTTGTTATTTGTTATTTGTTATTTGTTATTTGTTATTTGTTATTTGTTATTTGTTATTTGTTATTTGTTATTTGTTATTTGTTATTTGTTATTTGTTATTTGTTATTTGTTATTTGTTATTTGTTATTTGTTATTTGTTATTTGTTATTTGTTATTTGTTATTTGTTATTTGTTATTTGTTATTTGTTATTTGTTATTTGTTATTTGTTATTTGTTATTTGTTATTTGTTATTTGTTATTTGTTATTTGTTATTTGTTATTTGTTATTTGTTATTTGTTATTTGTTATTTGTTATTTGTTATTTGTTATTTGTTATTTGTTATTTGTTATTTGTTATTTGTTATTTGTTATTTGTTATTTGTTATTTGTTATTTGTTATTTGTTATTTGTTATTTGTTATTTGTTATTTGTTATTTGTTATTTGTTATTTGTTATTTGTTATTTGTTATTTGTTATTTGTTATTTGTTATTTGTTATTTGTTATTTGTTATTTGTTATTTGTTATTTGTTATTTGTTATTTGTTATTTGTTATTTGTTATTTGTTATTTGTTATTTGTTATTTGTTATTTGTTATTTGTTATTTGTTATTTGTTATTTGTTATTTGTTATTTGTTATTTGTTATTTGTTATTTGTTATTTGTTATTTGTTATTTGTTATTTGTTATTTGTTATTTGTTATTTGTTATTTGTTATTTGTTATTTGTTATTTGTTATTTGTTATTTGTTATTTGTTATTTGTTATTTGTTATTTGTTATTTGTTATTTGTTATTTGTTATTTGTTATTTGTTATTTGTTATTTGTTATTTGTTATTTGTTATTTGTTATTTGTTATTTGTTATTTGTTATTTGTTATTTGTTATTTGTTATTTGTTATTTGTTATTTGTTATTTGTTATTTGTTATTTGTTATTTGTTATTTGTTATTTGTTATTTGTTATTTGTTATTTGTTATTTGTTATTTGTTATTTGTTATTTGTTATTTGTTATTTGTTATATGTTATTTGTTCATATGTGATTTTCAATTAAAATTTTAATTGTTTTCGATAAAATTTGGGGGGGTTAGTTTTTAAAATGTTTTTCAATCCTATCGCAAATTTTTTGCTAAATCGAATGTTGTGTAACAAGCCCTTGAGAAAAGTCATACTGGCCAGCGACATCTTGTTTTAAAAATAATTATTTTTAGAACAGCAGATATGTATATCAATAAATTTTGAAAAAGTTTTAAAACACTAGTTTTATACGTTCTAACGAATCAAAATAATTGAAGGCATGCCTGGCTAACCGCTTGTCTAGTGCTCCAAAATTTTATGTATTTTTAGAAATTTTTTTAAAGTTCAAATAACTAACAACGAAATATAAACTTTCCAGGTAAATTCTTACACTCTTTATACATGCGAAAAAATTTTTTTAAATTAAAAACTTTTTTAATTATCTTCGAAATGGTGTTCAAAGAGACCTTTTCAAAAATAGACCTATGCGGAGTTGTAAATTCTGCCTCTTCTATTTATTGGAAAAATAACAACCAAGAAAATTTTCAAAAATACTTTGTTATCCTTTTTTTTGACACCAACACGGTGGTTCTTGTACTTTTCTAGAAGGATTGCTTTTTGCTATATTTTAAAACTTTTTTTACTTTTCTTAGTATGCATTAAAGGAAAAATCGCTATTTAAAGTAGAACCACAGTCTATGTGTGTTTGGCAAGTGGTAAGTATTAATCACAATTTGCGGAAACATAAATTGAGCCAATAAAAATGTTTTTTAAAAATAAAAGTATAACCAGCAGTGAAGTTAGATCCTTGAAAAAAAAAATCATGCAAAAATACGAACATTTAAAGAAAGAACGCATCATAAACTTAAAAAAAAACAAAAAAAAATACACAAAAGTAGACAAAATGGGACAAATTTTAAAAGGAAGTTTTTGTCTACATGTTGACTGCAGCAGCTAGCAAGCAAGTCATACGTAAATAAATCTTTCAATGGGTGCAGAACCGAAAAGAGACAACAAAAAAATAAAAAACATACAAATCCTTGTTCTGAAAAAGCATGCTTCACTCTCTTAACTAACAAAGCAAATAAGTCTATAGTTGGCAAACAAAAAAAAAAAAAAAATTTTAAAAAAATGACGCTCGAATTTAAAAGCGAAGAAAAATGAATAGGATTTCAACAAACGACATCCTTAGAATGATGTTAGTAGCTGTTCTATTGCAGCACCAGTACCAGTGATTTTAGCAGCTGCTGTTGTCCTGCCGCCAACCAGGCAACTAGTCAGCTAGCAGCTGTAGCTGGTGGCAGCATCGTTCATCAGTTCAGGGCAATTAAAATGGAGAATTTCGCAATGCGCACTAAGAATCAGTCTCTTATTGGAGCAAAAGTGGGTTTTATGAAGTACGACGAGATAGTACGAACATGTAAGTGGAATGAGCTGCAACGTATTAATTGAATTTTGGGTTTACATGCAAAGATTTAAGAACTTTATAGATATTTTCAATAAAGAAAATAAAATAAAAAAAAAAATTTGAGAATAAAAAAGCCAAGGACTGAATAAGGACAAGCGAGTCTAGCTATAGAAATTTTTTTGCTATGAAAAATGATTTTGCTGAAAATTTTTGGCACTATTTCAATTAGAGGTTACTAAACAAAAGACCGAACGAAATAATGCTGAAAGTTAGGATAAACGTTAAATTGACTTGAATAAAAATAATTTTTAATTTTTATATTATGTTTATAAAATTTTGTTTTAAGAAATAAATGCAATATTTTTCATAATTTCATGCTTCAGAAAAAAAAAATACAATTCAGCCCTTGAAAGGATTTCGACTGAGAACTGAACCTACATGTTATATGCCGACGCCTAACGGCTAAAGTTCATTGATTACTCTCTGAGTTCTGTCTTTGTCTGCAGAGAGGTGACGGCCAATCATAAAAATTTATTGGTAATAAAAAGCCTTCCTGTGTCAGATGGCGATTCTATATATATTTGTTTTATAGTTTTATATATTTTATATATTTTTATATATCGCACACTAAATACAAAACAGTCACAACTCAAAATTTTTTTATACCGACTTTTTGTTATAAATCAATTCACAACACACATATCTCACTATCTTTTTCATTATTTTTTTCATTAAATGGAAGAATGAAGTTTGTGTGTTTAAATGAAAATTGTTTTTTTTCTGTAGTATCAACCAAAGGGTTTTATTTTTCGCTTCTCCTGAAAAGTCATGTTTTTTGAGTTGTGACTGTTTTGTATTTAGTGTGCGATATATTTAAATATTTTTATATATTTTTTATATGTTTTATATATTTTATATCTTTTTAATATATTTTTTATATATTTTTTATATATTTTTTATATATTTTTTATATATTTTTTATATATTTTTTATATATTTTTTATATATTTTTTATATATTTTTTTATATATTTTTTTATTAATTTTTTATATATTTTTGATATATTTTTTTATATATTTTTTATATATTTTTATATATTTTTTATATATTTTTTATGTATTTTTTATATATTTTTTATATATATTTTATATATTTTTTTATTTATTTTTGATATATTTTTTTATATATTTTTTATATAATTTTTATATAAGTTTTATATATTTTTTATATATTTTTGATATATTTTTTATATTTTTTTTATATATTTTTTATATATTTTTTATATATTTTTTATATATTTTTTATATATTTTTTATATATTTTTTATATATTTTTTATATATTTTTTATATATTTTTTATAAATTTTTTATATTTTTTATTTATATATATTTTTATTTTATATTTTTTATTGATATGTATTTTTTTATATATTTTTTATATATTTTTATATATTTTTATATATTTTTTACATATTTTTTATATATATATTTTTTTTATATATTTATTTATATATTTTTTACATATTTTTTACATATTTTTTATACATTTTTTATATATTTTTTATATAATTTTTATATATTTTTACGAATATTTTATATATTCTTATATAATTTTTATATATTTTGTATATATATTTTATATATTTTTATACATTCTTTATATATTTTTTATATATTTTTTGATATATTTTTATATATTTTTTATATATTTTTTATATATTTTTTTATATATTTTTATACAAATTTTATATATTTTTTATATTTTTTATATATTTTTTTATATATTTTTTATATATTTTTATATATTTTTTATATATTTTTTGTATATTTTTTTATATACATATTTTTATATATTTTTTATATATATTTTATATATTTTTATATAATTTTTATATATTTTTTTATATATTTTTATTAAAATTTTATATATTTTTTATATATTTTTTATATATTTTTTTATATATTTTTTATATATTTTTAAAATATTTTTTACATATTTTTTTATATTTTTTGATATATTTTTTTCATATTTTTATAAATTTTTTTATATATTTGTTATATATTTTTTTATATATTTTTTTATATATTTTTAAATATTTTTTATATATTTTTTAAATATTTTTTATATATTTTTTATGTATTTTTTATATATTTTTTATATATTTTTTATATATTTTTTATATATTTTTTATATATTTTTTATATATTTTTTATATATTTTTTATATATTTTTTATATATTTTTTATATATTTTTTATATATTTTTTATTTATATATATTTTTATTTTATATTTTTTTTTTTATATATTTTTTATACATTTTTTATATATTTTTTATATATTTTTTTTATATAATTTGTATATATTTTTTATATATATTTTTTTATAATTTTTTTTTATTTTTTTTATATATATTTTTTTTATATATTTTTTATATATATTTTTTATATATATCGCACACTAAATACAAAACAGTCACAACTCAAAAAACATGACTTTTCAGGAAAAGCGAAAAATAAAACTCTTTGGTTGAAACTGCAGAAGAAAAACAATTTTCATTTAACACAAAAACTTCATTCTTCCAGTTAATGAAGAAAATAACGAAAAATATAGTCAGATATGTGTTTTATAAATTGATTTATAACAAAATTTCGATATAAAAAATTTTGAGTTGTGACTGTTTTGTATTTAGTGTGCGATATATATTTTTATATATATTTTATATATTTTTATATATATTTTTTATATTTTTATACAATTTTTATATATTTTTTATATTTTTTTTATTTATTTTTTATTTATTTTTTATATAATTTTTATATATTTTTTATATATTTTTTATATATTTTTTATATATTTCTTATATATTTTTGATATATTTTTTTATATTTTTTTGTATATATTTTTTATATATTTTTTTATATATTTTTTATATATTTTTTTATATATTTTTTATATATTTTTTATATATTTTTTATATATTTTTTATATATTTTTTTATATATTTTTTATATGTTTTTTATGTATTTTTTATATATTTTTTATATATTTTTTATATATTTTTTATATATTTTTTATATATTTTTTATATATTTTTTATATATTTTTTATATATTTTTTATATATTTTTTATATATTTTTTATATATTTTTTATATATTTTTTATATATTTTTTATATATTTTTTATATATTTTTTATATATTTTTTATATATTTTTTATATATTTTTTATATATTTTTTATATATTTTTTATATATTTTTTATATATTTTTTATATATTTTTTATATATTTTTTATATATTTTTTATATTTTTTTTATATATTTTTTATATATTTTTTATATATTTTTTATATATTTTTTATATATTTTTTATATATTTTTTATATATTTTTTATATATTTTTTATATATTTTTGATATATTTTTTATATATTTTTGATATATTTTTGATATATTTTTTATTTATATATATGTTTATTTTATATTTTTTATTGATATATATTTTTTTTATATTTTTTTGTATATTATCAGGATTTTTGTTTTCATTTCTTATTACTTTATCAATTTTTATTAAATTTTTTTTTATTTTGTACCTAACATTTTTAATTATTCTTTTATTTATAAATTTTTTTAAATTTAATTGCTTGACGCTTCTTAGTTTTTAGTCCGAAGACGTTGGGGAGGATTCAACAGTCATTGAATTATTTATGATACCATCTTATCTAATGAAATTTAAGTTTTTTTCTTGAATTTATTTGACAATAAAATTCAATTTTAATCCTCTTACAGTTTCGCTGTAAGTCATCTCCCACACTGCTCTCAACAACCTACCTAAAGTCGTGTCATTATATTTTTGAGAAATTAGTTCCCACCCATACTACTACGGCTGCATCTGCTGTGTGGCATTTATTTGTATTTATTTAATTAACATTTCCTTTACCATTGCGGTGACGGTTTAGAGTGTCTGTTTGTCCCTTTGTCGCTCATAACCACCGCAACACTTGTCGACGTTTCGGTTTCTTTGTTTTTTGCCTCAGACAAATATTTGTTAAGTTTTAACAATTAATATCTCAAGAATTTTATGTTTTATCTTTATTGTTGTTGTTGTTGTTGCCACGCCTAATTATTTAACCGCCATATTTGAAGTTATGCGAGCGATTTCAACACAGAACAAGCTCAGATACAGCATAACAGAATGGAACAGAACATAACGGAATAGAACAAGCTGCTGCTGTTGCTTTTAAATATGTTTACACATTAAGTAACTTTTTACTAGCTATCTTTGTATGTGTCATTTGCTATGGGGATGTATATGTCCATGGGTTAGTGCACACTCCATGCTTTTGTGAATATCCTTAAAACATTTTACGACTTGTTGATGTTTACCATTGCTGTAAAATGTTCTTAACTTGATTTTGTTACCAAGTTGTATTTAGAAACGCAATGCCGGAGAATACGTAATGAATGTGTGTGTATGTGTGTGTGTGTGTGTGTTAGTTTCCTTGCGGTGTTTGTATTTATTTTTATTTTATTTATTTTTTTTTTATACGTTTTTGTAAAACATTTAGAATATTCATGGGTAATTATAAACTTTGTATTAGCTTAGCAGCTTTTGACACGAATGAAAGAGAGAGCGAGCGAGAGAGAGAAAGAGAGAGATAGATAACTTGAAGTGGTTATTTCTGAAGGTAGAGCGAGCAACTTGAAAAATTAAGTGCAAAGTCTGAGATTTTTGAATCTTGTGGCATAACTTATACAACAACATTTTTGAGAGCATATATCTTACGGTATTTAAACTTTAAATTGGAATTAATGTGAATATTTAATGATTTGCTTTTTCATTCTGTTTGTCTACAACTACTTGAAGGATAGGGTTCTTGAGCAAGGCTAAAAACCACGAAATTAAACTTTTGTTTCGAGTTCATTTGGATTAGAGCAATTCAGTTGAATTTAATAAAAGGCGATGAAATAGAGTAACATTAATTTATTTAAGAAAGATTTTGCTACGCAAAGTTAATTAACTGACAAGAAGGAATCGATAATTGCACATTTGTTTTAACATTGAAAATTTTTAAATTTTTAAAAGTTTGTCGTTCTCGAGTGTAAAAGTCGTGAAGATTTAAGCAGTTAATTGTGTATTTTGGACTCCATTTTGCTATCCCTGCACTAATACTTTATTTTCTTAATTATCAATTCCTCAAGTAGAAGCTTTTAAGGCCACAATCAAAAAAGATTTTAGGCTTATATCACAACGAGAAATTTAATAATGAGTCTCCAAAAAAAAAAAATCATTAATAAAAAGCACGGTTTTTTACTTAACAGTGATATTTGAAATTCAATAAATTATTGTTCGGTTTTTCATTTGCATTATCGAAAAGAACACATACAATAGTATAAAGAATGATAGTTTTCATAGAAATATTTTAAAAAATAAAGTAGTACCAACAGTACAAGTACGGTAGTATGAAAAGTATCAATTTTAACGTTGACGGGTTAATATTCAGCCTTATCATAACTTATTTTTCCATCGGAATTGGAAAAGTGAGTTTTCATGTTTAAGATAGCGAATAAATACATCTCAATTTTTTTATAACACTCATGAATATTGCCAGTTAATGAACAAATTTGCTTTAAAAATTTTTAAAAAGTTCCTCTGCTTTATCTTAAAAAAACACAAACTTTTTTTTCCAACTCCGAGGGGAACTTTTTTCATGATTGGGCTGAATGAGTTTCTAAAAGAGAACTTTTTAATTTTATTTTACTTTTTAAAGAAATTTGTTAAAAATTAATGTAACCTTTAAATATTTTTTTTTTTTATTCTTGTTAACGAGTTCTAAACGAGAACTAAAATTTTATTTTTGTTTTTAAAACTTGTTTAAAGTTGAAACTTTTTCACAGAATATTTTTGTCTTCAAAATTTTCTACAATTTTTTTTAAAATATTTTTTAACTTTTATTTGTTTAATTATTATATATTAGTTTTTTATTTATGTAAACTTTTTTAAATTTTTTTTGTTTTATTTTTTATAATTTTTTTGTAACTTTTTATTTTTTTATTTATTTTTAAATTTGTTACTTTTTCATTATTTTTTTTTTCTTTCCTTTTTATATTTTTTCGACAGTGTGAAAAAAATATTTTCTTTTATTTCACATTTAGTTAGAATTTATTTTATATTGATTTGAACTTTCAAATTTTTTTTTTTTCTAGTTTTTGTGTGTAGGTACATATTTTTATTATTGTCCATATATTTAATATAAATATATAAATAAATAAATATAAATAATATAAATATATTTTTTGTTTTTATTTATATTTCTTATTTATTTTTTTTAATATTTTTCATAAACTTGTGTTTTATTATTTTTTATATATTTGTTTACATATTTTTCATATTTTTTATATATTTTTAATATATTTTTTTATGGTTTTATATATTTTTAGACATATTTTATTCATTTTATATATATATTTTTATTTTATTTTACATTTAATTTTAACATTTTAAATTTAATTTTTAATTTTAATTTTTTCAATTTTAATTATAACTTGAGTTTTTTCATTTCAAACGCAACTTTTAACACTAAAAACAAAACTTTTTGAATTTGAAATTGAACTTCTTAAAATTAAAATTTAATTTGTGGTATTTTTTTATTATTTTATTTATTTTTGTTATTTTTTTATTTTTATTACTTTAATTCTTTTATTATGTTTCTATTTTAATGAATTTTGTTTTTTGTTTTCAATTTTTCATAAAATTTTTATTATTTTTATAACTGTTATTATATTATTATAACAGTTAGATTTTTTAACTTGTTTTATAATTTTTTGTTATTTATTATTTTTAATATTTTTATTATATTTATTATTTTTATTATTTTTATTATTTTTATTATTTTTATTATTTTTATTACTTTTACTATTTTTATTATTTTTATTATTTGTATTTTTTTATTATTTTTATTATTTTTATTAATTTTATTATTTTTATTATTATTATTATTTTTATTATTTTTATTATTTTTATTATTTTTATTATTGTTATTATTCTTATTATTTTTATTATTTTTATTATTTTTTTTTTATTATTTTTATTATTTTTATTATTTTTATTATTTTGAATATTTTTATTATTTTTATTATTTTTATTATTTTTATTATTTTTATTATTTTTACTATTTTTATTATTTTTATTATTTTTATTATTTTTATTATTTTTATTTTTTTTATTATTTTTATTATTTCTATTATTTTTATTATTTTTATTATTTTTATTATTTTTATTATTTTTATTATTTTTACTATTTTTATTATTTTTATTATTTTTATTATTTTTATTATTTTTATTATTTTTATTATTTTTATTATTTTTATTATTTTTATTATTTTTATTATTTTTATTATTTTTATTATTTTTATTATTTTTATTTTTTTTATTATTTTTATTATTTTTACTATTTTTATTATTTTTATTATTTTTATTATTTTTATTATTTTTATTATTTTTATTTTTTTTATTATTTTTATTATTTCTATTATTTTTATTATTTTTATTATTTTTGTTATTTTTATTATTTCTATTGTTTTTATTATTTTTATTATTTTTATTATTTTTATTATTTTTATTATTTTTATTATTTTTATTATTTTTATTATTTTTATTATTTTTATTATTTTTATTATTTTTATTATTTTTATTATTTTTATTATTTTTATTATTTTTATTATTTTTATTATTTTTATTATTTTTATTATTTTTATTATTTTTATTATTTTTATTATTTTTATTATTTTTATTATTTTTATTATTTTTATTATTTTTATTATTTTTATTATTTTTATTATTTTTATTATTTTTATTATTTTTATTATTTTTATTATTTTTATTATTTTTATTATTTTTATTATTTTTATTATTTTTATTATTTTTATTATTTTTATTTTTTTTATTATTTTTATTATTTTTATTATTTTTATTATTTTTATTATTTTTATTATTTTTATTATTTTTATTATTTTTATTATTTTTATTATTTTTATTATATTTATTATTTTTATTATTTTTATTATTTTTATTATTTTTATTATTTTTATTATTTTTATTATTTTTATTATTTTTATTATTTTTATTATTTTTATTATTTTTATTATTTTTATTATTTTTATTATTTTTACTATTTTTATTATTTTTATTAGTTTTATTATTTTTATTATTTTTATTGTTTTTATTATTATTTTTTTTATTTTTTTTATTTTTTTTATTTTTTTTATTATTTTTATTGTTTTTATTATTATTTTTTTTATTTTTTTTATTTTTTTTATTATTTTTATTATTTTTATTATTTTTATTATTTTTATTATTTTTATTATTTTTATTATTTTTATTATTTTTATTATTTTTATTATTTTTATTATTTTTATTATTTTTATTATTTTTATTATTTTTATTATTTTTATTATTTTTATTATTTTTATTATTTTTATTATTTTTATTATTTTTATTATTTTTATTATTTTTATTATTTTTATTATTTTTATTATTTTTATTATTTTTATTATTTTTATTATTTTTATTATTTTTATTATTTTTATTATTTTTATTATTTTTATTATTTTTATTATTTTTATTATTTTTATTATTTTTATTATTTTTATTATTTTTATTATTTTTATTATTTTTATTATTTTTATTATTTTTATTATTTTTATTGTTTTTATTATTTTTATTATATTTATTATTTTTATTATTTTTATAACATTTTTATTATTTTTCTTATTTTTATTATTTTTATTTTTTTTATTATTTTTATTATTTTTATTATTTTTATTATTTTTATTATTTTTATTATTTTTATTATTTTTATTATTTTTATTATTTTTATTATTTTTATTATTTTTATTATTTTTATTATTTTTATTATTTTTATTATTTTTATTATTTTTATTATTTTTATTATTTTTATTATTTTTATTATTTTTATTATTTTTATTATTTTTATTATTTTTATTATTTTTATTATTTTTATTATTTTTATTATTTTTATTATTTTTATTATTTTTATTATTTTTATTATTTTTATTATTTTTATTATTTTTATTATTTTTATTATTTTTATTATTTTTATTATTTTTATTATTTTTATTATTTTTATTATTTTTATTATTTTTATTATTTTTATTATTTTTATCATTTTTATTTTTGTTATAATTTTTTAGTTATTCTGTTTTAATTTTTTGAAATTTTTTAATTGTTATTTTTGACGTTTTTCATTTTTTGTAAAATTTTAGTAAGAATTTTCATTACAATATGAAGTTTTTGAATGTTTTGAACTCTAATAAATTTTAAAATGTTTTGAGATTTATAACTTTCATAGTTTAAATATAATTCTAATAATTTTATCCTTCAAATATTGTTTAATCAGTCTCTCTTACCCTTTTTAGTATACATATCTAAATCGATTTCAACTCATAGTAGAACTAGCACAAAAAATTAAAGCAGCAGCTTTAATATCCGACAGTCACACAAGAGATAAACGAAGGTCAAAGTTAGAGTTAAGCCCACTCTATGTTCACTTTCTTCGTAGGCAAATTTCAGAAGATGTTAAATTTGCACAGGTGGCTTACATAGTTTGCCATGTACACAAGTATATAAAAGCAGCTTTTGGTGGTCGGCTGCAGGTTAGAGTAGACAGACCAAGAATACCAAAACCAAACAAAAGAACAGCGCCTAAATCTTAACCCACATTCAAGGTCTTCAACGTATTTTGTGCGTTGTCGCAACCCGGCTTCAAGAAAACTATAAGCTCAAAGCTCATCATAAGCAGTGAAAAAATAATGCCCATGGCATCAGCCATGCCATGCCACTCATACTCTCAGCTATGCTTTAAAGTTTAATTTATTGAAGCATCTTTTTGAGATTTAAAAAATTTTTCAAATTTTAATTTTTTTTTTTTTGTTTTTCTAAAATACCAACCAAATCTGAACATGAAGATAACAGCGCAACGCTGTTTGAAAGTACTTTTCTTTATTATCGCCGAAAAAAAAAGAATGTAATAATAGTAAAAAAAAAAAAACACAAAAAACACACAAGATGATCCTTTTATAAAAACTCTGTCTGTCTGTCTATCTATCTGTCCATTTGCCACAAATGTCCCTCGAGTTATACACTTCCGCAGCACAGTACAAAGCAACAGAACAGTTCAACGAGCAACACTCAACATTTGTTCGTCCAACGGTAAAAATTCACAAAAATTTGTTGCTCGATTTGCGGTGAAGCTCAGCTAAGCAGTTAATGTGCTGCAATAAATTGGCTTACGGGCAGTTTGAGGTGGTTTGCCAAGGAAACAACGATGGCATATTTGGCCCACTTTGGGTCGGGTGTGTTCCTTCCGGTGCCCAGGAACAGAAGGAACAGGAACTCCAAGTTATGCTCAGGTAGATGTGTAGGTAGGTAGCTTTTATGTTGCTAACTAAAGATTTTATTATCACTTGTTAAAATGAAGCTAAGCAAGTTGGCAAGAGGGCAGCACGGTGGACAGGGGAGTTATGGTCGTTTTGATGTATATATAAATATATATATATATATATATATGTATATGCTTGAGCCATGCGATATGGTGGTGTATATTTATTTATACAATTATAAACCCTAATTTTATTTAGCTACCTTCATTTTACGCGAAAGTAAACCTCAAGGAAGCACGTGTTGAAGGTAAAAATAAAAGCAAGCATATTAAATTTAATATTGTTGGCGAAGCACTTTGTTGTTCAGCCGCAGTTTTGTATTGTAGTATATGTTAATGTCTTGAAATTCCGTTCGCGAATAGCTTCAGAGAGCTTTAAGCTTTAATTTTGAAGGTGGATTGAGGGTTATTCATGGTGATTGATAATATTATTTATTTTTAAGTTAAATTTAGGCAAGAATGTGAAAAAGTTTTGTATGTTAAACCGTTAAGAAGCAGCTGCCATAGACCAAATAATTGTTACTCAGGACAGCAACTGAAATATTTTGAATTAAGAATTTCAAATTTTCCATGCTGCGAAAACTGCTTTGACGTAGGGTAAGCGTTTTTTATTTTGAAATAACATAAAAATATGTTGGGACGAACACATGAAGACCTGTTGGGTAGTCGTGAGGTAAGCGTGCTTGAATGCCATTCAAGAGCTGCCGGGTTTGAAATTTTAATGACTGTTTGGAGTGTAATTCAGACCTAGCAGACATTCATAAGCAGTGAAAATTTAGAACTTCAGGCCTGTTGTCCGGAATGGGTTCGTTTAAGGGGCCAGAATAAGTTTTCTGCTACACTGAGAAAAAAACACATAATTTGCTCCGGTAAAAAATGTCTCTATTTTTGATAATAGCAATTTTCTCTTTTTCTAATAAAATTCCAATAAATAGAATAATTTTTCACATTTTCGAAAAAATATTTCTTTACTTCTAGGAAATGGAAATATTTCGATGTCTCTAATAATGATAAGTATTTTTCTCGTACAAAAAATTTCTCATTTATAGAGAAAAATTTATTGAAAAAGAAATATTTTTCTTTTACATATTTTGATAAAAAATTCACTGAGAAGTATTTTTTTCAATAAAAACAAATCTTTTCTCAAAAATAAAAAGTATTTTTCTCTAAAAACGATATATTTTTTTTTTCATGGAAGCTTTTTATCATTTTTAGATAATTTTGGTATCGCAATTAGAGAATAGCATTCTCTGCAGCAAAGTCTATAGCATTTTTCTCTAAATATGATGCCTTTTTTATCATATTCTGAGAAACTTATTCTGAGTGTAGAAATATTGTAGTATACTTATTTCAAATTTTAGTTTGTTATTTTAATTACAATTATAATTTTAATTATTTAACTTTTATCAACTTATAATTATTTTTGACTTTTTATTTAATTTTAGTTAAACTCATATATTTATATTTTTTATTTCATTTTTTTTTTTCTTCTTAATTTTTGTTTGATTTAAATTTTGTATTTCTTTTTCTTTTAGTTTATTTTTAAAATTTAAATAGTTTTTTAAATGTTATTTTTTGAAAATTTTTTTCATTCCTTTAGGTTTTATTTTGCATATTTTTATTTATTTTACATTTTTTTTTATATTTTACTTGAATATTTTTTAAATTATCACAATATCGCTATATCAAAATTGAAAAAATTAAGCCTTGCGTTAGAGGTTTTTTTTTGAATTGGATTGATGAAGAGATTCCTGAGCAAATTTTTTATGAAAATATTTGAATCTGTTGATCTAAAAATTTAGTTTTTTATTTTTCAAATATTTATTTAATAATTTTGTTATTTTTTTTAGTTTTTAGTTTTGCTGAATTTTTTATTTATTTTTAATTTTTTTATTTATTTACTTTTATTTTTTATCTCATTTTTATTTTATTTTTTAGATTATATTTTTTTTTTTTAATTTTTTTAATTAATTTTATTTAAATTCGTTTTGTTTTTATATAATGTAATGTTTACTTTTTATTTTACTATTTTATTTGAAAATTTGTTTCTGGATGGCTTAAATTTTATTCATTCATATTAATTTTTTATATTTTTATTTTTTAAATTTTTTTTTGCTGTAAGCTGCTACAGATTAAAATCTATTTAGTTAAAATTTTTTTTTTGTTATATCAAAAACGTATTTAAGTTTAAATATTGTTTTAACTTTTAATTATTTTATATTTTCGGTTTTAGTTTTTAGTTTTTTATTTTTATTTCATTTTTAATTTATTTTTTTAATTTATTGCTTATTTATTTTGATTTTTTATTTTCTTTTTTAATTTTTTTATTTATTTTCTTTTTTAATTTTTTTGTTTATTTTATTCATATTCATTTTTCTACTATTAATTTCAATGTTTAATTTTTAATAAATTTTTTGTTTTAGTTTTTATTTATTTTATTATTTTAATTTTTTTAATTCATTTAATTTTTATTAATTTTAATGTTATCCGTTGTTTTCTCTAATTGAACTATTTAAAAGTTTTTTTTTTTATCAATTAATTTTTTCATTAAAATGCTTAAAATTATATTTAGTTACATTATTTTTTATATTTTTGTTTTACAATTTTTAGTTTAATATGTTTTGTTGATGTCATTCATTGTTTTTGTATAGTTTTTTTCTAATATTTTGCGCATTTTTCAGGTATGATTTTGTAACGAATGTTTATTTGTTGTTGTAAACCTAAATTTGTTTTATTCAAATTACATATTTCAAATGCATTGCTTTTAATTTAATTTAATATGTATTCTTATTGTGATGTTGTTTAATTTTTTTTTTTTCTTTTTACATAAAATTAATTTTTTTTTTTAGTTTTTAGCTTACATTTGTTTTACTTTTTTAAAATTTAAAAGTAAGTGTTGGTTTTTATTTTATGTTTATATTTTTTAACCATTTTTTGTACTTCTTTTTTGTTAAATTTGAAATTATTTTTAGGTATTTATTATTAACTAGTTCTTCCCCGTCAAAAATGACGGGCCCGGTTTTAATTAAGAAAATATTGATTTTCTTTAAGTTGAATTAGAAATCAGCGATGGTCACATATTCGATTTTAAGTTGTGCAAATAACAATTTTTAGTTCCAAATATTTATAAAATACCTTGGAGTAAAACCGGAAACTAAAGTAGGTACGACCTAAGCAGTTTAAACATTTTTCGTAAAACTGAAAATTTCAAAATGAAAAATTATAAAGAGTTTTTGAAATTTCAATAAATCACAAAATAAAAATGCCTAAAAATATGCTATGAAATTTAATAAAAAAAAGTCAAGCGTTCCGCACTCACATTTTACGGAATTATGTTATAGTATATATTTTATTTCATATTAATATTTTCTATATATTTTGCACGTTTTAATATTTTCAAAGTTATTTTGTAACAGCTTTTGAGAAAATGTGATCCTTTTTATTTCAACTTGGTTTAAATCTGCTTTAACACTTGAACGAGTGGAATTATTATGTTTTCTATTGGCAACATAGAACTAAATACTAAGATTGTCAACAACATTTTGCAATCTTATTTCAGTCTTAACGACTGTCAGAGATGTAATAAGAAATAATAAAAAAAAAACAGAAAATGTGGATATAAAACTGTCAGAGTTTATTCAGGCAAAATAAAAAAATAATGCGTCACTTCGAATTCTTATTTTGAACTTTATGCTATGAAGTTTTGAATGCCTTTTTTGCATTTTGAATTAATTTCAAAAGTTTTGTGAAATTAAAAACTTAATAATAAATTAATATAAAAAAAGAAATCATAAAAACAATTTTTCAAGTGTTAATTACGAAAGATTTTAAAAGAAATTATTAATGAAATTTATTGTTTCAATATGAAACTTATATTTCAAGCAAGACACGATTGATTTTTTGTAATGATACAAAATGTTTAAAATGCTTTTGTTTCTAATGCGATTGAAAAGAAAAAACAATATAAAAAAAAAACAGCAAACATACAAACAAGTCATGCAAAATTTAACTTTTCATATAAAATTCCAAGAAAAAAATTTATTTTGAAGTTGTAATGACTTGGCTCATGACAACTATAAGGATAACAGCAACAACTGTAGCGACAACTGTGCAATGGATAAATTTTTATTGAACACAGTGAATGACTGAATGATTGGAATAAGCGGATGAAGAAGAATAAGAAGAAGAAGAAGTAGAAAAGATGCAGATGATGAAGTTAGTTTGAAGCTATTTCAGTCATTTTTGAGATAAGCCCCGTGAGACGATGACATGATGAGTCGATGAGTCGTCAGCAGCTAAGAGGCGGATATAAACGTAGTTAGTGGGTGGTTGTTTGGCTAAGAAAGCGTTTTTTTTCAATGACATTTTTGCAAAAAGGAATCTCAGAAATTATTTTCTCGATATTTTTTTTTCCCTGATCCTGACTTTGTGGCCTGTTGCAGCTGAAGCAAGGAAAAAAAAAATATGAAGGAAAAATTCTTGGCTCTACTGTTAAACTGGGCGTTGCATGCAACAAGATTGCAGCATGTTTTTTTTTTTTTTTGCAGTCATGTTTTTCACTCA
Source organism: Tetanocera ferruginea (assembly GCA_958299015.1). Classification (NCBI taxonomy): domain Eukaryota; kingdom Metazoa; phylum Arthropoda; class Insecta; order Diptera; family Sciomyzidae; genus Tetanocera; species Tetanocera ferruginea. The sequence continues at coordinate 124,504,562 of OY282644.1, read as the reverse complement.
AAAGCTTTATTTTTATTTTTTTATTATTGTTGCTGGGATTTGCTTTTGTATCTCCGATAAATCCACCAATAAATGTAACGCAATTCATTGTTTTATATCTCATGCTGTGCTGCGCTATAGTGCTTCGTTGTACACGTTGTATACGTGTATGGGTGTGTTTCATTCTGTGTATAATATACTTTTGTAGTTTTTATTATATTTTATATCCTTTGATTATGCTAATTTTATGTCCTTTTGCAATGTTGTAACATGCAATTTTTGCAACGAATCAGCGTGGGAAACATAGAGACTGCTTGACGGGGGCGCGTTTATAACTCGTTGTTTGCATAAGAATGAGTATGCAAATTTGTCAATTTTACAAAAAAAAAATATATATAAATAAAAATAGAGCCAAAAGGAACAAAAAAGAACAGCAAACTAACTGTTAGCTAAATTTAAAGTGATTTTTTAATATTGGCCCAACCAGAAGCCATTTTTTTAAAATTTTATTTATATTTTTTGTTAAGTGAAAAAATATCTGTATGTCTAAAATTAAATTATAAAAATCTTCATAAACAGTTTACAATTTCAAGAGCATTTAAAATAAATATACCACTGTGCTGTGTAGGTATTTCCTTCAAAAGCCCAACTTAAGGTTTTGCGTAATATTTTTTATTGCAAATGAATTTAAAAACGTTTATTCTTTAAAAATAAATGCCCAAAACAGCCGTTTAAGCACATTGTTTGAAAATATTTGAAAATGTGTTTTTTCACATCACATCACAAGGATACATTTATCTTTTTTATTCTACGTTTAATTCTAAACAAAAAAGTGTTTTACACCAAAGGCGTGCAAGAAACTTCGAGGCGGTCTAGTTTTGCTTCTAATATTCATTATAATTCATTTTGCTTTAAAAGATTGAAATATCTGAAGAAATACCGGACCCAGAAGTTATTTGCTCAATTCCGTTTCGGAAATTTTGATGTCAAATAAGCAGCTCTCTGTGGTCGGCCAGTTCACAAAAGCAATGGCAAATTATTCATATGCCGTGTCCACAATTACAATATTTTTTTAAATTGTTTTATTTTATTGGTGGCATGCAAGTTGAGTGTTTGGCTTATCATGCTCAGAGCCCGAGTTCGATGCCTAATCGTGGCGAAAAGTTTTTTAATAAAAAAATTTTTCTGATCGGTCAACACCTCTCTGCAGACAATGGCAAAACTCAGAGAGTAAATAATGCCCTGTAAAGCTTTTTGAGAACATGAACTTTCGCTGTTCGAAGTCGGCATAAAACATGTCGATCCAGTACTCGGTCAACACGATTGGTCATAAGAAGCTCGGTTAAAGTCCTTTTTATTTTTTTTTTTTTGTTTTATTTTATTAATATTTTTTTATTTTCATTATTTTTATTTTTTTATTACTTTTTTTTATTTTTTTTTTTTTACTTTTATTACTTTAATTTTTATTACTTTTATTTTTGTAACTTGTTATAACTTACTTTTTATGACTTATTATTTTTATTGTTTTATCAACTTGTTTATTCTTTTTATTTGTATTATTTTTGTTAATTTTATTATTTTGATTATTTTATTTATTTTTATTACTTTTGTTATTTTTATTATTCATCATTAATATTTTATAATTTTTTATATTAGTTTTATTCTTTTTATAATTTTATTTATTTTTATTTTTATTAATTTTTATTTATATATAATTATTTTTATAATTTACTTTTAGTATTTTTATTGTTTTTATTATATATATTACTAGCTGGTACCCGGCGCGTTGCTACCGTCCTTGCACAATCCCTGTTTCAGTTTGCCAATTGAAGGCCATCAACAAATGGTAACTCCACTCTGAGTTTCAGTATTCTTTCTTTGACCATTATTTCCAGTTAGTAAATATAAGAAATTGTCTTTTACATGCGGAGACACACCCCTTGTCCAATACCCATTTTAGTTTGCGAGTATTTGCAAGTGGTAGGATATCAGTTTCGTTGAGCTGTGACTATTATTTCCAAAGCGATGAATTTAAAAAAAATGTGTCTTAGATGAGTGGAGTCACACCACTCTTATAATGCCCGTTGTAGTTTTCCTGTGGCAAAACACCACCAAATAGTTACTTAATTCTGAGTTCAAATATTCTGTGACTTTTATATCCATAGTTATTCTGTAACGTAAGTAATTTTCTGTATGTAAAATTTGAGTTGTTTGGGCAGAGCCACGCCTAGCTTTCCAATGCTCGTGTCTGTTTTATAATTGAAAGAAATGACCAATGAGTTATTTAATACTGAGCTTTGTTGTTATGCGATATTTAGTTCCAAATCTATTCGATTTCAGAAAGTTGAATTTTATGGGCGTTGTCAAGATCAACGTTTCAAAAATCGCTCAAATTTGACTGTCTAAGAGTAGGTCTCAATAGAAAGTTCGTACCGAGTTTTATTGATGTGCAATTTAAAGAGGAAATTTAAACCGAAAATTTGTGTTCTTGAAAACGTGGCACGCCCCTCGCGTATTGGAAGGTGAAAAATACTTTACGACCTATTCTCATACCTACTAAAAAACCAAAAAAAAAAATTCATTAAAATCGGTTCAGCCATTTCGCAGGGGTTCAAACACTAACACCGTGATACGAGATTTTTATGTACTAGACTAGATTCCTATTATTTTTATTATTTGTATTATTTTTATTATTTTTTTACTTTTATTATTTTAATTATTTTTACTACTGTTAACTTTTTGAGTCTTTTTCTTCTTCATTATCTTCTTTTTTATTTCATTATTTTTATTCTCTTTATTTTTATTTTTTTTATTTCATTTTGTTTATTTCATTTTTTTTATTTTTAATTTTGTTATTATTTTCTTTCATTTTGATTTTGCTATTATTTTCATTATGTTTATTGTTTTTTATTTTTTTTTATTTTGTTTTTATTTTTTTTTTATTTTGTTTTTATTGTTTTTTATTTTGTTTTTATTGTTTTTTATTTTGTTTTTATTTTTAAATTTTATTTTTTTGTTTTCTAATTATTTGTATAGTTTTTTTTCCGTTCTATTATTATTTTGTTGTTGTTATTCTTTTCATTATTTGTATAATTTTAAATTTTTCTAAATTTAATTTTCTTTACGTTTGTTTTTATTTATAGTTATTATTTTTGCTTTTTATTGTGTTTTTATTTCTTTTTAATTTTGGTATTCGTAGTTTTTTTTTGTTTTTTTTTTTATTCTTACTGTTGCTTTGATTTTTATATTTATCTTTATTTTTATGTTTATTTTCATTTTAATTTTATTTTCAGTTTTAATTTTATTTTCATTTTTATTATTTTTTTTATTTTTATTATTATTTGTAGTTTGATTTTGATTTCGATTTCGATTTCGATTTCGATTTCGATTTCGATTTCGATTTCGATTTCGATTTCGATTTCGATTTCGATTTCGATTTCGATTTCGATTTCGATTTCGATTTCGATTTCGATTTCGATTTCGATTTCGATTTCGATTTCGATTTCGATTTCGATTTCGATTTCGATTTCGATTTCGATTTCGATTTCGATTTCGATTTCGATTTCGATTTCGATTTCGATTTCGATTTCGATTTCGATTTCGATTTCGATTTCGATTTCGATTTCGATTTCGATTTCGATTTTGATTTTGATTTTGATTTTGATTTTGATTTTGATTTTGATTTTGATTTTGATTTTGATTTTGATTTTGATTTTGATTTTGATTTTGATTTTGATTTTGATTTTGATTTTGATTTTGATTTTGATTTTGATTTTGATTTTGATTTTGATTTTGATTTTGATTTTGATTTTGATTTTGATTTTGATTTTGATTTTGATTTTGATTTTGATTTTGATTTTGATTTTGATTTTGATTTTGATTTTGATTTTGATTTTGATTTTGATTTTGATTTTGATTTTGATTTTGATTTTGATTTTGATTTTGATTTTGATTTTGATTTTGATTTTGATTTTGATTTTGATTTTGATTTTGATTTTGATTTTGATTTTGATTTTGATTTTGATTTTGATTTTGATTTTGATTTTGATTTTGATTTTGATTTTGATTTTGATTTTGATTTTGATTTTGATTTTGATTTTGATTTTGATTTTGATTTTGATTTTGATTTTGATTTTGATTTTGATTTTGATTTTGATTTTGATTTTGATTTTGATTTTGATGTTGATTTTTTATTTATTTTTTATTTAATTATATATTATAACTTGTTTCCAATTTCAATTTTTTTTTTTATTATTTATTTAATTTTTTTTACATACCTTTTTAGTTTTTTGTTTGTGATTTATTTGATAACTGTTCTTTTTTTGTTGTGTTTTACTTTTAATTTTTCATTTATATTTACCCCTTTTTATACCCTAAACCTGAAAGGTCAGTGTATATTAACTTTGTGCAAAAGTTTGTAACGCATAGAACGAAGCGAGTCTGATATAGAAAAGTATATATATTCTTGATCAGCGTCATCACGTGAGTCGAGCTATCCATGTCCGTCTGTCCGTCTGTGTGTTGTCCGTATACACAGGATAAGAAGGAGTTGAGATAATTGGATTAAACTTGGTACACATGGTCACATGGACCCAAGGATCTGCACTATTGAATGTTTTTGGAATCCGCCCGCAGACACGCCTACCTCCCATGCAACGCAAAAATTTAAAACTGCATAACTCAGCTCATAATAAGCCTACAACAATAAAATTTGGTGTGTATGTGTTTTATAGCAACACAAAGATGTCTTCGAAAAATGGACGTCATCCGCTCACGGACACGCCCACTTCCCATACAACCCCAAAAATTGAAAACGCAATAAGATTATGTTAGTCACAGAGAGATCAAATTTGGTATGTATGTATGTATTTTATACCAAAACTAAGGTGTGTTCAAAAATTGTGAGTAATCCGTCATTGAACACGCCCAACTCCCATAGCGAAAGCACAATAAAGGCATTAACAGTAAGCTACAGGAATAAAACTTGGTATGTATAAATTTACCATCAAAATTGAAATGCGTATTAAATATGGGCTTCATCCACCCATTTTCAACAATATTATCGTATATTGAAAAAGTAGGTTTAGGGTATTTCATAGTCGACCGACTTTAGACTTTCTTTACTTGTTTATTTTTATTATTTTTATTTTTTTAAGAGTTGGTTTTTCAAATCTTTTTTTTTTCTTTCTCTTGGCTATGTTTAATTTTTTCTATTCTAATATTTTTTTTTTTTAATTTGTTTTTTTTTTGTTGTTATGTATTTATGTTAAGTTATCTTTAGTTTTTTTGACTAATTTTTTTTTAAGAATTTTTATTGTTGTTTTGTTTTGAAGTTTTGAAGAAACAAATTTCAGCATTAGTTTTGAAATTTTTTATACATTACAATTAAGAGAATTGTTTGCACCATAAATTATATATATGTCATAAATATCTCATAGTTTTTTTTAAAAGAAAGCCTTCCTTCCGCTTCAATCGTGTTTTTTCAAAACAGCATTCTGCGCAAGTGTTTCAAAGATAGAAAAATTTTGCTGAAAATGATAACATTATTGGCTCTATAGATATTTTTATAAGTAAGAAGTCGACTTTCTTCTTTGTACACCTTGACTTATGTGCAGACCTTATATAAGAACTGAAATAATTTATAAGTAAATTAGAAATCAAAATTGTAAATAATAATAAAATTTTATATTTTCTGATTCTTCTTTAATTATTTTTATACACTTGGAATTTTGAATTTATTAACGAATTTTCTGCATATTTATGTTTTCAAGCTTTTTATGAAAATTTAAAAGCCGTTATCTTGAGCAATTATCGGCAAATCTTTACCGACCTGATTTTTTTTATTTTATTCGAACTTTAGGATAATTTATGCAAATGATGTCGTGTTTTTTATATAATTCATGGAAATTTAGTTGCTGCCCTGCTAAAACCTATCTGTATGAGTTAAAAATATTTTATGTCATAGTCTTAACAAAGTTAACATCAGTTAAAAAAAATGAGTTTTTTATCAACAATTAAATTTTGCACTTTTGCACATTTCTCGAACTGCCGCAGATGGAAACAGCAAAGAGAAAGATTTAAGCAAAGATAGTAGCAGATATTTTGTTTTTCCTTTTTTTTTTTTGAATAGAAGGTCGTGCATTAGCATGCAGTGCAGAAAAAAAAACCATATGAAACCGGGTTTAAACAATGGTAGCTTACAAAAAAAAAACAAAATTCATGAAAAAATTCGGTGCTTTTACAAAAACAAAAAAGTAACAAGTAACAAAGATATTTGCCAAATTAAAAAAGATGAAATGGCAACAAGACAATAAGAGTAAAATACAACAGCAGCAACTTTTAAATTTTTTTTTTTGTTGTTTATTTTTTATAACTGTGAAAATACGGGATAAAAGTGATCCTTTGAGAGAGTTGCTATGAAAACTAAAAGGAAAACACAACAACAACAGCTGGGAAAAATGGAACGAAATAAAAAAGGAATAAAAAGTTTAAGAAAAAAAAAAAACAAAAAAGAAATAAACAACATTGGTGCAAACAATAGATACGAATGGGAAAGTAAAAATTTTTATCAGTACGAAAAAGTAACAAATTTTCATAGTTGTTGTTAGTGTTGTTATTGTTGTTGTAGTTGTTGTGTGAAAACGTGCTACAAAGCATGGCCATGTGATGCTGATGCTACTGCTGCTGCTGCAATCGCTGGTGGTATCACACCCCAATCCAACAACGGCTTAACACTGTATAGTAGTGATGAATGAATAACAACAACAACAACACACGCCTACCTCAGCATGAGCTGTTGTGCTGGTGGTTGTGATGGTGGTAATGGCAGTCGTCGAGCTTTTTGCAGTGTTGCAACGCCGCCATTTTTATGATGATGGTGGTGATGATGATGATGAATTTCGATACTTGGTAGGAAAACACTAGAATTTCGAGTGCTGCCACATTGTTGGAGTGTGTTTATTCTAATGCGACCATGAGTAAGAATAGTAGCAAGGAATTTTTTTTTTATTTATTTGGATGGATTGCATTGCATAACAGAAAATGGCGCAAATTAATTGTAGTGAATATTTTTATTTTTTCCCATATTTTTTTTTTCTTTTTTTATAGGCTGACTATCGGGCGGTGAAGGTTCATGTTTGCTTGGTTATGATGCAATAAAAGACACGGGCGGAAAGAAATCAAGCTTGGTTTGGAAGCCCATAATTTTAAGAAAAAAATATATTTTATAAGCTTATGATATAAATGTCGATAAATGTTATAAAAATGAGACCAAATTAAGCTATTTTAAAATAAGCGAGTATTAAAATTTAAGGTTATAAATAAGAGAGTTTATTAATTAAATAACATTTAAAGAAATATTGGTGACAGTGCCTTTTGAATTAGTAGATGATAATAAATATTGAAAAATTATTTCATTTTTTTCGAGGTTATGTATAAAAATGTTTGTATGCAACTGAATTAAATAACAATTCTTAAATTGCAGTAAGAAGAAGAAGTAATATATGCTCTAGGCTCCCCATAAATCTATTTTCCAAATAGCTAGCTTTATAATGAACTTGTTTTTACCGTAAATTTATGTGTTGTACCGCCTTCAACCAACCAATACATGCACTCACTAAACATTAACTTATGCTACACCCTAATTAAGACTTTGCCAAATAAAAAATCCCTGCAATAATTTCGATATAAAAAAAATATCCTTTCAGCAACAAACAACCACACAACTTCCTACACAAACACATTCCACTCCTACTCCTCACTGCAGCCTACAACTACAAGAGATAGCAGCCGCTTGTAATTGTTCCAAGATGTTTTCAAAATTGAATATTGCCATTTTGGAAAATTGCCAAGCAAACCAGGAGCAGAAGAAGTAGAAGAAGAAGAAGAAGAAGAAGAAGAAGCTGCAAAACACTAAAGATGTCAATAGACATAAATTTCAGCTGCATTTCGACACAAATACCGGCTGCCATTAACAGCCTCTGAAATACTTTCAAATGAACACTAATTAATTTGCTACCCAACGAACTTCGACACCCACTCACACCAACATAAATCTTGCCATTGCGCTAATAATGCTGCCAATACAATTGCAGGTACCTACTTAACAAGAACGTAATTTTAAGTTTTGCACTAAATTAAAAAGAAAAAGGCAGTAAAATAGAAGCTGCGGGGGCTGCACGCGCATTCAATGGTTTATTCGAGAAAGTTCAAAATATGTTGTTAGTAGAAAGCCATAATAATGAAAAGAGAAACATCTATTGATCTTTTTAAGAATATGATTTAAAGAAAATTAAGCTCATAACCGAAGTAATAAATCAGTTTCGCTCATAAAAATATTTTCATAACAACTTGATAAACTTACGCTATCGAAATTTCTTAATATTAAACTCGTGTGTATATTAAGTGCTGGAACAGTGAAAAATACCTATAAAAACACATTTATTCATATAACATTAAGCGATAAAAAAGTTGGTCGAAAAGGAATCAGCATATTTTTTATGAGGTAAACATAAAACTAACTACACGCCTGTGTTAATATTAAATTTGCAATAAAGTTTAACACAAAAAGTAAACGCGTTTCATTTGTAACATTCCTTGATTCTATAAGAATAACTTCTAGAGTGCTTGTATGCAGGACTGTTGAGAGCATAAATATTAAGCAGGTCTAGTACTGGAATGAAAAATCAAAACAAAATCATAACCAGATGATAAAGAGCAAAAAAACAAGACACGTAATCCATTTTCGAATAGTTATCTAAAAGTGAAAAAATAATGAGACTTTACCCTAGACACAAACCCTTAAACCCAAACCCAAAACCGTTTTATTTTAAGGTTTACATATAAACATAACGTTAGCACGCTCTATTAAGGAATTGTGGATGTGAGATAAATAAAACGATATAGTTTTGATTATAAAAAAGCTAGAAAGAAGAAAGTTGTGATGCCGCTTGATGTATTCAGGTAACTGTTTTCACTATTATTAAAATTTGAGTACGAAATTAACAAGATGATGTATAATGATCAGAGCTATCATATTAAAAAGCAATTTAATTTAAATCTATGGGCTTCAGGTAAAGTTCGATTTGAAAAATTAACGTGACAGGCCAAATTTTTTAAGAGTGGGCGTTGTTTACAAATTTATTTAGTTTAATTGATAGATGTATGAAATTTAATTCTGCTATTTAAATTTAAATTTTCAAACAAGGGCAGCTGTAAAAAAGGGGTGTGACGTGCCTACTTTTACTTTTAGATTTTGTTTTTTTAAATAAAGATGTTTAGTGAGGATATGATGGAGATGGAATGGTATGATGGGGAATGAAGGTTACTCATATGATGGGTTTGGTACAGGGATGATATTTTGAGTGGAATAGTACTTTTTTGAGTACTATTGACTCTACGAAAGTACCCAAGAACCTTCTTGCCGAAAAAAGTGCTCTGGTATGTTAAAGAATTTTGTCAGAAATTTTGTCGAGAGTAAAAAAAATCATTTTTGAAAATGAAGTCATAAACTTGTTGCCAAAATTCTCGCTCAGTCACGTATTATTTGCCGATGATTTTAGAAATGTTCCCAGAACAAGAACTTTTTAAAAAAAGTCAAACATTTTTATTAAAATTCGCAATATCTTTGGTCAGGCGGCAAAGATTTGAAATTTTTTGGATCAGATAGTAAGATCTTCTTCAGTACTACTATTTCCAACCATTTGTTTATTTGTAACTGCTACACCAGCTTATATTTTTATGAAAACATGGTTGGTGGTGGCGATGACTACTTTTTTTCCCACCATAGAGGTCGAGACACCCTATTATACATATTTAACGGGTTCTGAAAGAAGGCATGATTATTTATTGTTCCTTTATGTGATAAATATAATGAAATTTTAAAAAGTATTGGTTTTAATTTATGTATTTATTTACATATTAGTGTAAAAAGTACCCGAAACAATGAAAAAGTACTATTTGCTTTTGTCAAGAAGTACTCTCGAAAATTATCCGATATCATCACTGGTTTGGTATGATATATATTTTAAGATGACTAATGTATGATGAATATGATGGGTATGGTATTATGTGTGTCGTATGATGAGTAAGTCATGAATGATATATTTCAATCGGTATGTTGTATTGGTATTGACTGTTGGATATGATTTGACGGTTCATTATGATGAATATGGTATAGGTACACTTAGAATAGAATTTCGTTTTATGAATTATATGCATTGACTTGGCGGACATCTTAAAATATTTATTCACTATTAAAAATTGTTAGTAAATATCAAAAAGTAGTTGCTCGTTAAACTCTAGTGTTGAGTCAAAATGGTAACTTATTTGAAGGGTTACATTTTCAAACATTCCATTCGATATAATATAAAAAAACAAAAACAAATTGACCTTTTCAGCCCTTGAAAGGACTTTGACCGAGCTTCTTATGATCAATTGTGTTGTGTGTGTTATTAATTGTTTGCTCACAATTGATCGAGTACTGGACCTACATGTTTTATGCCGACTCCGAACGGCTAAAGTTCATGTTCTCAAGAAGCTTTACATGGCATTATTTACTCTCTGAGGTTTGCCATTGTCTGCAGAGAGGTGGTCACCGATCAGAAAAATTTTTTCATTGAAAAAACTTTTCGCCACGACTTAGCCACACACTTAACTTGCATGCCACGGTCACCACGATATAATATACGTTTCGTTAAATGAAATATGTATAATGAATATTCAGACAAAACATGATTTGGTTATAATAACCCTATTTCAGTTGATGCTTGTGTTTAGAACTTGTGTTTAGTTTGACTTCTTTTCATACATGAACCAGTTTAAATACGTCACTACTTTAGAGCATTTGACTCTTATGCGATGTGTCGAGGTTCAATTCGCAGTAATGAAAATACATTGTTTATTTTTTTTCTGAAAATACAATGATAGTTCAACCATAACTTCAGTGATCTAATGAAACTTGAAATATTCGTATGCTTGTGTTTAGTTTGCCTTTTTTTCATACATGAACCAATATAAATACGTCACTACGTTAGACCATTCAACACTTATGCAATTCGCCTGGGGTTCGATTCGCCAAGAAAACCAAAATGAACACTAGAAACTCTGTTTTATCTACCAAGCTATTATCCAATAGGGTAGGCCTTTTCGGACAAAGTGTTCAACACGGTTACCATGAAATCCAAAGGAAACGCCACCATTATCACTTGCATGATCTTCAAGAGATGGTGTAGTTTCGATTAAATTCGACTTTTACTGGAAAGCATTTCTCTCAAATCCATGATATAATTACTCCAAGGGAGTAATGACGTTTCTGTTGGAAACGGACTTTGGTCAGAAAATATAACAAGAAAGAGAGCGCTCACAATCTGTCATAGCCAGTGTTGCCATCACTGAATTTGATTTGTGAAAAATTTTCATATCGTAACTTTTGACTCAGTTCGTCGGATTCCCGTCGGATCCGTGAAATTTTAAAAAAGAACAACAACGAAGAAATTTTCCGAGAAGGCAATTGAACATTAAAGAAGAAATATAAAAATCAATGTGGAAGTTTTAAGATTTATTATTAAATAAATCAAATTTTGCTTCAAAAGTCAGTTCATCTAATGTTTCTAACATGATTATATATAAAAAATATTCTGATAAAATATATTGAAAAATACTTTTAAGCACACAAAATAGAAGTAAAAATAAAAAAAATTATCTTCATTAAATATTTTGTCATTGGTTAAAAAAAAGAGTTGACACAGAATTTTTAAAACAAAGTTTAAAGTTGCTATCTTGCTAACTTGCTATTTTTATTTTTTCATTGCATATACTTAAAGAAAAATACACCAAATCGGACGTCGGATCTATTTTTTCTGAAATCGTAACATTTTGGAGAATTATGGCCATATATCGGATCATCGGATTCAAGACTGAAAATCGTAACAAATACGATATATCGGACCATATGGCAACACTGGTCATAGCATATAATTAATTTGCACTGGTCACATTCAGCGTACCCAACAGTTGCCAACTGCTAATTCAAAACTTGATACACATAAATATGAAGTTGCGCATTAAAATGCATTTAAAATTAGAAAATTTTTTTTTTCATCTATACTATTATATAAAATTGAAGTGGAAATATTAAGTGCAACAATGACTCCAAAACTACTGGACCGATTTTTATGAAAAAAATTTTAAAATATCATATTTGTGCTACAGAATGCCATAGGTGGGGTTTATTTAAGAAAATTTAACAATAAATATATTTAATTAAGTTGTTAAGTTTTTTAGGAAATTACCACCTATGCTAAGCATTGCTTGGTCGTTTGCTTTTCACGCGTTTGTGTTACGAGAGTTTCAACTACATGTTGCTATCAACTCTTCTCTTTAAAGTTTATTGATCTCGCTCTCCACACTCATTCGAAGAGTAACCAAAAGCAGTTATCGCTCTTTGACGTGATGGGAATACAAGTAAAATAAAGCTTGCTGTGTTGTTGTTGCTGTGGAATGATGAGCTGCAAGCCAATGTGTGCATATTTGTTTCGCCGCATACAATTTCTTTACACATATTTTTATTGTAGTTTTCCAAATTTTTAATTTACACTTGAGAAAGAAAGATATTTTAATATTTCAAAATGTGCATTCACAAGTGTGATAACATATTTTGTATAGATTAAAGATAAATTAAAAGTTTGAAAAATTAAGTGTTCGTATTTCCCTTAAACTACAAACCCAGCTACAAATAAATGCTTCGACGTAAAACAAGCTTGACAAGTTTAACAGAAAATGCAAGAGCGATGCTCCGCGTTAGGAGAGCAAGAGCAGCGACTCAAAGAGAAAATTTTTGGTAAATTATGCATGCAATTATTTGCTTTCACGACTGCAATTGGAGTGAGGCAGTGGCGTAGCTAGGGTTGCTGGCACCCGGGACCAAAACTAAATTGTGCACCCTTTAAGAAGGTTATACTTAACCTCATAACAGCAATGCTTAAAAAGTACTACGAAATTAATATAAATTTTTTTTAATAATAGTTTACTGTTATGATTATTTTGTTAAAGTGCAAATAAGTAAACAGATATATTATAATTCATTGTATTATTTATAAAAGTAGGTAACAATATACAAAATTAATCTCATTGATATTAATATATTAGATATCATTTGAAAGATAATTTGGTAACTTATACAAAACTGAAAAATTTTGCGCAATCAAGGAATTTTTCAAAAATGTTTTGTTTACGCAAAATTTTGACTAGCAATAGTGAGTAAATCCCCACAGATCTATTTTGAATAATTTTGCATAATTGAGGAAAAAATAGGACCGGAAAGTAAATCGTTAACAAATTTTCCCTCAGTGACCCTGAATAACTATCAATTTAAATATTTTTTCGAAATCAATCCACGTCTTCTATATAAAAGTTACGTGAAAATTAGAAAACAATATTAAAATTAATTTAAAAAACTTTTTTTCTAATTTTTATAAATTTCTTTATAGTACTCTTTATACATTTTAGCTTCGACTTTACTAGACAAGACTGAGGTCTGTAACATTTGACTGCCTTATTCTTAACCATAAATATCACAGTATCACAGTGATACCAAATTGATATCAGAAATTTGTTTCATAGTCATTATCTACATAATTCCCAAAGTAAACTTGCCCTGGGAGACCAAATTCAAGAATCATGAAAATTAGAATAATTTTTAGAATAGTTTTTTCTTAAAAACTGTATTTTTACAGTTTTTGTTGGTTGATTTGAACAGAATAATAATTATGTATTTTAGTAAAGTAAAGGAGTTAGAAAACCATCTTTGAGTTTTAAATAGACATCTTCAAAATAAAATAAAACAACATCAGAACGCCATAAAATTGTTATAAAACGCCATGTATTTAATGTAAATAAAAAATTTTATGAATTTTAATCAACTTAATTTTTTTTTAGAAATTTTTCAGCAAGTAATAAATTGAACTTTTAAATTGTTTTATGTAACAGGATACCCAAAAACATATTACTATTAAAAACTATGTTCTAGCAGATTTAGAGCTGCAAATAAGGTTTGTTTGTCGATGTATAGTCTTAGAACTTAGTAATCACAAAATTATAAAGTATATTTTTATTCCTGGCATTTATGACACGAGCACCTTTTTCTAAAAAGCTCTGGAGAAATGTATTGCTGGAGAACATCCCATCAAAATCTTCGCTTACATATAATCGAAAAAGTAATCCAGAAAATTTCATTCATCGCTTACCCTCTCGCTTACTAAACCCATTATTTTTATATAGCCAGTCATTAGAGGTAATCGAAAGCCTGTCACTTGAAAAGATTAAGCGCTTAAAACGGTTGGTTTATAATTGATTTCACGAAATTAATACTTGAATAACAACTTTTAAGTTGATGTGAATGCATTGCCGTGAATTTATTACGGATTAAATTTAAGGTCTTGCATTAGCATTTATGTAATGCATTTTGGAATCGATTAAAAAACAAGACCTAACGAAAAATTTTGCTGGGATGTTGGATGAAATGTTTACTATACTAGCATGTTTGAGCACTTCTTAAGATGAATATTTGAAGTATAAAAGCTTTTTTAAAAAACTTTATGGAATATAAAGTGAGGAATATATATATAGGAATATACTTTAATTCATCACTTTAATGAATATAATAAATAAAAAAAAAACCATTAAAAATTATCTTCGACTTGCCCGAAGTCAAAATACTCAGGTTGAAGCTTATTCGGATTTATTTAAGTTATATTTTTTTCCAATTTTTCATATTTCAAACTCAGAGTACGTTTTATTTATCAAGAAAACAAGACTTATGTATGATCTTTAAATTCAACACATTAATTTTTGTATAAATTATGAAGGTTTTGATATTTTGGTGACGTCTCTTTCTATGGAAGTATTCACAAAATTTTGTTGAATTTCAACTGCAGGGTATATGTTTCAAATTTAAGCATTACAGGGGTGCTCCAATTAAGCGAACACCGATTTAACGAACTTCCAATATAACGAACCCTTATTTAATGTTGTTGACTCTATATTACGAACATTTGAAATTGTAGGTATTCTATTTAACAAACATTTGCTTCTCTGAGCTCGCTTCGTTTGTTTTTGGATTTGTAATAACATTAATATGTATTTACTTATCTAATTTTCAAATAGTCCCCTCGGGTTAATATACATATTGTAGGGTTTCCTTTTTAAAAAACATTATAGGAATGTATTGACATAATCTTGGATTTTTCATTTGGAGTGTGAACAGGTTTTAACCAGCAGCTTTCGAAACATTTAATAATAATAATTAATTATATCTAAAACAAGTTCAAAAATTCAACTTTATTGGAGTGCATAATTAAAACAAAAAATGTAAGGATATTTGTTTCAAGTTGACAAATTTATTAGCTTTGTTATATGATAAAAAACTCGAAAATAGTATTACCGATTTAATGAACTTTTCGATTTACCGAACGACCCTGGACATTATATCTTTCATTAAACTGGAGCACCACTGTATGACAAATCTCAAATAATGAAATTTATTTCATTATGGACTTTAAAAAGATTTGCAATAAAGACACGGCTGTAATCGTGTGGACAAACTAATGAACAGATAGACAGACATGGCTTAATCGACTCATGGTCGTGAAAAAAATTTCGTGATAAAATTATTGTGCCCGCTACGCTTTGCGGGTGGAGTATAATAAATATTTAATACAAAACTTTGAAAAACGTAGAAGTAGATTATGGTAAACGAGTCGGTACAGCAGAAAATCAGATTTTTCTTATTCCTGGTAATGCCAATGAATAAAAAACGATGTTAAAACTGAAGTATTAAATAACTAAAATGGAAATATCTTCACTTTATTATAGTTATACTATTTAATATAATTTGCTTCCAAATACAAATAATATGCAAATATTTTAAGTTTTTTTATTATTGCAATTTTTCAAATATACAAAGGTATTATTGATAAAGAGAAAATGTCCGAAATGTGGCGAAGCCTCGGACGACTGTGGCCTGCTAGTTTTGTATATTTTTTATATTTTTTATATTTTTTATATTTTTTATATTTTTTATATTTTTTTATATTTTTTATATTTTTTATATTTTTTATATTTTTTATATTTTTTTATTTTTTATATTTTTATATTTTTTATATTTTTTTATATTTTTTATATTTTTTATATTTTTTATATTTTTTATATTTTTTATATTTTTTATATTTTTTATATTTTTTATATTTTTTATATTTTTTATATTTTTTATATTTTTTATATTTTTTATATTTTTTATATTTATTATATTTTTTATATTTTTTATATTCTTTTATAATTTATTTATTTTTTATATGTTTTTATGTTTTGTTAATATTTGTTTATATATTTTAATATTTTTTATATGTTAATTTTTTATATGGACCTTACCGTGGCCAAAAAGTTAAAAGTTAACCAGCATTTTTTTTACTTGCATTATGAAAGAGAAATATTCAAAATTAATTTAATTAAAGAGCTCAAATTTTTCCCATGTTGCGATGGCAAGATATCGGGCTATATAGATACAACTAACCACAAAATAAAATCAAAAGAGCAAACATAATAAATTAATTTAATAATTTTTAATAAAGTTAAGTAAATTTTATAAAACAATCGTTAAGAAGAAAAACCGATAATTTTATATTAAATTCGAAAAGTGAGTAACGTCACGCCACATTGCTCTAAGTATGCCTGATTTCGTTACTGAATTTGGTTACAGGTATTTTAGAGGAATTTTTTTCCAACTTCTCATTGTCGATGAGGTAGGAGTTAAAAAAATATAATATATAATAGCTAAACTTTATGTTTTATTTACGTCAAATATTTTTTTTAACAAATTTTTAAAATGTTCCGATGGAAATTTAAGTAACGTCACGCCAGAAGACTTAATCTAAAAAAAAAAAAAAAAAACCGAGAAAAGATTTTTTAATTTGATAACTAGCAAAATAAACTTATATTGTTTTAAATTTTTCCAAATAAAGTTTTGCATAAAAAGTCTTGCCCAATTCGCAGAGTTTTGCAAACTTTCTAAGCTAAGTCGAAAACCACTTCTTTTTTTTGTAACGTCACGCCAGTGCATATTTTTGCACTTTTATCATATCTTTTAATTCTTATAGTGGATTGTTATAATTTTTTTACTTAATATAGAGCAACTTAATTACTACGCAAATATAAAAAAAAAGTTTTTAAAACCTAGACTTCTTCATTCTTTTTTTTTATTTTTTCGTATAAAACGTACACAACGCCAGTTTGGAAATGCCCATATGTATATTTTTTATATGTATAAATTCATCTTTTTTAAATGCATATTTTTTTATGTGTATGTATATTTTTTATATACATATTTTTTACACTTTGGTTTTCTTTTAACCATTTTTTATATATGGATACTTCCAATGTTTAAGTTGGTAACTCAACTTTGTATATTTTTAATATTTTTATGTAGATTTAAGGGGACTTGACGCCTTCAAAAAATTTTTTTTAATGTTTTAAAATGCGTAAAGTTGCACAAGAAATAAGATATCATTATGAAAAATTACAAATATATTTTTCGGAAAAAAAATAACGCTAAAAATATTTTTTTAATCACATATGTAGCTTTGTTATTTTTCAACCAAAATTGTTTATTCTAGTTCATTCCATGGCCATTTTGATGTTGATAAAAACCCCGTTTTTTGTTTCTTATTTCCGATGTCCCGCCCGTCATGTTTTAAATAATTCCAGTAGCCAGTTATGTTAATAAAAAATCAAAAAAAATTTTTTTTGTGTAATTTTTTTACTGAAAAACATACATTCAATTTTTCAAAATGATATCTTATTTGTTATTCAACTGATAGGCATTTTAAAACATTAAAAGGAAATTTTTTCTGAAGGCATCACGTCCCCTTAAGGTATAAATATTGATATTTTCGACAAAAACTTTCATGAAACTAAAAAATCAAATATGGTCTTTGATACAAAACGAGAAATTTATTTCATTTCACTATAAGTCTAAACTTATTTAATTAATTCCGCTTGAAGTAAAGGTAAAAAATCAATATCGTCTTTTATACAAAACGAGAAATTTATTTCATTTAACTATTAGTTTAAACTTATTTAATTAATTTCGCTTGAAGTAAAGGTTATTTATATTTTGATTTTATATGTGTACCTACTCGCAACATTTTTTGTTTGTTTTATTTATTTAATCTTTTTTATTTTAGAACTATCAATAATATTTTATAACTAAAATACTAACATCTCCATTGGAGACATGAAGGAAGAAGGATCCTTATTGTCACAGAGCTGGTAGATGGATTCTTCTGATGTACGTTTAAAAACTATAGTTTGGGCTATATTTATTTTTTCTATTAAATTTTTATTATTTCTCTGAAAAAACCTTTCTGTTTTAATTCGATACATGCGATGTATCGCTGATAAAATGCAACAACTGAGTTAATATTTCTAACCACCTTCTTTAAATTTTTGTTTTTTGAGGGATGTTCCATTCAATCAATTCTTGTCAAATTTTTTCTAGTTATGACTTAGAGTAGGTAAGTTTTTTTATAACCTATATTTTTGCGCAAAAAATGGCTTCAAATTCAGAAATGTCAGTATACAAGGGCGAAAATTAAGCATTATTTATAACTCAGGTTTTTGGGATTGATGATTTCGAATTTGATGTCTATATTGAGAGATTCGAATATCCAAGATCACGGATTTAAAATGTTTATCATTAATTTTATGGTGAATAAATCGCTTTTGGCATTTTTTAACGTTTTATATAGTAATGTCATACTAAATCCGCCATCTTGGATGTTCAACTTCGAAATTCAATTCGTAATCAGCAGCCCCAAGATCTACAGATTAAAAAAACAAGCTTTTTAATCTTCAATTTTTAAAATTTTAAATGACGGTAACTTTAACTCGCCACCCCGGAGTTACGAATTTCTAAATTTGGACATCAAATTCGGAATCGGTTAGCCGAAAAACACATGTACCCATATAGATTTTTAGAAAATTCGCAACAAAAAAAAATTATTGTAGTGAAGGGGTTAAACGATACAACAATCGAAGTTGGTATTCAAAATTAATTTGCAAAATATTAACTGGCAGAATATAAAATTTAAATAAAAATGAGATATTTACCAAAACGGGAATAACGCAGTAGACACAGGGATGCGCTGCAGCAGCTGCAGCAGCGACGGTTGGCAGACTGTAGCCGTTCAAGCACAGATGCTCCGTCTTAAAAATCTTTGTTGGCGGTGGATGGGCAATAATTGAAGATGCACACAACGCCGTTGAGAACGACGATGTCGAGGACGTGGAATAAGTGTTGGAGAACGTTGGCTGCTGTTGCAGCAATTGATGATGATGCACCGGTCGAGTGGTATAGATGGTGGCAGCGCTTGATGAGGGTGCTGTTAGGTTTTGCGTTGCGGCTGCTGCTGCGGCGGACGCAGACGTGGACAATGACAAAGCTATAGATGTGGTTGTTGTGTTTGTTGCTGTTGTTGTTTTATTTAATGAATTTGCCGTAGAAACAGCGGATGTGGCGTGGTTGTTGTTGTTGTTGTTGTTGCTGTTGCTAGATTTTGATGTAACAACGATGTTGCTCGATATGCTGCTGGTAGCGGATGTAACGACGACGTTGCTTGTTGCGGCGGCGGCGGTGTTGGCGGTATTGGCGATGACAGCAGCAGCAGCAACAATTGATGATTGAGGAGTTGGAGCCGGAGACGTTTTTCTCTTGATTGACGAAATTTTAGTGGTTTTTAGTTGAGCTGTTGATGGGACAACAGCTGACGCAATGGTGAATGATGATAGACGAGATGAATAGTAGTAGTAGTAGTTGGTGGTGGCTGGTTAGCAAGAACGAGTTTTTGTCGTTGTATTTGTTTTTGTTTTCTTGCCAGTTTTATTTATGTTGTGCTCAACGCAAGGAAGCTTAGGTAGCTGCTGACAGACAACCGTTTGGCAACACTTGGGTTTTTTTGATATTATAACTATTGTTGTACTTAAAACAACAATAATTCAAAATAATTATTTGAATAAAGCAAAGTGCTAGCGAGTTGTCAAGTGATTTGATTTTTTCAATTTGTTAAAAGCTTTTGGAGCTTTGAATATTTTCTTTTAATATTCTTTTTTGTGTAGTTAGTGTAATTTTTAAAGCTTTTTTTAATTTTTGAGAAGTTCAACGAGCAAAGTAATGTTTTCTTAAAAGCTTTTTGTAATGCAACAAGCTCTTTTTATTACTTTAATTAAGATTATTAAGCTTATTTTTTTCGCTTCAAGTTCTGCTTAGGTTAGGTATCCTTTGTTTTTTTTTTTTTTAAATCAGATACAAACTTCTGTTTTTCAGTGTTTTTATATAACGTTATGATTGTTAATTATTTTCAAAGATTTGAATAAAATTTTAGTCAAATTTCTCAACTATGTTGAACTTTTTTATATATGAAATTGTTTTTATATATCTTTCTTGTATGATCTTATGTTTTTTTTTTTATAAAGTGAGCTTTTATTTATTAAAAAAAGTTCACAATTCATTAATATAATTTTTATGTTTCTTTTGTTCTTGTTATTTCAATTTTAATTAAATTATTTGCTGTAACAAATAATTTGTATTATTTATTTTTCTAAGCTTTTGAATGGTTTTAAAACACTTTTTTTTCAAACTTGTTTTCAAACACTTTCTCTATGTTGTTTTGCGCGTTGTTTTATTTTAATAAGATAATATTTTTATTTCAAAAATTTTAGACTCAGTTTTTTGTTCATTATCTTTGCTGCTTGTTGGACAAGTTGTGGATTTTTGTATTGAAATTTATATATTTAAATTAAAAATAACAAGTACAAGTCTGTTCGTTGCAAACTTTTGCTAAAGTTCTGTCAGTTAACAAAAAATATTAAAATTTATTCATTGCCATCTAGTAACAATATAACTCAAGTTATGCTCAAGCTAGTTATTATCATATTTACCGTTATACTGCCTTTATACCGTTCTTATATATAAGAACTTCGATCATTTACCTTCAAAATGTCTCCCATACAAAAGCATGTAAAAATTAATATGGCTCTATAGGGAGAAACACAAAGGGTCTAGTCTTTTAAGACCATTTTCAGTTTCGTTAAGATGGGGCAACTTCTTAATCCAACTTCCAATAAAATGTAATGTAAAACTTAACATAGCTTTAAGAGATGTGGCCCTAGGGTCTCAGCAATTTCGACCATTTACAGCACAGATCTATAACTATATTCTAATAGTCTTTTGACTTAGTTTCGTTAAGATCGGCCAGTTTTTGCATTTACCTCCTATACATATTTATGTAAAAACTTAATTTAGCTCTATAGAGAGGTTTCCTTGAGTCAAAGCAATTCCAATCATTTCCAGGTAACATCTATAACTCTATTTTTGTAATCTTTTATCTTTTATTGAATGTTTCTTCCATACAAATTCATGTAAAAACTTAATAAAGCTTCAAGGGAGGTATCCCCAGGGTCAAACCGAATTCAAGTTTTTTAGTATACATCTATTACTATATTTGCCTAGCGTTCTGGCGAAGTTTCGATAAGATAGGCTAACTTTTGTATATACCTCCCATACAAATTTACAAACTGAATATAGCTCTAAGGGAGATACCCCTAGGGTCTAACCGATTTGGACATTTTATACCCTAAACCTGAAAGGGCAGGGTAAATTAACTTTGTGCAAACGTTTGTAACGCATAGAACGAAGCGACTCCGGTATAGAAAATTATATATATTCTTGATCAGCATCACCTCGTGAGTCGAGCTATTCATGTCCGTCCGTCTGTCTGTGTGTTTTCCGTCAACACAGTATAAGGAGTTGAGATAATTGGATGAAACTTAGTACACATTGTCGTATGAACCCAAAGATCTGCACTATTGAATATTTTTGGAATCCGCCCACGGACACGCCTACCTCCCATACAACGCGAAAATTTAAAACTGCATAAATAAGCTCATAATAAGTCTACAACAATAAAATTTGGTGGGTATGTGTTTTGTATCAACATAAAGTGTCTTCAAAAAATGGGTGTCATTCGCTCACGGACACGCCCACCTCCCATACAACCTAAAAATTGAAAACGCAATAAATAAGCCTATGTTTAACCAACAGAGATAAAATTTTTCACGTATGCTTTTTATGACAAAATAAAGATGGTTTTGGAGTATGGACGTCATCCGCTCACGGACACGCCCACCTCCCATACAACCCAAAAATTGAAAACGCAATAAATAAGATTATGTTAGTCACAGAGAGATCAAATTTGGTATGTATGCATTTTAAACCAAAATTAAGCTGTGTTCAGCAAATTGGGAGTAATCCGTCCATGAACACGCCCATCTCCAATAGCGAAAGCATAATAAAGGCATTAACTGTTAACTATTTCTTCAACATTTAAATGCATATAAAATATAGGCTTCATCTGCCCACGAATGCAAAAAAAAAAGAATATTATTGAAAATGGGCGTGTTTCAATAATATTATTTTTTTTTTGAAGTGAAACTTTTTTGGCGGCGAGTGAAATTTCAAGGTCCTTTTTCGTGACGCTAGGCTAACGTTTTTAATTCATATGAAAATTTAAAAAAATTACTGCCGCTGCCGAGAATCGAACCCCGAACATCGTTGCCTATGAGTCGGAATCTATATGTTTACGCCACGTAGGCACATGATAATTAGCCAAACAAAATGTAATTAAAACTGAACGCGTAACATACTGAAAATAACATAATTAACATTAACATTAGATTAACATTAACATTACATTATTAACATAACCGTAACATTAATTTTCATCCTACAAGTATGCACGGAAAAAAAATAGAAAAATAGCTAAAACAGGAGCAGAACGCGTTCGTGAATATAGAGAGCGAATTAGAATACAGCCGCAGCTGGGTCTGCAACTAATGATGAAGGTAAGGTGATTGCAACAACGGCTGAGTTTCAAAATGCATTTTTACGAAACATCAGTGTATTTTGGTGTATTTTTTTCGGAACTATATTATTTTCGGAACTAAAACAAGTACCGAAAATAACTGTTATTTTACAATTTTCAAATGAAAAAAATTGTCGAAAGACTTTTTCAAATATACCATTATGTTACAAATGTCCTCAGCCTCACGAATATTAAGTCGCTTTTAAATTTGAATCTGATTCTTTAAAAGTTAATTTCTTGCCTAGTATATTTCGAGGAACAATAAAGGTTACTTTTGACTTTTATTTTATCGGTCAAAAATAGCAGTTATTTTGTGACTTTAATTTTTTCGGTCCAAAATATCAAGCAATTTGTGTTTTCTTAAAGGCCGCTTGACAGATTGAACTGTTGACACCATGTGTAAAATGTCTCACCGATGAGATGAAAATAATAATATCAATATTTTTTTATCGGTAAAATGACTTGAACAAATATAAATTACCTATTATTTTTGACCGAAAAATAAACGGCAGAAAATAACTGTTATTTTTGCACAAAAAAAACTATAAGGCACAAAAAACTGTTATTTTTGTCGAAAAAAATAAAAATTAAGAGATAAAAGTTAATATGTGACACTTTCGACAAAAACCATATTCGGTACGGTCCCTGGATGCAAATATTGAATCAACAAATTATTATTCCATTTCGTATTGATTGAATTTCTTTTCAGATACTTTCTCTCTCTATATCACACTAAAATCTCTCCTATTTCTTACTGTTAAAGAAGTTTCACTTCTGCCACGTGTACGTTGCTACACGCGAGTTTTTTTAAAGTAGGTTTAGGGCCTAGACCGACTTTAGACTTTCTTTACTTGTTTTTATGTTAAATACATCCATATTTAGTTTTATCTTTTAGCTCTAATATCAAGTTTTTATAGAGATTTCACTATTGTGGGTTGTAGGGAGGAGGCTGTGATTTTGGGTAGATAACGCCCATTAATACATCTTAGTTTTAATATAAAAAAGATACATAACAAATATTATCCCTGTTACTTTGAAATAAGCTTATTTATGGTTTTTAAAAATTGGGTTGTATGGGAGATTGGCGTTTGCGAATTTCAAGTTTATTGAATAGTTTAGATCTTTGGATTCATTTGAACATATGTACTATTTTTTTCATTCAATTATCTCATCTACTACTTCTTATCCTGTAGTTACGAACGACAAACAGACGGACGGGCGGACGGACTTACAGGGCTCAATAAACTCACGTGGTAATGCTTACAGGAATATTTATTATTTTCTAAAGTGGACGCGTTATATCTAGGTTTTACAAATGTTTGCATGAAGTTAATATTTCCTGACCCAACAGGTTTTGGGTCAAAAATTACAACTCAAAGGTAGTACGTTCAGAAAAAGTTTACAAATTTTTTTGCTCTAAAACGATGATAATTTCATGAGTCCCACAAAAAAGAATATAACTTAATATGTTAAATGCTAGTTTTAAGATTCGCAACTAATATCTCTCAAACTGTTCATTTTGACTATTATAGTACTTTTATTATACGAAAAAATAGTTGGCCTGAAAGTATGCAAACAAAATTAATATTATTTTATTTAGTGTAGTGGAAAGATATGTGAACATGCGCATTTGAATCTGAGTAAAGTGTTATGCCTTCACTTAATATGTATAAATATATCTTTAAAACTCTTAACAAATAGATAGATGTTGAATGATTTCATACATATTCTTGTTAAATATGCTATTTTGAAAACGACAGAGTCCTGAAAAGGTTATCCAACTTACGTTCGAGCCTTCATTTCGAATTATTAGGAACAGATAAGTTAAGCGGTAGATAACCTGACGATACGATTTCGTTGCGTAACCGATATTGAAAAGGTGAAAAGTAAAGTGAAAAAAATGGAACTGGAGTAAAAGAATTAAATTTTTTTTCGCAATTAAACACGTGTGCCTTCAATAGTAAGATGTAAGGTAACTGTACCATGTTGATAAATTGAAGGAATGCAGTTAATACGATAATATTGAATGCATGTTTTGAGCATTTCTTGAGTTATACTGTTAAAATTCAAAGAAATACTATTTGAGAACTATTACAAGGTTTTTGGAAATACCTTCACTGGTGTTATGTGCTCGTGCTTATGAATAAATTTTCGCAATTAGTTCTTTTTCCAAACAAACAGCACTTATTTTAAATTTTTTTTTTAGATTTTTTTTAATATTTAACTTTTTCTTAAGAAAGTTATATTTTCAAATATTGTGAATTTTGAGCTGTTATGGATTTTTAACTATTTAAGCTAGTAGGAATTATTTGGTTTCTTGGCGACGATTTAGTTTTGAAGTTTTTAAAAACTATTTTTTTTTTTTATTGAATTTTTGGACACTTTGTTTATTTAATAAAGCATTCAAATTTTTTTCTTATTCTTTGGTTATAAGCTTTTAATTTGAGTTATACGTTTGTTTTAGGTATTAATTTTTCTCTAGACAAGCGCGCTTATTTCACACGTAAAATTTAGCTAAATATTTGACTAAGTTATGTATTTGTTTAAATTTAGCTTCAAACAATTATTATTTAGAAGTAAAGTTATTAATTTTTTAAATTTAAGTTTAACTTTTAACACTTTTAAACTTATGCGAGTTGTTGGGGTTTTTTTAATACTGCATACTTTTGGGCTTATGGTAAATAATCAATCTCTTTTTAGTTTTGGCATTAAGTTATTATTTTGCATTTTAGTTTAAAATTTATTTTTTTTTATATTTTTCTTAAATTTTAAGCTGCGTTTAATATTGACTGAATTTCATAAAATTATTTGAGCTTGAGTTTCAGTAGGAGTCTGGAGTTTTATTTAAAATTGAGCGTTGTTCAGTGACTTCAATGAATTGAAGTAGTTTTTTGTCATTAACGGTTTATTTTGCTTTATTTTCTTAATTTTGGGCAGAGTATGTTTAACAATTTATTTTTGTAATTAATTAAACAGCACCACACTTTTTAACCGTGCAGCTGTGTCTAGCGAGCAGCAACTTTTTGAGTTCCAAAACAATATGGCTGACTTTGGTATGATTTTCACGTGTTTTTTTTTATTTATTAGGTTGCCGGTTTTTTAACAATTTTTTTTTTTCTTTTCTGTTGATTTAGCTTGTACTTTAAAACGAAAGAACGCACGACGGATTTCTTGTGACTTTTTTAATGGACAATATTTTAAATTGAAAACAAAAACTTTTCTATAGTGCTTTTCACATAAACAGCTGTTTAGCACAAGCTGCGACACGCCCTACGCCCACGCTGTGATATTATCGCTTGGATTTGAATTTTCTTGTCGGCGACGCTTGACTTGACTGCTTGAGTTGGTATGTCTAGTGCTCGCAGTTTCAAAGATGGCTGAAGAAGCGGCGGTTTTTTTTTGGTGTGAACTTGACTTGACTGACGACGAATGGATTCTGTTTTTCGCATTGAGTAAGGTTTGGCCCACGATGGCTATCAAGGAGCAGCCAGCAGCCACTCATGAAGAAGAAGCAGCAGCAGAAGACAAAGAAGAAGCAGAATAAGCATTCGCAGCAGCAGACATACCAACAGCAATACAACGCATTTTATTTGCCGGCTTGCAGGCGCTCCCTAATATTTATTTAAACATATTGAGCGCCCGCGCATTACATACTTTCACTCTCTTGTGATTGTGTTGGATACGCTCATGCTCCCGCTATCTCTTTTTACTCTTAATAAAATGGAGCTAAACGTAGTTTGCACAATTAATAAATTTTATTTATTTGCGCAGTGAGCGCGATTCAATTATTTTTATTCTTATAACTTTTATTTTCACTCGTGCCTCGCAGCTATCGCCATTGCTGAATACAGACTGAGTAGGAGGCATGGGTGAGGGCTGTAGTGGAGGTTATAGACATGCGCACTTTTACACCGGAAGCATTTGTTATCAACAGAGGCTTGTATAACAGCATCGGCGACAGCAAAAGCAGCAGCAGCAGCAGCTGTTTACATCGGTTGCACGCACACACATGCGGGCGGCTTTTATGCCCACTCATACAATTGCATGCTTTTATAAACTTTGTTGTCTTGTTGTTGGTGTGGTTGTTGTTGTTCTTTATTTCTCAAATACCGGATGTGGTGAACTTATTTAGGGTGAATATTATTATTTGAACAGAGCTTATTACTCTCTTCTGCTTACAGCAAAGAGAAATTATGCAAAGTAGACGGGCAAGCTTTTGTAGCTTGTTGAAAATTGAGAAATTTTTGAACTTGTTCGGTCAAGACCGACTTATCGGACAGTGGGATGAATGTATGGTTCACAGTTTGAATTCTAGATAATGAGGATGCTCAGAACAATGCGAGTTAGTAACGAGTTTTTTATGTATAGTTTGTGTAAAAGTTATGGCACCCCTGAGCAAAAGAAGCTTTTTCGGAATATATAAATATTTTCTTAATCGTCGAATTATGCACGGTCATGTCAGGAATTAAAAGAATCACTTAAACTTAAGGTTTGAGCATGGAACGATTAGTAGTTGTATTTATTTATTTTCTATGTTATTTTTGCTTTTATTTTTTATTAGTTCTTTTCGTTTTCAATTAGGCCATATAAAATAGTTTAAGCAGGGTATTCAAAGCTACGGGGCGCCGAATTAACTATGCGACAGGCGGTAGATGCCAACTCATATCGTAGGCTTTGAAAACCGATAAGTCGGAGCTTAATTTTGTCGGAGCAACCAATAAAAGGAAGTATGATATAAGCCATGCATATAATTGCTAGAACTATATGTGAATTTTTTGGTACTTCTGTTCAATTAAGCAGAATCAGACGAGATTCGTGCCATGATTTTGTTTTATATTTCTGTGTCGACAAGGAATAACCGCTAAAGTCGAGTTAGGACAAAATGAGGTTATGAATTTCTTTGCTTTTTTTCGCAACGAAATACACTACTACTCAAATTTTTATGGTTGCACCTTGAAAATTAAATGTTTGAGGCCATCAAATCTAAACAACAAAATTCAGAGTACCCTGATATTAAGGAGCAATTTTTATCTGAAAAATGGTATTCTGAAATTTTCAAAATGAGTTTAGCTGTTATTCCTTGTCGACACAGATTTATTTTTTGCTGGTATAAAAGCCCTTCCTATGACGAATTGGAACCAATGTCGTTCTTGGTATATATTAAATAAATTATACTGTTCAGCATACTTTCAGGCTGAACATTTTTTCCTTATAGCTTTAAAAGCACGGAAATAGCTTAATTATGACTTTTAGAAAACTAAAATATATTTTGAGTGCATACTTTCAGGCAAACACATTTTTTTTTACAAAAAAGCACTGGAATAGCGAGCATGAACAGTTTGAGCGATATTAGGTGCAAAGCGTGACACGTAATAAAGTTTGAAAAGCACGGTTATAGCCGAATTACAGTTTGAGAGAAATAAGGTTCGAAGAAATTCTAACAACAATGAAATATTTTTTGAGTGCATTACGTATGCCAAACATTTTTTCATATAATAAAAGCTTTGTAGTAATAAAAATGAACAGTTTGAGAAATTAAGTTAAGTTTAAGAAACATTAAGTGCGGAGAGTGACATTTGCGTTAAATATATTTAGATTTAATAAATTGTTTTATTTAAATTTAATTTTTTGTTTTTAATTTTATACGTTTTCTTTAAGTTTATTTATTTGTTTTATTATTTAATTTACTTGTTTTGCTTACGTTTTATTTTTTACTCATTTAAAAGTTCTGATTTTTTATTTTTCAATTTTTTTCGGTTTTATTCGTATTTTTTTCATGTTACTTAGCTATCATGGATAAAACTTCATTTAATGCTTCGCCACATGTTATACATTGTTCAGAAATATATCCTTTTAATAATTTGCGGGTATCGTTAGAAAACAAACAACATTACCTACAAATTTTGACTTTGAGCGCTGAAAGTGCCATGAAAGATAATTTCAAGGTCAAGGTTTGTTAAAAAAATATTTACCTGTTTATTTTACATAAAAATGTTTGTGCAAGTTTAGAGTCGAAAAATGTTTTTTTTAAGAGTTATAGATTAAGCCAAGTTTCTTTTTTAGCCTGTTTTGGGCCCTTAAAGCCCAGGGGGCCTGGGTTTTTTCCAATACCGACGTCCATTTTTTTTTTTTTTTTGCAGATTTTATTGTTAAGCTTCAATCTAACTGAAAATGGGCGTGGAGCGAACAAAATTAGGGGTGTTCTAATAATGTGGTCTCTAATAACTACAAAAACAAAAACAAATTGGCCATTTCAGCCCTTGAAAGGACTTTGACCGAGCTTCTTATGATCAATTGTGTTGTGTGTGTTATTAAATGTTTGCACACAATTGACCGAGAACTGGACCTACATGTTTTATGCCGACTCCGAACGGCTAAAGTTCATGTTCTCAAGAAGCTTTACATGGCATTATTTACTCTCTGAGGTTTGCCATTGTCTGCAGAGAGGTGGTGACCGATCAGAAAAATTTTTTATTGAAAAAACTTTTCGCCGCGTCTGGGGATCGAACCCGAGCTCCGCCCATTACGGCATTATTAAAAATGGAACGATACACGCTTCAACAACGTATTGAAATTATAAAAATTAACTACAAAAATGGTCGCAAAACTAAAGCATTTTTTGGTTGTCGTGAAACACCTTGTCGGACCGCAATACAGAAATTGGTGGAAAAATTCGAGCTGTTGGGACAAGTAAGTGATGTAAAGAATAAAACCCGTGCACGTAGCTCAAGAACAACTGAGAATATTGCTGCTGTAGCCCAAAGTGTTGAAGAAAACTCAGGTTTGTCCATTCCTCGTCGTTCTTTGGAATTGGGCATTCCACAAACGTCATTACACCGTATTTTGCATAAAGACTTGGGTCTTAAGGCTTATAAAGTTCAGTTAACACAAGAACTCAAGCCGGACGATCATCATCGTCTTTGCTGATTGGGTCCGTGAAATGTATGAAAATGATCCGGAATTCCATCGAAATATCATCTTTACTGATGAGGTTCATTTCCATCTAGGCGGCTAAGTCAACAATCAAAATTGTCGCATCTGGAGCTCGGAAAACCCAAGAGCTATTGTTGAGAAGCCTCTCCATTCTCAACGTGTGACTGTTTGGTGCGGTTTATTGGACGGTCATTGGACTTTACTTTTTCGAAAATGAGGTTGAATCAACAGTTACGGTGAATGGATTGCGCTATCGAGAGATGATTAATGATTTTTTTATAGCCGGATTTGGATGGTATTGACCTGAACAACGTTTACTTTCAACAAGCCGGCGCTACGTGCCACACAAGCAACGAAAACATTGATCGTTTACTGGAAACATTTCCGGACCATGTTTCTCTCTAAGAGGTGATCATAATTGGCCACCAATATCTTGTGATTTAACACCTTGCG
Organism: Tetanocera ferruginea; assembly: GCA_958299015.1. Lineage (NCBI taxonomy): Eukaryota > Metazoa > Arthropoda > Insecta > Diptera > Sciomyzidae > Tetanocera > Tetanocera ferruginea. The sequence goes on along the minus strand of OY282644.1, from coordinate 124,474,227 downwards.
ACTTCTTCCTTTGAAGCCAAAAATTCCTCAAAGATGGAATTCGTGAGTGTATCGAGAACACTAAGGAAGCCACATTTCGATTTTGTTATGGAAAATTTCAAGGATATGATCCTGTAAGCGTGGTCGTGGTGACCATTTGGTGATTTTGTTTTTCATTATTAACGGTATACCTTCCTCTTTATTATGAAATAAACATCCGATCATTTATCTCAAAAAATTGGCATTTCTCTTTGAATATCAGCTCTTATTGGAAAACCCTTTATAAAAATTTATATTTAAATTATTTTCTGTTTTTTAATATTATTATTTCTACTTATATACTCATATTACATATTTTTTTATTTTATTGATTGTGTCTAAGTTTTTTGTGTTTTCAGCAATAAATTTATCAAATTATTTTTATTATCAGTTCTTTGAATGTATTTTGAATGTTATTTTTATATTTTAATACTTTTTTATTTTGATATTTTAAATTTTTATGTTTTTATATTTCAAATTTTTGTATTTTTTATATTTTTGCATTTTTATATTTTTATATTTTTATATTTTTATATTTTTATATTTTTATATTTTTATATTTTTATATTTTTATATTTTTATATTTTTATATTTTTATATTTTTATATTTTTATATTTTTATATTTTTATATTTTTATATTTTTATATTTTTATATTTTTATATTTTTATATTTTTATATTTTTATATTTTTATATTTTTATATTTTTATATTTTTATATTTTTATATTTTTATATTTTTATATTTTTATATTTTTATATTTTTATATTTTTATATTTTTATATTTTTATATTTTTATATTTTTATATTTTTATATTTTTATATTTTTATATTTTTATATTTTTATATTTTTATATTTTTATATTTTTATATTTTTATATTTTTATATTTTTATATTTTTATATTTTTATATTTTTATATTTTTATATTTTTATATTTTTATATTTTTATATTTTTATATTTTTATATTTTTATATTTTTATATTTTTATATTTTTATATTTTTATATTTTTATATTTTTATATTTTTATATTTTTATATTTTTATATTTTTATATTTTTATATTTTTATATTTTTATATTTTTATATTTTTATATTTTTATATTTTTATATTTTTATATTTTTATATTTTTATATTTTTATATTTTTATATTTTTATATTTTTATATTTTTATATTTTTATATTTTTATATTTTTATATTTTTATATTTTTATATTTTTATATTTTTATATTTTTATATTTTTATATTTTTATATTTTTATATTTTTATATTTTTATATTTTTATATTTTTATATTTTTATATTTTTATATTTTTATATTTTTATATTTTTATATTTTTATATTTTCATATTTTTATATTTTTATATTTTTATATTTTTATATTTTTATATTTTTATATTTTTATATTTTTATATTTTTATATTTTTATATTTTCATATTTTTATATTTTTATATTTTTATATTTTTATATTTTTATATTTTTATATTTTTATATTTTTATATTTTTATATTTTTATATTTTTATATTTTTATATTTTTATATTTTTATATTTTTATATTTTTATATTTTTATATTTTTATATTTTTATATTTTTATATTTTTATATTTTTATATTTTTATATTTTTATATTTTTATATTTTTATATTTTTATATTTTTATATTTTTATATTTTTATATTTTTATATTTTTATATTTTTATATTTTTATATTTTTATATTTTTATATTTTTATATTTTTATATTTTTATATTTTTATATTTTTATATTTTTATATTTTTATATTTTTATATTTTTATATTTTTATATTTTTATATTTTTATATTTTTATATTTTTATATTTTTATATTTTTATATTTTTATATTTTTATATTTTTATATTTTTATATTTTTATATTTTTATATTTTTATATTTTTATATTTTTATATTTTTATATTTTTATATTTTTATATTTTTATATTTTTATATTTTTATATTTTTATATTTTTATATTTTTATATTTTTATATTTTTATATTTTTATATTTTTATATTTTTATATTTTTATATTTTTATATTTTTATATTTTTATATTTTTATATTTTTATATTTTTATATTTTTATATTTTTATATTTTTATATTTTTATATTTTTATATTTTTATATTTTTATATTTTTATATTTTTATATTTTTATATTTTTATATTTTTATATTTTTATATTTTTATATTTTTATATTTTTATATTTTTATATTTTTATATTTTTATATTTTTATATTTTTATATTTTTATATTTTTATATTTTTATATTTTTATATTTTTATATTTTTATATTTTTATATTTTTATATTTTTATATTTTTATATTTTTATATTTTTATATTTTTATATTTTTATATTTTTATATTTTTATATTTTTATATTTTTATATTTTTATATTTTTATATTTTTATATTTTTATATTTTTATATTTTTATATTTTTATATTTTTATATTTTTATATTTTTATATTTTTATATTTTTATATTTTTATATTTTTATATTTTTATATTTTTATATTTTTATATTTTTATATTTTTATATTTTTATATTTTTATATTTTTATATTTTTATATTTTTATATTTTTATATTTTTATATTTTTATATTTTTATATTTTTATATTTTTATATTTTTATATTTTTATATTTTTATATTTTTATATTTTTATATTTTTATATTTTTATATTTTTATATTTGTATATTTTTATATTTTTATATTTTTATATTTTTATATTTTTATATTTTTATATTTTTATATTTTTATATTTTTATATTTTTATATTTTTATATTTTTATATTTTTGTATTTTTATATTTTTATATTTTTATAATTTTTGTATTTTTATAATTTTTGTATTTTTATAATTTTTGTATTTTTATAATTTTTGTATTTTTATAATTTTTGTATTTTTAGATTACCTATCATATATATATTTTTTTTTTTATTTATTTTAGTACATTACAGTTTTTTTCTGAAATATGCTTTCTTCTTATCTAAATCGTTAATTTAAACATCAATATTTTTTCAACAAACATCAAATTTAAAGAAATATTTTATTTTTAATATTACAATTGAACTATTTGCCTCTTTTGGTACTTAACATACAATAGCTCCAGCATAAAAACAATAATGCTTATACAAATAGAGGCTAAAAAGCATGCCCAAGCCCACTGCAAATCCTCAAACTTCAAAGGACCGCTATTGAACAACGGCTTACTCCAATCCTGAAAAGTAACACTGCCAATGCCAACCATATCGTAGAAATTCATTTGAACCCAATAATCGTACAAGCCGTTAGCATGTACTTCAAGTATTAACTGCTCCAAGGCAGAGCGATACATTGAATTCGCATGCAGCGGAAAGCTAGAGAACTCGAAGGGTTTATTAGCACACGCATCCTTGGCAAAAATGAACAATTTCTGAGCGAAGAAACTCTGCTGTTCATCGTAGGCACGCCAACGCACAAGACCAACCCAGTAGGCAAAAGCCGTATTCATGTTATTGCGCTTTCGTACAACGCTTTCGAAAGACTCCACTACAACAATCATTTTACGCATACTCGTCATTTCATCGAGAGTAAGATTTTTATACAGTGTACGTTCCTCCAAAGAGATCAAAATTGGAAATTTATTTTCAATGGTGTCATCTAAGGTGGTCATTTGTTTCTGCTTGCCCGGACTAGTCAAGAGTGTGTTAAGATGAGCATTATAAATAGTGTTGATATATAGACCGGTCAAGGAAAGCAAGACATAGATGGTATTTAGACGCCAGCAAGTGAACTTGATGGACATTGGGAAGGAACTGCCGATAACACCACGAAATGCGCTGTCATTGAGAATATAATCCACATAGTTGCGTACCATGCCAAGATTCTTACTAAGATGATACTTGCGTTGTGTCACAAAGAAACCAAAGATGTAAAAAGCTATTGTGACTATAAAGAACATCTCCAGATTGAATATGATGAGGTAGACATCTTTAAGAGGTATATCGCTGGCTAGCGGTATCATCATACAATTGATATCGAGCTCAAATGGATATGAGTGCTGGGTGAAATTCGAGGCTAGGCCAATACCCAAAATACTGGCTGGTATATCGAGACTACCGTTGTGAGTCATCTTTTCCAGATCACCATAGAAGAGAAGTTGTCCACTCTTTAGGGAATACGGAAAACGTAGGGTGGCATTTAACTTCCAGGCAAAAGTACGCATAAACTTGCCAATATAACCGATAAGTTGCTGGTTGCCTTTGTTGTCGTTGACTAGATATGTGCGTGGTAGCCACTGTTCGGGTAAAGTTAGAATGCCATGACCTTGTAAATCCTTGAGACGTTCTGGAAAAAATTGGGTTTCCGATATTATATCAAACTGTTTCAATTGAAATTCTGGAAATAGTTTAAATGTATGATAGACTCCAGTCTGGTTGAAGTCCTTGAAAATAAGTATAGAATTAATCATGCTTTCCGCGCGGCAAAACTGAAAGAGTTGGTTCAACTCTATTAAACCGTCCTTCTCCTCATGCTCCTCTTCTTCAAGTGCTGACCAGCTTTGATCTACAAAGAATATGATTTTGGTTTCCCGCATTTGTTGTAGGGTTTCGGCCAAAGAGTTTAGAGCTTGTGTGGAATATGTTTGGGGTTGACACACTATAACCAACATATTATTATTGATCTGGGTTCTGAGATATGATACTGCTTCAAGACTCTGTAGTAGAACTGGTATGTCTAGACGACTTAGAAACGCACTAATGGGGCAGGAGACGTTGCCAGACTGCCTTAATATTATGGCACTAAAGTTGTTTTGTGCCAGTATTGCTGACATAAGATCAGCGAATTGGTTATCCTTGGATGTGTCTTCCAAAATAACATCAATCGATTGAGCTGCGGTAGCTAGTTGGTGGTTTTGTATAACAGCCAATAGGATAAGCAATTTAGTCCATTGAAAATACATGTTAAGACTTAGTTTAAATGAATTAAACTGTGGAAATATGCCAAGAAAACTTGCCTTAAATAGTCACTGCATTGAATAGAGGAATTGTAGCAAGTCATAATATTTTCATAGAGATGGTAGTTATGTGGTATATTTAGTTTATTTAGGGTAGTTTTGGTAAATGGCAGGGTACATATGAGATTTCAATAATCAGATTATCTTATGTTATACTTAATCGAAGTAGGTGGATTTATATTCTGCATTTTCAGCAGATTTAGATAGGAATTTTCAGTCGCCGTATCAAGGTCAAGGAATTATATAAAAAGGGATGAATCATGAAAAATTGATTTTTTTTATTGTTATTATTTGCCAAACAACGATTAGAAATGAGGAAAGATATTGGAAAAGCTTAATTGTATAACTATGGCCTGTTCAGGTATCGAACCCTGGACCTCTGTGTTGACAGTCAACGCCACTAAGCCGCTCTTTGCTTAAATATTGTGTCCCTGCATCGCTTTTGTTCTAAAAAGCCTTTAAGTTGTTTTCTGTTAGTATCTCTGCACAATTTTCTCAATAATTTAATAATTTAACACAAAAAAAACTTAAAAACACTCTTTGAAATAATTCAAAGAAAAACTTATTTAGGTGTCAAAGTGTTTAAATAGCAAAAGTTTGTCATACAAGTTAACTCAGTGAAATAGTTATTTGATTGAAAGTATGCTACAAAAACTAGCCAGTCATTCCCGTTTGACGAAGTGTGAAGAATGTCGAGGGAAAAATAGAAATAGTTTAGATAACATCTCGGGCGTTCATCTGGAAAACGGTAAAAACTTAGCAGATACAAATAATTAGCTTATCATTCTGAAACTGTGGACGGCAGGCAGACATTTGATGAAATAGCAATTGATTTGGTTTTGTTTGGTTATGTATCCTTTGTTCGTTTATTAAACTTTTGGCATTAATAACGATAAGTAAATAAGTACAAATTCTGTTTTGGCTGTTATGTTATTTTCTCTTTTAATGTGTAGTAATGTAAGTAGATAACGACATTCAGGTTAACACAGGGTCTTTCAACAAGAGATTATATTTCAAATTAAGGAGATATTCTAACTAGGAGTACAAATGAAGAGTGTACATTCAGATCCAGATAAGTCAAAGGACAAAAAAGTTTAAGTTAGAAATTGATCCATAAAATCCTCTTTGATAAAAATCCTAGAGAAAAATGCATTAAAAATCTCCTTTTCAATCAAAAGCAGACATGTCCACTGTAAATTTTTAATCAAAACCAGATAAGTCCAAGCAAGTTTTCATTTGTGTAGGTTTCATTTAAATTTTTAAAACCTTTTTATGTCAAAACGTTGGTATGAGTAATGAATTTAACATTTTAGCGGATTTCGGTATGCGTTCTGTAAAAAAACAAAAAATTTAAAAGCAAAAAACATATTTTTTTTACTAAAAACGACCTTCAGGAGAATCAGAATTGCTTTTGAGGATTTCCTCCGATTTGAAAAAAAAAAGAATGCAGAAATCATTTGATTTCTTCTAAGTTTTGAGATACAGAACGGCGGAATCTGAATTTTGATTCATTTCTAACTTTCAAAACCAAATTTGAAATTGAAAATACGAATTTTTGAGATTTACGAATGAGATTTTTTTTTCGCATAATGTATCTATTCCTGTAGAGCATAATTTTGCATAATTGGTTTGTTTATAAAAAACTCGCGTGTAGCAACGTACACGTGGCAGAAGTGAAACTTCTTAAACAGTAAGAAATAAGAGAGATTTTAGTGTGAAATAGAGAGAGAAAGTATCTGAAAAGAGTTTCAATCAATACGAAATGGAATAATAATCTGTTGATTCAATATTTGCATCCAGGGGCCGTCTCGGCTATGGTTTTTATCAAAAGTGTCACATATTAACTTTTATCTCTTTGTTTTTTTTTCCGACAAAAATAAAAGTTATTTTGGGCAAAAATAACAGTTACTTTGGACTTTTATTTTATCGGTCGAAAATAACAGTTATTTTCTGCCGTTTATTTTTTCGGTCAAAAATATCAGGTAGTTTATATTTGTTCAAGTCATTTTAGCGACCAAAAAAATATTGATACCATTATTTTCATCTCATCGGTGAGACATTTTACACATGGTGTCAACAGTTCAATCTGTCAAGCGGCCTTTAAAAAAAACACAAATTGCTTGATAATTTTGACCGAAAAAAATTAAAGATAAAATAAAAGTCAAAGAACCTTTATTTTTCCTCGAAAAATACAAGGCAAAAAATAACACTTAAGTTTTAACTTTTAAAGAATCAGTCTTAAATTTAAAAAGAACTTAATATTCATGAGGCTGAGGACATTTGTAACATAATGGTATATTTGAAAAAGTCTTTCAACAATTTTTTTCATTTGAAAATTGTAAAATAACAGTTATTTTCGTTCCTTGTTTTAGTTCAGTTGGTTCTTTGTAGATTCACCAAAATACACTGATGTTTGGTAAAAATGCATTTTGAAACTCAGCCGATGTTGCAATCACCTTACCTTCATCTTCATCAGTTGCAGACCCAGCTGCGGCTGCATTCTTAAGAACTCTAATTCGCTCTCTATTTAAGCTATTTTTCCTGCTATGCTCCTGTTTAAGCTATTTTTCTATTTTTTTTCCGTGCATACTTGTAGGATGAAAATTAATGTTACGGTTATGTTAATAATGTAATGTTAATGTTTATCTAATGTTAATGTTAATTATGTTATTTTCAGTATGTTACGCGTTCAGTTTTAATTACATTTTCTTTGGCTATTTATCATGTGCCTACGTGGCGTTAACATATAGATTCCGGCTCATAAGCAACGATGTTCGGGGTTCAATTCTCGGCAGCGCCAGTGATTTTTTTTTAATTTTCATATGAATTGAAAACGTTAGCCTAGCGTCACGAAAAAGGACCTTGAAATTTCACTCGCCGCCAAAGAAGTTTCACTTCAAAAATCAAATAAAAAGAAAGAAATCTTAAAAAATCAAAGAAAAAAAAAAAAACTAAAAAAATAAACCAAATAAAATCAAATGGAATTGAAAATAATGCATTTAAATAAAACCAAATCAAATTTTAAAAAAATAAAACACAAAATAACTAAAAATTATATTCAGCCCAATCATTTCTCACGGGAGTTGTAAATGGGAGTTTCCGTTTTTAAAATAAAGTTAAAATACCTTTTGGAAATTTTTATTGCAATATTGTTCATCAACTGCCAATATTCATGAGTGTATAATAAAAATGAGATATTTTTTTCTGCTATATTAAAACCGGAAACTTCCATTTACAACTCCCGGTAGAAAATGTTTCATGATTGGGCTAATTGGTTTTAGCAAATTTATCAATAATGAAAGAACAAAGAAATGATGAATTCCAATAAAAAAATAAAAAATTTTTAATACGTAGAAATGTAAATACATACATTGTTTGATAAAAAGAAAATTTGGAGCAACACCAAGTTGACTCCAACAACCCTAAAAATTAAAATAAAGAATAAAAAAAATTTAATAAAAGAAATATTTTGCTTTGCAAAAACTGCTTTAAAAGAAATTTAGTTTTAAAAAATTTTTACTACAACCCTCAAAGCAAACTCAGCTAGCCTGGCAGACAGGCAGAAAACTACCCTCACAAGCAAACATCACGCTTAAGACAAAACACTATTTCAGACATCTATTTACTTCGAAAAATCTTTGAATTTTCTAAATATCCTATTTTAACTCTCCATGTTGATTTCTATATTTCATTAGGAATATTTATCTTGGTTAAAAAAATTGTTTAAACTTAGGCCCGTTAACTGATCTCAAACCGATAAAAATGAGATAAGTTACGAAAATAATTTTAACTGAGTTTAAAATTTAAACTCTGTTTACGAAATCTGAGGTTAAGGAATTTAAACTTCGGAGATCAGTTAACGGGCCTTAAAATTCAATACGTTATCTGATCTGTTTACTTAAAACCTCATTTAATGTACTTATTTATCGTTGTTCACTCTTGGTTTTTTAAATCGTTATTTTTTAATACTTTACTGTGATATATTCTTTTAAACTCATAAACATTCATAATAAAACAAACAAATTTACTTTACTTGTAGCCAACTAAACTAATTATGGTTGGGTTTTGGTGAATTTCTAGAGTTTGTCTTCTCATGCCAATTGAACGAACGGGGCAAAAAAACTTAACATGGTCAAGTGGTGGAAAATCAAATATTTGCCATATAAAACTTTCTTTCGAACTCAATCGACTAGAGTCCAGACATTTGTGAAACTAAAGAGTGAGTGGCAGAAAGCAAAAAAAAAAAAACAACGATCAAAAAAGGAAAATGTAGGAAGTTAACTAGAAGTGGCTGTGCAACAGCCAAGTAACTGCGGTCAATTACATTGCAAATAACTGCATGATGGTACGTACACCATGTAGTAGGAGATCCAGTGCGACTGTGAGCCAAAATATAAAAAAAAATCGGACTATGAGTAAACGGAGCAGACAGATAGCAAGACAGAGAGACGAACAAAGTAACTAACCAAGTGGTTAGTCAGCCAACCAGTTGTCAGATTAAAGCAAACTGAATGCATGCGATTAAGTAAATTAATTTTTAATTTGGAAGTTTTGGGCAACGAAAGATTGGTTTTTGAAGTGAAACTTCTTTAGCGGCGAGTGAAATTTCAAGGTCTCTTATTCGTGACGCTAGGCTAACGTTTTCAATTCATATGAAAATTAAAAAAAAATATTGTCGCTGCCGAGAATTGAACCCCGAACATCGTTGCTTAAGAGTCGGAATCTATACCATTACGCCATGTATGCACATCAAAATGATCAAACAAAATGTAATTAAAACTAAACGCGTAACATACTGAAAATAACATAATTAACATTAACATTGGATTAACATTAACATTACATTATTAACATAACCGTAACATTAATTTTCATCCTACAAGTATGCACGGAAAAAAAATAGAAAAATAGCTAAAACAGGAGCAGAACGCGTTCGTGAATATAGAGAGCGAATTAGAGCTCTTAAGAATGCAGCCGCAGCTGGGTCTGCAACTAATGATGAAGGTAAGGTGATTGCAACATCGGCTGAGTTCCAAAATGCATTTTTACCAAACATCAGTGTATTTTGGTGAATCTACAAAGAACCAACTGAACTAAAACAAGGAACGAAACTAACTGTTATTTTACAATTTTCAAATGAAAAAAATTGTTGAAAGACTTTTTTAAATATACCATTATGTTACAAATGTCCTCAGCCTCATGAATATTAAGTTCTTTTTAAATTTAAGACTGATTCTTTAAAAGTTAAAACTTAAGTGTTATTTTTTGCCTTGTATTTTTCGAGGAAAAATAAAGGTTCTTTGACTTTTATTTTATCTTTAATTTTTTTCGGTCAAAATTATCAAGCAATTTGTGTTTTTTTTAAAGGCCGCTTGACAGGTTGAACTGTTGACACCATGTGTAAAATGGTATCAATATTTTTTTAGTCGGTAAAATGACTTGAACAAATAAGTATAAACTACCTGATATTTTTGACCGAAAAAATAAACGGCAGAAAATAACTGTTATTTTCGACCGATAAAATAAAAGTCCAAAGTAACTGTTATTTTTGCCCAAAATAACTTTTATTTTTGTCGGAAAAAAAAACAAAGAGATAAAAGTTAATATGTGACACTTTTGATAAAAACCATAGCCGAGACGGCCCCTGGATGCAAATATTGAATCAACAGATTATTATTCCATTTCGTATTGATTGAAATTCTTTTCAGATACTTTCTCTCTCTATTTCACACTAAAATCTCTCTTATTTCTTACTGTTTAAGAAGTTTCACTTCTGCCACGTGTACGTTGCTACACGCGAGTTTTTTATAAACAAACCAATTATGCAAAATTATGCTCTACAGGAATAGATACATTATGCGAAAAAAAAATCTCATTCGTAAATCTCAAAAATTCGTATTTTCAATTTCAAATTTGGTTTTGAAAGTTAGAAATGAATCAAAATTCAGATTCCGCCGTTCTGGATCTCAAAACTTCGAAGAAATCAAATGATTTCTGCATACTTTTTTGGCTTTTTAATAAATACATATTTTAACCAATAATCAGAGATAATCTGGAAATTATAGGTTATGAAACGATAAAGTAATGAGAAGGTAGAGAGGTAGATGTAGAGCTAAAAGTTTTTTTTTAAATGCTTATTTTTAAATAAAAATATTTTTTAATTTATTACAAACTTGTTTAATTTTTTATTAAATTTTTTGTGAATTTATTTTTGCAATTATATTTTTTTATGATTTAATTTTTTATTCTTTTAAAATTAAATTTTTACTGAATTTTGATTTTTCTACTTTTCCTACAATAATTTTTTTTTGCTGAACATTTTTTTTGTTAATGCCTTTATTTATATTTTGTGTTGTTTTTTAATTATTTTTGTTATAGTTAAATTTATTTATTTGTAAAGTTTTAAATTGAACATTTTTGATTTTTAAATTTAAAATGTTTTTAAATTTTTAATTTTTATTTTTAAATTTTCATGAAGATTGTTTTAATTTTTTTAATAAAAAATTGTTTTAATTTTTATTAAATTAATTTGAATTGGTTTAATTACTTTTTTAATTTTTTTTTTTTTACATTTTTAAATTTACTTGTTAACTCCATTTTGTTTTATTCCTACTTTATTAAAATAACTTTTCAATACACGATGGCCGTTTTTCATTTAAATAATTTTTTTAATCAATTTGTTACTGTTATATATTTGTTATAATTTTTGATTTCATTTATATTTTTGAGAGGGGCTCAGTTATCTCAAAATGAAACCCACCAAACACAAAATTCCCAATTTTTTTAAGATAATTTATTTTTGTTTTTTTTAGTTTTTTTATGTATTTGTCAGACATGCACAACAAAATCAAAAAAATTTTTTTCGTTTCGTTGAGGCAGAAAAATAAATTATCAAAATAATTTAGTTTTTTAATTAACATTAAAAATTTATCAAATCAAATTTCGTTCCGTTGAAAAACGAAAATTTTTCTATTATTTTCTCCTATTCTAAAAAAATTTTTTCTGATTAAAAAAAAAATCTAAATTTTTTTGTTGAAATTAACGTTATTTTCAACGGTTGATTGGGAACAAAAACAAAAAAATTTTATATCGTTTTCTCCGAAACGACATAAATAAATATCGTTTTTTGAATTAATGTTATTTTTTTGATGTCGTTTTAAAGAGACAAAAAAATATTTCGGTTATCGTTAAAATTAACGTTAACGTACATGCCTGGCATTTGTACATTTTTTAATTTAAAAGATTTGACTTCTTTAATTTTATATTTCTTAATTTTTTATTAAAATTGTCTTGTTTTCATTTTGTGATAAATTCATTATTTTATTGGTTTACTTTATTTTGTTTTTAATTATTTTGTTACACTTGAAAATATTTAATTTTTTATATAATTTTTCTTTTTTCTATTTTAATATTAATTTAATTTAATTTATATTTAATTTTTTCCTTTTTAACCTTTTCAATATATTTTGACCGTTTTTCATTTAAATTATTATTTTTTATCATTTTCTGTGTTTTTTTTTTTAATATATAAATTTTTGTTTTATTTATATTTTTAAGAGGGTCTAAATAATTCCAAAATGAAACCCACCAAACACAAAATCCTCAATTTTTTCAATATAATTTGCAAAAAATATATTGTATTGAAATATAAATAAATTTATTTTATTGGAGACTTTGTGTTTGTGGAAAATTATCCTTTGGGGATTTTGGTTTTGAGGATATCGGGCCAGGCCCAAAATTTTTCTAGTTAGTTTTTAATGTTTTGTAAAATTAAAAAGTCTTTATAAATTGGGCTTTGGCCGTCGATTATATTGTTATTGAATATTGTTTTGTAAAATATTTTAATATTTTCTTTATTTTATATATTATTTAGTTTATTTTTCATTTTTATACCCTAAACCTGAAAGGTGAGGGTATATTAACTTTGTGTAAACGTTTGTAACGCATAGAACGAAGCGAGTCCGGTATAGAAAAGAATATATATTCTTGATCAGCATCACCAGGTCCGTCTGTCTGTGTGTTGTTCGTATACACAGGATAAGGAGAAGGAGTTGAGATAATTATTGAATTTGTACACATGGTCACATGGACCCAAGGATCTCCCCTATTGAATATTTTTATTTGTCCGCCCACAGACACGCCTACCTACCGTACAACGCAAAAACTAAAAACTGCAAAAATAAGCTCATAATTAGTCTACAACAATAAAATTTGGTATGTATGTGTTCTATATCAACACAAAGATGTCTTCGTAAAATGGATGTCATCCGCCAACGGACCTCTCATACAACCCAAAAATTGAAAATCAATAAGCCTCTGTTCAACCTACAGAGATAAAATTTGGCACGTGTGTTTCTTATGACAAAACAAAGATGGTTTTTAAAAATTGACATCATCCGCCTACGGACACGCCTACCTCCCATACAAACCAAAAATTTTAAAAGTCAATAAATAAGATTATGTTTGTCATAGAGAGAACAAATTTGGTATGTTTGTATTTGATACAAAAACTGAGTTGTGTTCAAAAATTTGGAGGAAACCGTCCATGAACACGCCCACCTCGCATAGCGAAAGGCATTAACTGTGAGCTACAAGAAAAAAACTTGATATGTGTAAATTTTTCATCAACATTTAAATGCATATAAAATATAAGCTTCATCCGTCCGCAGACACGGTCATTTTCAATAATATTATTTTTTTTTTTTAAAAGTAGGTTAAGGGTATTTCAAAGTCGGCCTAGACCGACTTTAGACTTTCTTTACTTGTTTATTTTAAACTTTTGTTTTTTTTTTTTTGCTTTTTGTTTTAATTTTAGATACATATTAGGTCTGTTCGCGTACTTTTCTAGTAAAATAATTGAAAACGTCAAAAGTAATTAAATTGAGAGAGAATTAACTCCAACAATAAAAAGTAAACGAACAATTTTCTGGTAAAAAACTGAAAAATGTCAAATCTGCCTAGTTCGCAACTGCTGTGCTGCTCCTCACACTTATCGTTTGACAGTTTTCATTTTTTTACCTCATGAAATTCTACTAGTAAAAACTTTAAAAAACTTGAACGCAGAGAAAATAGAATTTCCCCTCTTTTACACAATCCTCTCAGTAAACAAACGCTTTTCAGGCACTTTCAAGTAAAAGTTTTTGAAATATTTCGTTTGCAATCGACTACGCGAACAGACCTATTATTTGTAATTATTTATTTTTTTTTATTTGTTAATAATTTTTGCATATTGGTTTCATTGGCTTTTGTTTATATTTTATTTGATTTTAAGAGGTATTTACGTAGTATTTTTTATACATATTTTTCGGTTTTTTTGTATGAATTTCATATGCCATTATTTTTGATTTAATGTTTCTTGAGATTTTTTAATTTAGTCGAAGATTTTATATTTTTACTAGTATAAAGCCCGTCCTACGTCGAATTGCATTCAAAATGCAGACGATATAACATTTTTACATTCACCTCGAATGTAATTTTTTTGAAGTAGTCGTCAATGTGTCGTAACTGATATATATCACGTTAATTTGTTGTGCATACTTTTAGGCTGACAATTTTTCGTACAATAATGGCAAGAATGAATAGTTTGAGCAATATAAGGTGCGGATTAGGACGCTTGTCTTTTATATATTTTAATTTTTGTATTATATTTATTATGTTTTGTATTTTCTTTAGTTTTGTTTTTTAAAGCTTTTTTCCAATTTTTAAAATTTTTTGTTTAATTTCATAATTTTTCTATTACGTTAATTTTTTTTATTTCAAATTAAATGTATGATTAATTTTTTAACTCTTCAAATTATTATTCTTTTTTCCATTTTTCTAAATTATTTAAATTAATAGTTATTTTTTTAAAATTAAATTTAAACTCTTAATTTTTAAAATTTTTGTCATTATATTCGACTTGCTTGTTTGTGTTTTTATATGAGTATATTTTAAGGAATATTTTTTAAGGAAAAGAGGATTAAAAAATTTTGGGAAAAACTTAAGTGAACATTGACTTGCTGCACAATATTTCCTGAAAATTTGAAAGAGTAAAAATAAATTTAAATTTCAAATGAATAAGGTGGACAGTAGTTGTGAGGCTTAAAATAACGATGCTTTTGTATTAGCATTTAGCTTATTCAGTGCTTTTGTTTGATTTTATTTTACAGACAAGTTGCCATGACATACAGATATAGGATATGGATACCACTAGTCACTACTATCAAACATGCGCATACACACACACATGTACAGTCAGACATATGCAAATACATGATAAATATTGGTGCATAAAAAGTCATATATTAAGGCATTTTCGAGAAAACGTGATTTGAGGGTTAAATAGTGTTGATTAACGTCAGGGCAGGACCTCACTTTGTAGCAGTGGAAGCAGCAAGTGTTGTGTCTGTCGGGATGTGCAAGATGTTGCACGTAAAAAAAGCGACTTGCTCGAAAATACTTTTTTTACATTCTTTACTAGCCGTTAAACTAAAAACGATTGTTTCTCATGTTCAGCTTAAAAACATTTAAATAGCTTTCATCTTTTTAGATATTATTAAATAAATACTTGAAAACTTAAAGAAATAATTGAAACTGAAAATTTCAAATTTTTTATTGTAGGTACTAAAGAATAGTTATAATTCTATTTTAGTTTAAAATTATTTTCAGTTGTTATTTTATTGTTAGCCGCAAATCGTTTTCAAGCATCAACATATTCATTTCGCATTTAAACAAAATTTTCTGTTTGTGTAAAATATTCCAAATAATTCAAACAAAGGATTTTTGACATGATTTTCTCCACCTGCCTTCTATACAAAATATTTCGACACTGCAATTCAGCCAGCAGCCAACAACGACGAGCAGAACAGCGACAGGAACAAAGGACAACAAATGGCTAACAAACAGCAGCATTGGAGCCATCGGAGCATCAGCTTTAAATGACCACCAACAATGGCTGACAAATTGCGGAGAAACTTACTTAGCTATGGTAAATTGCACTTGAATTCTGTGCAAAAGCATACCGAATGCGATTACCTGGTAGCTATAGAGAAGTTTTTGTGTTTATATTTTTTGTATTTTCGATAAATCGATGGATTTGTAGTTTAAGCAGATTATGTAGTTGTAACAAACTGTAAACATTTAAACAGAGTCAGTTTTAAATGCAATTCCAAGGACGAACTGATAAACCAGTACATCATGGGGAAAAAAAGAATTATTATTATTATTACAAGGATTGTTATGAATATCGATATTATATCTACCATACATATCATTTGAGAATATCGTATCGTACCAGCCAATAGACACAATTTTTCAATATGATTAATTTTAAGAAAAAATTAGGTACTTTTCACTTTTTTTTTTTTGGCTTTTTATGTTCAAGGTCTCTTTGAAAATTTATAAATTTCAATATAGATTTTTCACTTTAATTAATTTTCATTTTTTTAAAAAAAATAATGTTTAAATCATTAAAATACTTACATTTGCAAAAGTTTGGGGGCGTGGCGGCAACTGTGCCGGTGGCCTCATGCCAGTAACTTGGGGTGGTGGTGCTGGACTGTAACGTGGTTGATGCATTTTTTTTTTTTGGTTTTTTTTTACTTTAATGTCTTAGATGCTGAAGATTGACGTTAATGATATGAAGAAATTATAGCTAAAAAAAATATAAAAACATATATAAAATTAATCTTTAGCAGTGATTTATATTTTTTCAATTTTAACTTTTAAATATATGTTTATAAATAAGTAAAAATAAAATTTAATCATAATTTGGACAAAATTAGTAAGACTTTAATACGGATGGAAATACTCAAAATCAAATAAATGAATTCCAAATAAAAATTAACATAATACATGAAATTATGGTAACTAATATAGCAAGAAATGATTTTTTTCATCAATTTTATTGTAACGAAAAAAACTTGATGGAAGAAAGTTATGTAGGCAGTTGTAAAACGCCACGTCCTGCGACGGGTGGGAATTGATAAGAGTAAAAATATACTAAAAATTCAGTTTGTATTTTAAATAACTTTTCTGTGCATAATTTCAGGCTGAAAATTATTTTGAATAGCATGAGTTAAGAAATGAATGATTGGATGATGGCAGACACAGGCTTAAATCTATGCGAATATACTCTGTCTCTGTGAACCTGAATTTTTGAGTCACTTGGCTTGGGTTTTTTCTTAAATTTACTGACAATAAGCGGATTTTTTGATGCGTAAACTTTCGTGAACACCCTTTTTCCCAAGAGATTACGATTAGACAAAATGACGATGATGATAATAGTCTTAATAATTTTGATGATATATATATGATAGTGATAATCTTAATGAGGATACTAATCAATTAATTATAAGTATAAGTCCGACTTTGAAGTATGGAATCATAAAGCCGGTAGGCCGAGATTACCGAACCAGCAAGAGAAGGCCACATGAAATAAAGAAGAGCCATTTATTCCAAGTGTAAACTTATTAAAAATCTAAATATAGCTGCTCGAATAATAATAAGTATGTCTGATATACAAACTCAAGGAAGAATTTCTTGTTTTTCTTTTATTCCCTTTCCGGTTAATATTCTTGTGATTATTGGCGAATTTGTTATTTTGTTCTTTAGTTTTTGCATTATTTTGTTTACGCCTTTCTGATTTCAGCAACGAATAAACGAAAACAAGCAATTCGCTGCGAAGATAGAATGAAAGCAACTTGCAAGCTAACAGCGAACTAAATAGTGTTGCCAGCTGTGTTTAATATTTAGATTATTTGTAATCGATTGCTTGAATTTGATGATATCGTTTCGTATCCATTCATGTGTTGAAATTAATTTCATTGGCCTTAAGCTGGAAGTTCATTCGATGCATTTGCGTTTTTCATCCGTTTATTCGCTGGCGTCATAAAATAGAAGTATGTGGAAGCTTATGGGAGCGAGTTCAATGGTTGTGAACGTTACGCTGGCAAAACGCTAGTTACGCAAGAAAGTTGAAAATATTTCAACTTTTCTTGCGTAAATTGCGTTTTTTGACAGCTCGTTACTTATAACGAAAAGCGAGAAGAAAGTAAAGTAACGAGTCAGAAGCAATTACTTTCAGGGATGGCTCTTACACATAGATCTTAAAAATGTTAAATGTCTTAGATTTTTTTGTTGATTATTTGTTACCAGGACGTGTTTAATACTAAGAATTTAAATTTTTATGATTATTAATGACGACATTTAAAGTTTTTTGTGTAAAAATTATACAAATTATTAAGATATATGATGCTAAGATTTTATAAACTGTTTTATAATGCTGCAGCCCTTGCTTGCTCTGAACGTAAAACGCAGTGATTGAACTCTACCATCATTTTCTTGCGTAAATTGCTCTAGCGAGTAAACGGATGAA
Source organism: Tetanocera ferruginea (assembly GCA_958299015.1). NCBI lineage: Eukaryota > Metazoa > Arthropoda > Insecta > Diptera > Sciomyzidae > Tetanocera > Tetanocera ferruginea. Next base: position 124,455,834 of record OY282644.1, on the reverse strand, counting down.
AAACGCAAATGCATCGAATGAACTTCCAGCTTTATTCTAATAGGACGTTAGACAAAATTAACTACTCTTGAGCATAGTACAACTAGGAAGGTAGTATTATTACTGACTGCGGTGCCTAGCTGTGGGCATAGAGTGTCAAAAACAAGTGATGTACACCGAAATAAAAACATAGAGGGAATTTTTTTTTTTAAGTAAATCAAATTTTGTATATATTTGTCTTCCCATCATTGCGCTAAATTATGTTATTCTAAAGTCAATTTTTCATAAGTTCCGCGTGCCTTTATCAAGCTCCGAACACTTTTGAAAGATTGTACGCATTCCTGTTTCAAATTCACAATAAGTGTTTGTAAATCAAATTTTTCTTTTTTCACACTCTTCCGCCTTATTTTGTGTTATTTTAAAATAATGCAAATTAACTTATTTTAATTGACAAAAATTAAAAATTTTGTTTTTTTTAAAAATTTTGTTTTCCCTTTCTGACAAAAATCCACATTTTCATGTTAATAAAAACAACACCGTCAATTGTCATCACAGCATTTTGACACTATATGCCTACGCTAAACAGCTGTTTCAGTCTTATTAATACTACCTTCCTTGTTTTACTATGCTCTTGAGAAGACGAAGAAAACTGTTTATTATATGTTTGATGTTTATAGTATGATTCGTTGTTTCACACATTTTGTCTCCATTTTTTCATACAAACATTAAAAACTACAAAAAAGCATAGATGGACTTGATCATAAAATCGACCTAAATAGCTAATAACCGCTATGTTGCCAAATTTTGACTTAAGTCGTATTAGAATTAGCTGTATTAGATATGTGGTTAAAAAACTTACCCTTTAATTTTTGAAGCCTAGAAAATTTTTTAAATTTTCTTTTTATCTTTTGGATTCAAGTTTGGTGAGTATATGTTCAAATTTTTTGGTAAATTTTTACAAAATTTTGATAACTCGCACTAAACTCGTTTTATAACTAAAGATGCTTTTGAAACTTTTATTTTTTATTAAATTCAGTTTAATTTTTTTGTAATGAAATGTGTTTTTCACAATTGATATGGATTTTTCTAGGATCGTTTAATTTATTCGGATGCGAAGTGTTACTTTACTGAAAGTACTTTTTAAATTAGATTTGTACGAAACAATTATGCAATTATAACTTAATTTTTTTGGATTAATTTTTGGTATATCTTATATTTCTGTTTTTCAGTATTGTAATTGAAAGGTCTTAAAATCTGTATTTGAATAATTTTATGGAAGTCAAGTTGATATTATGAGCGGGTTGAGTTTTAGTCACTGTTGGCTGCAGTAAGTTTTAGCATGTAGTAATTCAAACTAAAGGTTAAATTAGGATTTTATTTTTTTTTTAAATTGAGTTATTTTCAAAATGAAGACTCCTGAAAATTTCAGTTGCAATATTTTTTTCAAAAATATCTACCTCATTTATTAGCTAATGAAGTATACTTGAAGGTACCAGTTTTCTCAAGGTACTGAACTTTATTTATTGAACTGATTTTATGGAAGAGTAAAACCGAGATAAGCATGACAGATTGGACATAATTACATAGAGCTTAATTGAGAGGACCAGAAACTATGTCTTATTTCATTAGTCGAGTTTTTACGAAAGTTTTAATGAAAGCATATTTATATAAAAATAAATATTATTAATTGCACAATTTTTTCATAAGCTAATATCAAGCAAATGAGGAATTTTGTCGGAAACCAAATTCAAAACATAGAAAATGTAATTCTATGTTAAAACAAGTAAAGAAAGTTTAAAGTCGGTCTAGGCCGACTATGAAATACCCTAAACCCACTTTTCAAAAACAAAAAAATTTTTGTAAATATTTTTGTAAATGGGCGTGTCCGTGGGCGGATGCAGCCTATATATTGTATGCATTTAAATGTTGATGAAAAATTTACACATACCAAGTTTTATTCCTGTAGCTCATAGTTAATGCCTTTATTGTGCTTTCGCTATGGGCGGTGGGCGTGTTCATGGAAGGATTACTCCCAATTTTTGAACACACCTTAGTTTTGGTATAAAATACGTACATACTTAATTTAATTTCTCTATGACAAACATAACCTTATTTATTGAGTTTTAAACTTTTTGGGTTGTATGGGAGGTAGGCGTGTCCGTGACCGGATGATGTCCATTTTTCGAAGACATCTTTGTGTTTATATAAAATACATACATATCAAATTTTATTGCTGTAGGCTAATTATGAGCTGAGTTATGCAGTTTTCAATTTTCTCGTTGTATGGGAAGTAGGCGTGTCCGTGAGCGGATGATGTCCATTTTTCAAAACCGTCTTTGTCTTGTCATAAAAAACATATGTGCCAAATTTTAGCTCTTTAGGTTAAACACAGGCTTATTTATTGCGTTTTCAATTTTTGGGTTGTATGGGAGGTGGGCATGTCCGTGAGCGGATGACGTCCTTTTTTCGAAGACATCTTTGTGTTGAATCAAAACACATACACACCAAATTTTATTGTTGTAGGCTTATTATGAGCTGAGTTATGCAGTTTTAAATTTTTGCGTTGTATGGGAGGTAGGCGTGTCCGTGGGCGGATTCCAAAAATATTCAATAGTGCAGATCCTTGGGTGCATGTGACCATGTGTACCAAGTTTCATCCAATTATCTCAACTCCTTCTTCTTATCCTGTGTATACGGACAACACACAGACGGACGGACGGACATGACTAGCTCGACTCACGAGGTGACGCTGATCAAAAATATATATACTTTTCTATGCCGGACTCGCTTCGTTCTATGCGTTACAAACGTTTGCACAAAGTTAATATACCCTGACCTTTCAGGTTTAGGGTATAAAAATCAAGCTATTTTGTTTATGTTTTCAAAAGCTTTTGGCAAATCCGATGAAAAAACGTTTTTGGGAAATAGGCTTTGACCGAGCTGCTTATGATTAATTGACGTGTAGATTTCACATAAAGAACAAAATATTCAATGAAGCCCAAAAAATGGAATGTGGACAACAATTTCAATGCCAAATTCGGAAAAAGTGGAGTTCAGTACCTATCGATATGTCTAATTTTGGTTTGGGCTAAGTCAAATATTTGATTTCATTCATTTCATTATTTAGAGACAATAACGCTTTTAAACTATTTATGCATGTATTAAACAAGAAGTTTTATAATTACATTAATTACATTGAGCAAAAAGTGAAATAGATGGATAAACAAATATTTTAATTATGTAGAATATTGATTGGATTACAGGTAGTATAAAGAAAATGACAGATAAAAGAAAATTAGAATTAAAGCATCAGAAACCAACAGTAAAATAATTAGGATAGACTAAATACAGTAGAACACTGGATGTGATGATGAACTAGGTTGCATTTTTAACAAGGTTATTTTTTAAATAAGAGTTTCAAAGAGATGTTGTTTGACTCAGAATTTATGGGCTATAAAGAAATTTGACAAATGATATAAATTTGTTAATTTGGTCGAATCCCAAATTGTTAGAAGAGTCTTAAATAATAAAATTTACCCAAGTTACTTTTAAACCACTTGAGAGCGGCTTGATTGTATACATACAGTTACCCACAAGTGTTCGTATAAACTCTTATATATTACCATATGTATGCTTTGCATATATTTTGACCCAAAAATAAAATACCATGCATTTTGGAAAAGGTATAAATCATTGGATTGCCACCGTCGTACGTCCTAAATCCACCCGAGAACTTGTGGAAGATATTGAAGATTAATTTATATATAGATAGAAATCCATCGCCGAAGAACATTGATGATTTCTGGTTGGTTGGTACTAGAGAAAGATCAAAATAGAAGTCCTCGATCTTTGAAAAACTTAATTAATAGTATAACCTATAAGATCCAGCCGGTGCTCAAAACAAAATAAGTCACATTTAATATAAAAAACTGTAATAATCTTTATGAAAAAGTATAAATTACTTTATACTTAATTATTAAAATAATTTATTTAATTTAATTAAATGGTTTACTGTATAATCAATCAACAAAAACTTTAAAATTTGAGTATCCATTCATAAACTTTTTAAAAAGTGATATGATTTATAAATTGAAGGGCTTATTGCAAAAACATTATATGCCACGTAAAAAATATGTAGAAATAATCGACCTCCAAGTTTTTAAAAAATGTATATTTGTGTGAAATCATTAAAATGCTTACAAGAATTATTACGTATACTGCCAAAATTGATCGGGTAATGGTCGCAATATTATCAGTGGATATTGATAATGCATCAAGGAACGTAATGAACATAAAATATGAACTTTTAAAGCAGTGTGGCATATCATGTTTTTGCTATAAGCTCTTCAATTATTAAGTGATTTTCATTATATAATTAGATATAACTGAAAACCTGTCTTTTCCCTCTATATTGGTGCCAGTCTTGCTGCTAATTGTCATCCATTTTTCCAAAGGACCTTTTCTAAAAAAACCTTTCATACAAAATACTATTTATTTCGTCAATTTGATTTCACAAACGATATGTTTGAGTTAATATTCCGTTATCCTAATACCATGCTAAGAAATCGATCGCTCTTGAATTCAAATCGAATTTTGTTTCGTACATTTCTAATTTATTGCCAGTGTTTGATAACTACTATTGTTCTTATTGTACCAAAGAATCTTCAACGTAAAAAGATTCTCCCACAGCTTGTAGTTTTGCTGTCAAAAGTGAAGAAAGCTTTTAGCATTTGCACTAAAATTAGTCGCACCGCCACTTGCAGCATATCTTGAAAACTAGCCAAGCATGAGCTGTCAATGTAAATGTCAAAATAGTTTTGTTTTTCTTTCTTTCCGCTTTATAGCAACTTGGGATGCCTGTTTTGCTAGGGCTTAAAATAGAGTTGCAGCAGGGCCTGCAACAGAGGTGTGTACTATGTTGCAATAAATGTGTTGTGTAGCCCACATAAAACAACAACAACAAAGTGTCTCCCCAGAAACACCAACATCATCACAATTACTGCAATAATCATCATCATCATCAAAGATGGAGCAACAAATGTACCAGAATGCAAAAAATTGTCAACCAGAGGACAATGACAGCAGCATGATATTCAAATGACAGCTGCAAAAATTATGCGCTTGATTAAAATAGGAAGAACGTTGTTATAAAGGGCAATAAAAACTGTTGTTGGTCAGTGGGAGGCAACGGGTAGCACACAAGGAAACATATATACTATAAGGAAATTTTATGTTATTTCTGCTCAACTTGTGCTAAAAATAGCACATTATTTTTAAACTAATAATATTCAAAATATAGCCCAATGTTTTTATCGCTCATCTATATTTGTTTATTTATATTTTTCTTTCAATTTATGCACTTTAACCAGAGGTCAACACACCCTGTTTCGCGCACAAACAAACACACAAACTTACACTGTAAATTAGTTTCTGCTTCGTTTTTCTTCAAGTCAAGTGTCAGAAATCCAATTGGAATTTTTCTTTTTGTTAATGTTATTACAAAGAAGCCGCAAATACGATTTAAATTAAATTGGTTTTTTATTATTTTCCACGGTCTTTTATCGTTTTTATTTCCCTTATTTTTGCAATTTTACTCTTCTTTATTCTTCTTCTTCTTCTTCTTCAATCACCTCGAGCTTGCGAGCGAATTATTTTTGTTATACAATACAATATTGCGGTTTATTATTTATTCTTTAGCACTGTTTCTGCTTATTCACTTGGTTTTATGTTTGCATATCATTCGTTGTTTGACAATGTATGCTTGTAGCTGTTTCAATGTTTTGCAATTGTTCAATTTATATTTGCAAATTAATTAAATAATTAAGAGAAAAAATATCAGACGTTATCAACGTTAAAGAAATGCAGAACGAACGAACAAGAAAACCAATGAACACCGACGAATTTCAACGATAACAAAGAACAAATGCAGCGAATACCGTTTTTAGCGAGTACAGCGAATTCGTTATGCATGCGGCGAATATCCGGCTTTTCTGTGCTTTTGTTTCGCTAATACTTTGAAATAAAAAAAAAATTTATACGGGAGCTGGGAAAACGAAAGAAACAAAACAAAAAGCGAAAACTTTTCAGGGCTGCTTTGTTTGTTGAAGTCGATTAAAGTTTATAAAAATTCTTTGATATATGAACCAGTGTTGCCGTTTTGGCTATTTTTAGCCAAAAGTGGCTATTTTTGTTGCTCGTGATGAGTTTTGGCTATTTGGCGATTTTATTTTTCATTTGGCTATTTTCAAATATTTTTTTTACTCGGCCATGTTTTTCATTCCGGCGAAAATTAATTTTTTATTTTACATATAAAATTTTCAATTGCCAGAGAATCCCCAACGAATTGCTGGGAAGATCAAGCAATTGCCTTCTATTGTAATCTGCTTAGACCGATTCGCCGGGAAGATTCGCCAATGAACCGCATAGAGGAGTAACAAGAAATTCGCCGAAAAGGGTGTCAAACGAAGTCCATTTAAGAGTCCTCAGCAATTTGTTTCAAAGCATCGTTGTTCTGTCCGATTTCAATGAATTTTTTTGTGAATTTGTTTTTATTTCGCTTCGATATATAATTGATTTTACGATTTTTCAGAGCCTGCTTCATATTCCCATGATCGATTTTGAACATTTTTCAAAAATCCATCTTCCAACAATCGCTGAAATTAGTGAAGGAAGATTTTGAAAATTTTCGTGACTAGCGCATTCATTGCTTGAGCATTTGAAAAGCGATGTATTTTCCCAAAAAACACTTGGGCGAATTACTGGTGCATCGCAAAATCCACTTCTCTGCCAATCGTCTTCCAAATGTTTGCAGGGAAATGATTTAAAATATTCACGTGAGGGTGAATTCTCTCTTCATTTGAACACGACTTGCCAGTGATGCTAATCATGCAGCCGAGCGCAAGAATATCCAATAATTTGACATCTATAATCATGAGCGACATGAGAGTAGCAACAATGTACATATATAATTTTGATCATTGAAAGTAATTGTGGTTTGTTTTCAAAAGTAAAATTAAGCAAGTCAGCATGGAAAAGTAAGTTGATGTTGCAGTCCGCCACACATAAAACATTCTTCACTTATCTTACTTATCTATCTCCCATATCTAAACCATGGCAGACTTGACTGAATAGGTTTGATACGTGAAATCCTTGGTTCGAAGATAAAAAAAAAATTTAATACATTTTTTACTTCCGAAAAAACAAACCTTATTTTTATAAAGTTTTTTCTACTTTTATCAAGTAAAAAATAAATACGTGAAATCCTTGGTTCGAAGATAAAAAAAGAATTTAATACTTTTTTTACTTCCGAAAAAGCAAACCTTATTTTTATAAAGTTTTTTCTACTTTTATCAAGTAAAAAATAAATGAGCTATCGTCCTTCTATATTAAAGGTCCGTCTATTTAAAGGATATATGCCCTTAATATTTTTAAAATATGCTCTTATATTTTTAACATATAATTTTTTATAAAATATTTTAAAACAACCATGTTTATAAATCTGTTTCCAGTAAAAAACGGTACTACATTGTACAAAAAACAAGTTAGTTACAAAGGTATGAATGCTAGTCCTGTTTCTTTTTTCTAATACAATTAATTAATCTTTTGGCTATTATTTTTACAATTTGGCTATTTTTATTTTGTATTTTGGATATAAAAATAAATTTACTCCGGCAACACTGATATGAACTAAATTTTGTGTAGCTTTCACATCTGTGAACTCGTTTGACAAACAATATGGCGCCTTGTATGCGTTCGCAAAAGGGAGCGATAAACGATTACGATTTCCGGGGCGCCGCGATTTGAAGATGTTTTCTGGTAGAGAACAACAAAATAACATGAATCGCCCAACAAAAAATCGATAACTGTATTAGTTATCGAGTTATCGATTTTAAAAAACAAATTTTTGTTAAAAGATCTGTTCATAAAACATCTATATCTTTGCTGTTACTCAATGGATATTGAAGATTGATAAGTCATTTGAAAGGTCATTAAATGACCTTTTAAATATTTTTTTTATATATATCATTGTTACAATATTTTTTTAATTTTATAAGCGAATTTATTCCAAAGTTCAATTTTTTAATAGAAACAACCGTTATTTTCTAAAAAATTTACGTTATTAAGTTACTAAAAATATTTTTTTTTTACAAGCTTACAGTTAGACCTTTTGTTTGACATATAAAAATGTACATATTTTATTTTATTTCACACTATATTACATAAAATTCAAATTTTCCAAGTTTTTTTTGTTAAAAAATCTGTTCACAAAATTTTCTATATCTTTGCCAATATCCAATGAATCTTAAAGATTGACATTCGAAAGCTAATTAAATGCCTTTTCAACGATATATAATACAAATATAATTACAAAAATGTTTTTGAATTTATAAGCAAATAAATATCAGATTTGAATTTTTTAATTAAAAGAACCGTTTTTTAATTTTTATAACGGTTTTTTAACTAAGAGAACCGTTTTTTTCTTAAGTTGAAAGTTCAACCTTATTTCGATAGATAAAAATATGCATATTTTTTTACTAACTAATAGACTAAAAAATAAAAATTTTTTTCACTGACTCGAAAATCCCGTTAATTCATATAAATACTATAGCTCCAATGTTGCCTTAAAAACAATTGCTTATTGTGATGGCGATGTTCGAAAATATGGAGTAAGAAAGCAAAACATCTAAGGTAAATACGAGTGAAATAAGCAATTTTCCGTACAAAGGCAAATCAATGTATCATAAAAAACACCACAAAAAGTCAAATAAATTAAATATTTCATATACCAAATGAAAGTTAAATTTTTATGCTATAATAACTTACTCTTTATAATTCATAGTAATAACGGTAATTTTTGAGAAAATAACGGTTTTGTGTAAGAAAATATTTTTTTATTGCATAAAAATACCTATAAAATACAAAGTTCTCAACAGATTTCATTCATTTTAAATTCTTTTAAAAGCCTTATATATAGCGTTTTAAATAATACCTCAATCATTAATATCGGTTATATATTAAGAATAATATAGCCGATTTTCTTCATAGACCTTATAGCAAAAAAAAAAAAATTAAATAATCGATAACTCGAAAAGAAATCGATAACACAACATTTCCTTTGGCTATTCTTATTTTTATTAAGAGTACTCTTCGAATCCATCGTCAAACCGCGGGCGCCCCGGAAATCGTAATCTCCCCAAATTACGGAATCTGTTTGGCACACACAGGGTTGCATTTGAGAAGAGTAGAAATGTACTCTTAAAAAGTATTTATTGCTTGGAAAAAAAATTATTTCTGTGTGTGTGGAAAACTTAGCAAAAATGCTTCCAAAGTCCTCCGCACCTACATTATTATCTCGAAATAACTTCTTTACTATATCCAAAAAAAGGTATAACATACACTGTATGCAAGTTTTTAGAGCACTACCGAATAGAATATTGACCGTGGCAAGTAGGTAAATTGTGGGGCTTCACATGCTTGGAGCCCAAGATCGAATCCCATTCGCGTTGAAGTTTTTTTCAATGAAAAACATGTTCTGATCGGTCACCACCTATCTGCAGACAATGGCAAAGCGAGTACCTCGTAAACTTTTTTGAAAAAAAAAAAAAAAAAAAAAAAAAAAATTTTATCTGACAGATATTTCAATGGGATATTCAACTTATTATGATGATATTTTAATCCACTCATTTGGTGTATTTGTACACGAAGTAGGGACAATTGTTTACATTTTGGTTTAAAATATCCTCAGGGAATCACCTGATGAGGTAACTGGGGGATTTTTTGATGTCATTGAGATATTATTTGGTTTTTTAACTTTTATATTGTTCTTATTTATTTGACATAGATTTCCGATGTCAAAAAACCTAAGTTCAATTCTAAGAAATTGTCTCAGTTACGTTGGAGATCCGATTGGTTATCATATGAAAACGGTATTATGGGTAACAGTCTTTTTCTTTATAGTGTGTTTGTTCGAGTTATGTAACATGACACCAGGCGCGGATACAAGGGGGGGGGGGGGGTAAAGGGGGTAATTACCCCCCCCAAGAACTTTCAAATACTTTTTTTTTCATACTTTATTTGAAGAAAATAATTATGCCCACAGCTTAAGGGTACTTTTATGTATACATAAGCGATTCTGAAGGCGTGTTTTGAAAGAATACTAAAAAAAAAATGGTCAGAGACATTGTTAAACTCTAGTTTTTTTATTGATTTCAACAATTATTAAAGTATATAAAAAAAATTTTGTTTATTTTTGTTTTGTGACGTCATTTGCGGGTAGATGACGTTTTTATGAAGCGATGCGAGAGGAGTATGACCATTTTGCTTGTAACCTTGTAACCTTTGCTTGTATGACAAACCAAAATATAATTATATGTAAAGCAAACACCTACGTCAAGGTAGTAATTTCGCTTTTTTTTTTAAATGAGCTTGAAAATAAAGTAACAGATCGTTATGTTCTCAAATTTACAGCCATATTTTAAACAATCAACTTTAAAGACGCGTTATTTTCTTACAAATAAAAAACTTGAAGTCACTACCTCAGCGTAAATTTTTGCTTTATAATAATTATATTTTTGCAAAATATGAACAATTAGTTTAAAAATGCCCTTTTTATGAAATAATTGAGCAAGTAACAAGTAATAATTGAGCAATGCAGACAAGAGTTGCCACTTAAAATATTTTATTCTTCTAAATTTTTACTGAAAACCTGCCAAACTTTTTTGCAACCTATGTGCCAACGAATTTTACCATAAATAGACGGTGCACATAACCGTCCGTCTGAGACCACCATAAAGAACGTAATTACCAAATTTCGGTCTACATTCACTCTTTTGGATTCCAAGCCACCGATAAGAATGAGAAGAGCGCGTACAGAAGAAAATATTGCTGTCGTTGAGGCCAGTGTCGAAGAAAACGTTAATTTATCGATTTGTCTCTGAAAATGAGGAAGGACGACGCGTTACCGTGAATAGAAATCGATACAGAACCATGATCAATGAATTTTTGTTGCCTAATCTTCAAGATATGGATGATGAAATACGCCCTCAAAGACTTTTGGGTCGCAAAGTGGACCTCCAGAAAGCCCTTTGTGCAAAATAGTCGTGGTGGCCATATGCCCGAAATTATATTTAAATGTTAACTGCTAAGAAATTATCTAAAAAAAAAAAACAAAACAAATTGGCCATTTCAGCCCTTGAAAGGACTTTGACCGAGCTTCTTATGATCAATTGTGTTGTGTGTGTTATTAAATGTTTGCACACAATTAACCGAGAACTGGACCTACATGTTTTATGCCGACTCCGAACGGCTCATGTTCTCAAGAAGCTTTACATGGCATAATTTACTCTCTGAGGTTTGCCATTGTCTGCAGAGAGGTGGTGACCGATCAGAAAAATTTTTTTATTGAAAAAACTTTTCGCCGCGATTGGGGATCGAACTCGGGCTCCGAGCGTGCTAAGCCACACACTTAACCTGCACGCCACGGTCACCACAAATTACCAGAAATTATCTACCAAATAAAAATTTTTTTGGCTATTTCATAATTTGGCATGTGTTTTATTTTAATTTCAAATCAGCAAGCTCTTAAAAAAACACCCTTTATAACAGGGTTGTTTTGAAGTGAATTAATGTTACGTTAAAGTTGCTAAAATTGTATCAACTGCGCAAATAATTTGTTGCATACAATTATTGTTGTTTAAGTAAATTCTAAATTGTTTGGAATTCTGAAATTTTTCAATCCTACCTTAACTTCATCTTTATATAAATAGGCGTAGGGAAAATGGTTAAGAACCATTTTCTCCCGTGTTTTTCAACCGATTTTGATAATTCTGTTTTTAAATGAATTAGAGTGCGGAGAAGGAGTGCACCGACAATTTTATACAACTATAAATAAACAAACAAAAATTGGGCAATTTGCGACCCCAGGGCGGTAATAGTAATTATAATTGCAACAAACCAACCAAATTACCACAACCGACTTTCATGAAATAAAACTGCCACTTTTAGTCCATTTTTAGTAAGGAACTAATTCAAATTCAATTATTTCATGAACTTAAAATTTGGCAGTGTAAATAGGAGAGCGACACTAATGTTAATGATATTAACGACGTTTTTACTCTTTGTAATAATGACATTTTTCCACTAATTTCTATAACGTTTGCTATCTTTGCCACGCTTCCAATCAGTGTAGAAACAGCTAAGCGAAGTTTTTCTATACTGCGACAATTAAAAATAGGTTCCGTTCGAATTGAGAACGATTGAATGGACTCGCATTATTGCATATACTTAGAGACATTTAAATAAATATTAACGAAGTTATTGATAATTTTGCGATGATTTTGTCATATGATTTTGTCAGTAACAAAATTAAGATTTATGAAAGGTGCAGAGATCTTGATAAACAATCCCGAATGAATTTTGGCTGCTGATATCAAATATGGACTCTATTTTTCTCCATCAGTTCGAGTTTTTGGCAAAAACATGATAATCAGTTTTTTTTCTGATAATATTGCTATATCTATTATGTTGATCTACCGATTTGTTTTACTATGACTGATTTCAACGAAGATATACTAGACCTTTCAATTTTTGCACATTCAATAACAATATATTCGACAGTTTCGAAGATATCGACGTTCAAAGACGAAAAAATTTCACAATTTTACGTGGGCTGCTCTTGTTAGATTTAAAGTTTTTATTTACTTTTCGCTGAGATATTATTCCAGAAAAAGGGAGAAATAAATAAATACGGAAATGTGCGTGTATGTGTCTGGGAAAAATGGTTCTAAAACAATTCAATAATTTCAATTCAAAAAAGTACAATTTATCTATTTGTGAAAAGGCAAAATTTTCTCAAATCGAAAATGTGTGTCTTTGATAATTTACCCCCCCCAAGATTTTTTCCAGATCCGCCCCTGCATGACACATGGTAGACTTTAGATTGATCCCCAAAATACGGATTTTGTTGTCATCTGGTTGTTTTTCCCAACTTTATTCTAAATTTGTTAGCGTAGCTAGTGCTCATTCTTTCGATTTATACATATTACAATATTTTTATTGTTTGTGTTAATACTTTTGAGATCATATCTATTAAATAAAAACTTAACAAACCTAAGAAAATAAGTTCATTTCAACATATTATTCATCATTATAGTAATAAAAACATATCGACACATGAAATAAAAAGGCCCTAAGTTTCGTCTTTTACATTTTTCAAGAGTAGCAAAAAAATTATTGCTTTTAAAAAAATTGCAATAGGGTTTTTAGAAATTTGTTAATAACATCGTAGTTTGAAGTTGTACGAGTGCAAAATTTTGCATCAAAGTGTATTTTGAATAATGCGTCATAATCAATCAAAAAGTCGATTTAGATTTTTTGGTAACTTACGGCTTTTTTGATTTCATAAGACAATATGTTTTAAAAAATATAACTAGATCAATAGAAAAAACCCAATTATTTTAAAAAGGTGTTGTGTTGATCAATGGTCGTTTTTTTTTATGCTAGTGCTATGCACAAAAAAGATTTTTAGATTACATTAGGGGACGTGACACCTTAAAAAATATTTATTTTAATGTTTTAGAATGCCTATCAGATATCATTTTGAAAAATTAAATATATATTTTCTATTAAAAAAATAACACAAAAAAATTTTATGAATTTTTTTATTTACATAGTATATGGCTACTGGAAATATTTAAAAAACAAAACATAAAAAAACTATGGCGATCGAGATTACAACTCACTGGGTCATCGGAATAAAACAAAAAACGGGGTTTTTATCAACATCAAAACCGCCATGGAATGAACTAGAAGAAACAATTTTGGTTGAAAAATAACAAAATGGCGGCGTTTTTTCGAAAATTGTCAAATTTTTTAGACAAAATCGGCCAAAAACTCAAAAATTATAAAACCGATTTTTATGTCCGTAGTTCATTTCATGCATCGACAAGCGTACATATTCAAATTTCAGTACGATCGGTCGAGTAGTTTTTGTTTTATCACGCCCGTCATCATTTTTTTCATGATTTTTAAAAAAAATTCCAGTAGCAATATATGTATGTGATTAAAGTAATAAAAAAACGTTTTTTTGCGAAATTTAATTTTTCAATAATATATAAATTTAATTTTTCAAAATAATATCTTTTTTTTTATTCAACTTATACGCATTTTAAAACATTAAAATAAAAAAATGTTTGAAGGTGGCACGTCCCCTTAATGTCCATAAATTAGTTTTAAACACTTAAGAATAAAAACTTTTAGAAAAATGTAACATTCTTCGCCATCGGCCGAAGTCAAAAAATAAAACCAAACTGAAGTTATATTTTCGCCTTTGGTTTTTTAAGGAACAAAATAATTCTTTTTAACATTCTATATGTCGGTAAACTTGATATTTTAAATTAGATTAGAAATTAGGTTAGATCTAGGTATTCTGGATTCCAAATTATTCCATTAAGTTCGCCAAAACTGTCACTTCTACCTAATTAATTCTATCAAGGCTGTTGTCGCTGTCGCTCACAAAATGACGGCATATTAACACGTCGATGCATAGCTGCCAACCCATATTCCCACAGAAAATACCTCAAAACTCCCACAAACATTTAAAATTCCATGTAAAAATGTGTGTAGAGTGTGAACTCAACCTTATTACGTAAGATTTACTCAAAATGCAAACCCTAACTTAATGCAAAACAAAATATAACTGTAAATTATTGAATAAAACTATAGGGGTATTCACGATGTGGTGTATTTTTGTTAAATACTTACAAAATTTACAATATTTACAACGCATTGTGAACAAACCTGCACTAAAGTCTGGGTATTTCATCTTTTAGCAGTACGAGAAAATAAAAGAATTGAAACGAAGCACTGAATTAAATTAACTTTTATTAAATAAACGCACAACCCAGCCAGTACCTTCATCCACGCTGAGTCAAAAAGTTTTTGTGATCAGTTGATCAAATATACAACGATATTTACAAAGAATACAACAGAGTTTCGCCATTGTATTTTTGCTACAGGGTTGTATTTTGAACACTGTACATTTTGTTATTGTTATTTTACTTCAAATATCAAATTTATCAAAAATACACAATACAAGGGCAAATACACCACATCGTGAATACCCCTTATTTTTTATAAACACGAATATAATACCCCTTTTACATTAGTCAAGAATTGAAGTCAATTTTCTGAGCTTGTTCGCCAATTCGCCGCAAATAGGAAGCGACGAAAGAGGAAAAAGTTGACGGTACACAGTCAAGTGTACTGGCAAGTTTTTCGAACTCGAAAAATTGCTTCCATTTCTTGACTAGTGTAAAAGGGGACACTGGCAAGTTTTTCGAACTCGAAAAATTGCTTCCATTTCTTGACTAGTGTAAAAGGGGACTAATTAAAAAATGTGTGGGCAAAAAAATTCCCACAGTAACAAAAAAAAAATACCGCGCTGGATTAAAAAATACCACGGGAATTCCCTTTTCCCACTGTTATTAAAAATTCCCACAAAAGGAATGTTTCCCACAAAGTTGGCAGCTATGCTTCGATAGTTTTATTTTTGTTTATATGTGATATGTCATAAAAATTTCTATACTCATTTTTGCATTTTCGCCGCATGTCATTTTATTGCATCATCTGTGTTGCTATAAAGTCTATATATTTATGCCTTACTGGTTTGTGCATGAGGTAAGCAGCATTGAGAAAGTCCTGCTAGATACACAATTGGTTTGTGCATTAGGTAAGAAGAATAGCGAAATTCTTACTAGTTACAGACAGGTGGCGCGCTCTTCGTTTTTACAGCCACTAAAATATAGTTAGTCAACATTAGATGAGATATTTTATCGTAAGACCGAATCAAACTTGCAATGAACCTGATGGATGCAAATTCTTTTATTTAAAATATTATTTGGTACAACAACGAAGCGAGAAGAAAAAGACCTGATAATTGTGACAAATATTTTTAAACATTTGACCAAATTTAGTACTTCCAAACCTCTGCCAGAAATTAAAATAAATTAAAGTTGGTTGGTGCTGTTTCTATCTCCAATAATTAATGACTTAAAACCAGCTGAACGAAAGTTTTTTTTTGATTTATTATCATATGATTATTATTTTCCTTTCCTTATATTTTTTTTTTTTTATAAGCAGAATAAAATTCAAAATGTACTGCGAAATAAAACACTTTTTTGCTCTATATATTATTGTATATTTTCATTATTGCAATATTTTAAAAATTCCTGTTGAATTGTTTTGTTCTTTTCTTAATATCTGATTTAAAATATTTTGTGGAAGACACTTTTTCTCATAAGCACTAGAATAACATATATTTTCACTGCAACGTACAACAGATTTTCTGAACACATTTACAAAATTTTTAGCTAATTATTTACAAATCACAATAGATAAATTACAACAAATTAAAAATTTTACATTTAAAAATTGTATACCTACACAAACAACAATTAGTTAAAATTCTAATAAAATGGCGCTAGAAAAAAAAAAAGAATTTTCGAAATAAATTTTCATAAATTACTACGTATAGAAGAATGACGACGCTGCTGCTGCTGCTGCGAAATAAAGCACCAACATTTTTGAATATGGACAGTGTTTAATTTGGGTGACACTTGATCAGTTACCACGCCCACGTTGGCGCCACTTTATCAAAATTCCATTCATCCGGATGTCCTTCATGCTCTATGGCACCCATACGTTCTGCTGCTTCTGACCACTTGAATGGTCCATTGCCCATGCGTCGCATTACTATGGCACGCATATCATTGCGCACTGGACGACGTTCGGTGATCATCTCAAGTTCTGCCAACTCGGCTGCATCATCAATGGTCACACTTAGCCGCTCATCACCAACAGCAGAAACAGTTGCATCTGCATCTGCAACACTTGTAGCCACCACCTCATCGACCGCACGTGGTTGTATGTGTTGCAGTCGCATAAATATCGGACCGGCAAAGGCATGGAAGTCACTCACACCAATGCGTGCATTATACGAGAAAAGCTTGATGTCAATGTTGCCATAGGCGACCGACGCCTCACCAAGCAAGTCACCACGGAAACCATGCGTCCGCAGAAACTTATCTACCGCCTCGAGATTCGTTAGTTCAGTCTCATCCTCGGCTGCGATATCAAAGCTGAAATTATCTCGCGAGACGCCGCTAGCTTCGAGCATTTCATCGAAGTACGGCACACCGTTAGCTACCCATGTGTAGTTGCTTCCCAGCAGAAAATCATCAGTGGCATCCTTTGAATGCAAACGACCTGGCAGCTGCTCCACAATCCAAACCAGACCCTTGTTAATGTTCTGCAGATCGCTGACCAATGTCAAAGCAGCATCATTTGTCTGCTCATCCTCGGAATGTTGTGGTGACTCCATGCTTTGATGGAGATTCAACTTGTTAAGATCAACTGTGATCCACTGTTTTGAGCCAGTGCTGGGATGACGCGACATTGCCTTGGCCCAAGTGCGTCGATTTTGGGAAATGCGGTTGGCAGCCATGACACGCGCTGCCAATGGCACCGATTCATGCACATCGACAGTGCGCCAGAGATTCAAATTTTCATTTTTGATGCCCACACCGGCGACAATCGACTGAACCTGACGTCCCTTGACGATGTAGAAGTCATCGGTTGAGCCCAATATGCCGGGATAACCAGTGAAGGTAATGTCAACGCCAGGCACTGAGTTGGTGCGCTGATTTGGTGTGAAGTGATAGTGGAACTTATAGCGTTTCTGTATGCGCAACATGGAGGCATAGCTGCCGGCTGTGCTGTGTCCGAAGAGCAGTTTCCATGCAGGCGAGTCTTCAGTTTGAAAGATGCGTGTGAGCATAGTAGCGCTGGGCAGAAAGAAATTCTTATCGGCCGCCTGCTCTAAGTCAGTCTCATTGTTGGCCAACACAAAGTTCTCAAAATAGATTTTAAGATCTTGTATATCGGCGGCGGCATTCATTAGCAGAAAATCGCTAAACGGAATCTCCTCTTCGAGATCGGAACGTGCACGTTTGGCACCACGCATATAGCCGGTCTCAATGCCCTCTAGTTGATTATAGTACAAACCGATCTGATGCCAGTAATGATCGTGCTCACCACGCTCAACAGCCAACTCCTTGATTTTGACGTAGTTTGCGGTAAGCAGATCACGCAGCCAGGTGCAGAAGTTCTGTGAGTTTTCATCGCGCTCGCAAGAGGATTCGATGGTGCTATGGAGAAAAATAGAGCGAAGAATTTAAATTAGTTTTCATAACGTTAAGACGTTGAATGTTTCGTCTTACTTTCGCCATTGATTGTAGATGTTGTTCCATGTCAATGAACCCTCGAGTATGCCGGCGCCATAAGCTTGTACGGAGTCCGGATAGGTACGTTGCGTTTCGATTTCAATTTGTGCCCAGCTGAAACGGTAAAATAAAAGAAATGGTGAGTATGATGTTATATACGGTATAGATTCGATGAAGAAGGCAGAGGTTAGTTTTAAACGTCTACAGAAATGAGGAGGTTCTCAGGTAGTTGGTTGAGTTTTTTTTTTTTTAAATATATGTACGTCGATAACTACTAAAGCACTTGACCGATAGGCATTATTTCTGGTCAGCAGATAGAAACGATAAACATGGAGGTACATTTGGTCAACAGATGAAGACTATAAACATGGAGGTGCTAATCCATGACAAAATAGGCGGTATTTAACAGTGGGCATGTTATATTGACACCCGGTTACTGAAATTTGGTACGGTTTCTACCTGCAGGGGAATGTAATTATCTACCTGTAGATTTGTAGATTCGGCACAAAAAATTACGAAAAAGTGGGAGGAATCAGATAAAGGCCGTGGCATTTTTAGAATAAGACTGTATTTCGGTTAGTATTGATAGAAGAGTACTGAAACTCGGTACAGGGTCTAATTATTACAAATCACAATCCAGAAAGTTATTCAACAAAGGGGCTTGTCACCGTTATAAAAACAGTATCTCGCATAATATTGACGCTAGGGTGCTGAAATTGAGTGAAGAGGTAGACAGAAATATAACAAAGCATAATCAAGGAAGTCATAATAATAAGAAATCACTGTATTTCGGTTTATATTGACTCTAGGATACTGAAATTTGAGTGTGTGGTAGGTATAATTATTAAAATGCACGACAATAAAGTGGGCAAGGTTTGAAAAAGGAGCGTGTTTCTATAAGAAAACATTGTATCTTGGTTAATGTTGTTGCTAGGATATTTATTAATGCGTGATTTGTTCAGGGTGGTCTAAGTTTTACCGGGTTTGGCATTTCATAAAAATACTGTATTTCGGTTAATATTGACTCTAGGGTACTGAAATTTGGGACAGTGGTAAGAGTAAATACTATAATTCACGACAATAAAGTGGGAGGGATTTGAAAAGAGCCGTCAGTATAAGAAAAACACTTTATCTCGGTTAATATTGCTACTAGTATAAAAATTTAGTAAATTAATAGTTAGGATACTCACAAAGTAATACGGAAAAAGTTTCCGGCATTTTATATAGGGCTTGGTACTTTTACAAAAAATGCTGTTTCTTGGATAATATTATTACTTTGGTACTTTAATTTGCTTAAAAATAATTTAAGTAAAAATTTATCATATCTCTTAAAAGAAAAATGAATTAAATCTTTTTGATTTCTTGATTATGACAATAAAATGTATTTTTTGTTTTATTATCATAATTAAACTTTGAAGTCTCTTATTCTTGTTAAAAAGTTTTTTAAATATTGATTTTTTGAATTGATTTTAAAATTTGATGGCTTATCAACTCATTTGTAAAGGCCGAAAATCTATTAAATTTTCAGAAGTGACTAAAAAAAATTGATAAACGTATGCCATGGCCCATAATGTATTTAGAAATTAAATAACCTTTGATTTTGATAAATAAAAATTCAGTTTTTCTCATTATTTTTTCATTCTTCTATGATTCAGAATTCAGAATGATTTCTTCTTTGAAGTCTTCATTGTCATTTATTTGGAAATTTCAAATTATTAATTGAAGTGATTTCTGATAGTTCGATTTCTTAGAAAATTAACGAAAATGTTGATTGTTAAGTCTTGAACTTAATTCTTCTACCTTATGTGCTCTAAATATATAAGACGTAAGTGTTACATTTCACACCTAATATCGCTCAAACTGTACATCATTGCTATTACAGTGCTTTTATTATATGGCAAAATGTTCAGCCTGAAAGTATGCAAGCAAAATATATTTTCTTTTTTTTTTTAAGTCAAACTTCGCTCCTAATAGGACGTAATAAATGTGCAGCCTGAAAGTATGCACAGAAAATTTATTTGATACTTATCAGTGACAAAATTTGTTTCAACCCATCATAGAACGGGCTTTTTGCCAGTAATTAAAAATAATTTTGAAAGTTGCAAAGAAATTTTGAGGAGTTTTTAAAAAAAAGCTTTTTGAAAAAGGGTCATAACGTGATCATTTTGGCATAGATCACATTAGAGTAAAAACTAATGTGATCTATGCCAGAGTTTTTATTTTAATTTACTGCTGGAATTCTGCTTGATTCCACTTTCTCTTAAACACTTACCCATTCTCATATATTGAATCCTTGTAGCATATTCTTGCGGCACCTTTTGGAATGTTGAGAAGATCATTTTGCTGTTTCCAGTATTCAATCTGAAAGCCAACTTGTTTGGTCCAAAATGCTGTGGCACAATATGTGCCATCATATTCGGGTCGCTCAATATAGCTAATGAAGAATGCACCAATTACAAGTAGTCCGGCGCCAATCAGAATATACGTGCCTATGCGCGTTTTCTGCCATGATGCACCGACCACTTTAAGTGTTGTGCCCGCCGTCTTGAAGCTGTTTTTTATTACACTTAAAGCGAAAGAAAACCAAACAAAAAGCTATGAAGACGCTAGGTTAAGCGTTCAGCGGTTGTGATCAGTTCGTGTGCAATTTATGTGTGCGACTTCAGCCTAGATAATAATTGAGATCGGCGCGTGCAGCGTATGAGTGTATCGCTTTGCAGCAGACGACTGGATGGTGGGTGGCAAAAGAGTTGGTGTAGGACGAGACGCCTTGGCAATTGTATGCGGCCACTTTATCTGAAGAAACGACCAAGTTGGTCATCGGAGATGGTATTTGTTACAATGTGTTGTTGGTTGTTGCGAAGTGTTGAGAATTGTTGTTGTAGAATTTTCAAATTTTTTTGAAGAAATTTAATGAATATGGATGTTATTTTTTTGAAGATTGGCAACTTGTTTTGTTGTGTCTCCTGTAGTGTTGTTTGCTTTTGGGTAACAAAAGTTGAAGTTTTTTGTAGATTTTTCAATTAAAGCTTGTAGGTTGTTAACAGCCAAAGTTATATTGTGGAGAAGGAGCTTTTGTCTTTCTTTCTGTTTTGAAACTTTCGGTTTCTATAAAGTTAAGGTAACGAATGAGAGCTGTTTAAAGTTTCCCTGTAAATAAAAGAGAGAAAAATATTTATGTTAGAAGACAATATATGAAAGGCTGTTAACAATGGGCTTTATGGGCATGTCATAAATACTAACTAAGTAATTATTATTTTTTAAAATATTTTTGTTGCCTTGAGAATTTGTTATTTTTGAATATTTATTTAGTTTTAAAATTATTTTATTAGTCAATTGAACATGCTGCAATGTTTTACATGTTTATTTTTAAGATTTTTTAATGTTTATTTTTAATAATGTTTAATTATTTTTTAGTAAGCTTTCAACTTTTTTCATGAACTTGGAAGATTTTTCGTTAATCTTCACCTTCGTTAAACAGTGGGTGGTCATTTATTTTTAAGGCACGTATTTTTATAGTTCAACTATATTTTTTTATTGTTCGTTTTTTTTTTAGACTAAAATTTTTATGAATGAACAACAGATTTTGGAAGAATGTTTTCCTGGAACTGCTTATTTGTTTATTTATAAATTTATATTAATGACTTGATAGACAATTGATAGATTTTAACAATGGGTATGATTGTGGTTTTTTTCTTTAATATGTTTGAATTTTTTGTTATATTTTTGAGTATTGAATGAGTGTTGAATTTTGTATAGAATAGAGCTTATTGTGGCAGAAAATAATAAAATATGAGGCAAAGTTTATGTTACTTACAAACTTACAAGTTTAATTGCCTTTTTAGCAAAATTTCATTTTCAGCAAATTTAACTAGAAGATAATATACGAAGAGGCCTAAAAAACAATTCTCTTATATCAAACAATGGAACTGTGAAAAATATGGTAAACAGCGCAACAGTGATTCGATATTGAAAAAAAAAACCAAAGAACAAAAATAATTCCTCAATTATTTTCATATTGTTATTGATACAAACAATGTATTTTTATACAAATAACAATGATGGAATTTCAAGATCTTGGTACTATATATAATAAACACATTTTTGCGTTTTATTTTTGCTAATAGTAAAAACCATTAACATACATTTTTATTTACTTGAATTTTTTAAAGATTAATGTTGAATAAACAAAAAACACATTTTATGTTAATATATAAGAATTTTAATTGTAAAATTTAAAAATGGTCTAACATAAAACAAACAATAAAAAAGTATAAATAAGCAAATATTACTAACAATAAAGTGAAGCATAAAATTTCATATTGTTATCAAGAAAATTGCTTTCAAAATTGAATTTTTTGAAAAAATGTGTTTCTAATGTAGTCCAGGTGAATAATTATTAAATTTTATTTGGTGATTTGAATTGGTTGAATGATGACATGCAATGTCCCCCCCATATAATTTTTACTCGCCTCAAAGCGAATGAGCCTTGCATAACAGAGCATACTACCGTGTCCCGGGCTAACTCTCTGTTTCTACTCTTATTTCAACAGAGTATTCTCCATAAGGCACCATAATAAAAAGAATAAAAGAAAAATAGTATATTTTGTTTAAAAATTAAACTTTTGTACCGATTGTTCAAAAGTCAAAGTTTCTGCTGTTCGACGGCATATTTTGATCATACCAGATCCAAAGGTTCTTGTTTCCACTGAATCCAAACCCGGTCTAAGAATTGATCTATCATGTCAGGTTTTTGAGATATTCCAGCCAAAAAGTGAAAAAACGCTGTTTTTGCCTAAATTTAAGGGCTTGTAGAACAGCGAATTTTTTTCTAAAAAACTCCTTAAAAGTAAATGCCATCTTAAAGTACAAGTTTTCACACTTCAAATGCCATTAATTTTGCTCAAAAAATATATTTTTCTTCTCTAAGATATTTTGAAATTTTCACCACTTATCCTTAATTTTGAAAAACACCAAGCCTTTCCCTCTTAATTCTTAAGCGTTTGCTCACTCTTAATTCGAAAACAAAAGATCCACGCCTTGTTCCAATGCCCTTGTTCTAGCCTCGCAGTAATAAGACATCACCAAATAGTAACTTTTTATTAAGTTTTAATGTTCTTTTATCCATAGCTATTCTCTATCGAAAATTTTACTTGTCTGGGCGGAGTGACAGCCTCTTTTACAATGGCTGTTCTAGTCGCCCAGTAACAGGACATCACAAAATAGTAACTACTTTCTGAGTTTCAATATTCTGTGAGTATTTTTGGCAAAGCTACCCAGCAAACATTACGACCCTGCAAACATTTTCTGAGGCTCTCCAAAAAATGACTCTAAAAAGAGTGTTTTTTATGCATGTTTTATGATGACTCATTAAAAGGACTCATGAAAGAGTCTTTAATATGACTGTTAAATGATTGTTCAAAAATAAGACTCATAAAAGAGTCATTATTGTATCTGATTTATGAGTACTTATAAAAGAGACTCATTAAAGAGTTCTAAATATGACGGTAAAATGATTGTTCATAAAAAAGACTCATAAAAGAATCATATTTTGATTGATATATGCGCAATCATAAAGAAGACTCATAAAAGAGTCTTATATATGAGTGTTTCATGGGAGAAAAGAATCATATAATTGCAAAGGCACCATGTCGAATGAATAAATAAGGACTTAATCGAATATATTTTTTAAAAATTTTATTAAACTTTGTCACTGTCTGTTATGGATATATCCTGGCTATGCTTTTCGGAGAATTGTTTGTTTGTGGCGATATACATGCATTAAAATTTAACTACAACAAATGTTGCATAAGAC
Source organism: Tetanocera ferruginea (assembly GCA_958299015.1). Taxonomy (NCBI): domain Eukaryota; kingdom Metazoa; phylum Arthropoda; class Insecta; order Diptera; family Sciomyzidae; genus Tetanocera; species Tetanocera ferruginea. Next base: position 124,431,762 of record OY282644.1, on the reverse strand, counting down.
TTCTTATATTAGTCTTAAAAGAGTATTAAATATGAGTATTAAAAGAGTACTAAATATGAGTCTTAAAAGAGTACGCAATATGAGTCTTAAAAGAGTATCAAATATGAGTCTTAAAACCGTCATTATTATGAGTCCAAAAAGACTCATAAAACAATCATATTTATGAATCATATTTTGGGGCCCACAACATACGAAAATGTACTCATAAAAGAGTCTTTTTTGAGCGCATTATGATGATAAACCCTCATTTATATGAGTCTTGAATGAGTCTTTTAAGAGTCATAATGTTTGCTGGGGACTCTTTCAAGCCCCATATAAATTAAATTTTTTCGTCATAATGCGCTCAAAAAAGACTCTTTTATGAGTACATTTTCGTATGTTGTGGGCCCCAAAATATGATTCATAAAAATGATTGTTTTATGAGTCTTTTTGGACTCATAGTAATGACGGTTTTAAGACTCATATTTGATACTCTTTTAAGACTTATATTGCGTACTCTTTTAAGACTCATATTTAGTACTCTTTTAATGCTCATATTTAATACTCTTTTAAGACTCTTATAAGAAGTCTTTTTGCTACGAACATTTGTTGTAGTTCAATTTTAATGCATGTTTATCGCCACAAACAAACAATTCTCCGAAAAACAACGCCAGGATAGCATGTGCGCATAACGGACAGTTACAAAGTTTTATACAATTAAAAATATAATTCTACCGAATTATACAATTCGATTAAGTTCTTATTTATTTATTAAATATGGTGCTTTTGCAATAATCCGATTCTATTTACTCATGAAACACTCGTATATAACACTCTTTTATGAGTCTTTTTTTATGATTACACATATATGAATTGATATATGATCCTATTATGAGTCTTTTTTATGAACAATCATATCACCGTCATATTTAGAACTCTTTAATGAGTCTCTTTTATGAGTACTCATAAATCAGATACAATAATGACTCTTGTGTATGAGTCTTATTTTTGAGCAATCATTTAACAATCATATTACAGACTCTTTCATGATTCATCGCATAAAAGACGCATAAAAGACACTCTTTTTATAGTCATTTTTTGGAGAGCCTCATAAAATATTTGTAGGGTATTCAATGTAAAAAATTTCTCGTGTATACACAGAAAAATAATTAACAACAAAGTTAAGAAGATTTCTCTATAGTTTTTACCCAAGAAAGTTATTGACTATGCCTTCTTAAATTAATTTAAGAAGAAATCTCATACAGCTACTAGGTTTTCTACTTGATTTTTTCCGAAGGAATCTCATGAAGCAACAAAATTTTCTACATGATTTGCTTTTCTTCTCAATATGGAATAAATAAATAAATAAAAAACAACGAATAAACGAGACACGAAGTATTGGCATCGTCTAGGACTTGAAAAAAGTCTTGAAAATATGAATTTTAGAAAAAAATTAAGAAGATATCTTATTAAATACATTAAAGAAAATTTTTGCTGAAAAACAAGAAGATTTCTTCTTAAAAAATACCTCTTCTCTTTCGTTTTTCATGCCGGAATGCTTGGTTTTGAAAAGTCTTGAAAGTATGAATTTTTAAGAAGATATATTATTAAATAAATTGAAGAAGTTTTAATGTCACAAGATGTGAAAGATTTATAGATTTTATGTGGCACTATTTTTCTCTGTGTTTTCACATGATGACTGAAAGTGTGATGTTTTTCCGAACCATCTCCACAAAATTTTCGCTATTTTTGCAGTGTATTTTCACAATTTCTGCGAGGTACTTGATCATTAATTTCTCCTATTATCTACACTTATCACTAAAGTAGTGCCCGAATCATAATGTAAGTGACTTTTGGAACATCCTAACAGAGTAAGAAAATATCACAAGTTGATTGGAAGTGATATCGAGTTTAAACCTCTGAGAATTTCGAACATGGACCACGCGAGATCTTGCTGGTTACCCCCTAGCCCATAGTACAACAAGGAAGGTAGTATTATTACTGACTGCGCTGCCGAGCTGTGGGCATAAAGTGTCAAAAACAAGTGATGTACACTGAAATAAAAACATAAAGGGAATTTTTTCTTTTAACAAATCAAAATTTGTCTAGTTTTGTCTTCCCATCATTGCGCTACATTATATTATTCTGTTGTCAATTTTTCATAAGTTCCGCGTGCCTTTATCAAGCCCTAACCACTTTTGAGAGATTGAACGCATTCCTGTTCCAAATTAACAATACAAGTGTTTGCAAATCAAACTCTTCTTTTTTAAAATCTTCCACTTCAATTTGTGTTTTTTTAAAACAATGCAAAATTGATTTATTTTAATTAACAAAATTTAAAAATTTTGCCATTTTTAAAAATTTTGTTTTCCCCTTCTCACAAAAATCCTCTTTTTTGTAAATAAAAACAACACCGTCAATTGTCATTACAGCATTTTGACACTATATGCCTACGCTAAACAGCTGTTTCAGTCTGATTAATACTACCTTCCTTGTTGTACTATGCCCTAGCCACACGTGCCAGTAACAGTTCGAAAAACTCAATACATTCTCACTTTTTCACTAATACACTCACACTTTGACATCGACAGCCAGCACTGGCAGACCACTGGCAACAACTTTTACAGAGACAGTGAATTTTGACAACCGCAGACAGTGGAATCAAAATAGGAAAAACAGTGTTGCGTTTTCTCCCTATACTATTCCAACTTGAAGTAAGTATTTTTTTTTCATGCCTTGTAGTGAAATAAACATGTAATTATTTTAATAACCATTGTTTAACACATAAAATATGATATGAAAAAGTTTTTTTTTTTAAAATATTTTAATAAATATATTGTAAATATTTGAAATCAACATAGCTTTTTCCCCATTTAAGTTTTGTGCTGTTTTGGAATTAAAGGCATCACTGAATAAAAGTAAACAAAAGAGGAAAATTATCGCATTGTTGCTGGAACCTATGACTTTTGCAAATGAACTTTCACTGCTACGTGTGGCCGTAGCGTAATTTGTTGCTTATTTCGAAACATTTTCGAAATTAATACATATTTTCCACTGGCAAGACATTACTTTCACGTGTGGCTGCAGGGTTAGTGCTGACACTTGCAGTCTGAACACATTCACCGCAACATATGACGAAGGGCATGTCTACACTCGGCCGTTGTAGAGAAATGTTGAACGACATGATTAAAATAAAGGCGTAAACAGCATACATACATCAGCAGCGAGTGTTTATGTCATATAATATCCACAAGCAATTATACGCTATTTGTTAGTCTTGCGCTCATTAGTAAATAGTAAATCTATTTTAAGGAAACAAGAAACCAAACGATTATTTGAGCAACCACCAGCAAACAACAAATAATCACAAATGCCAACCAATGAATGTAATTTTCTTTTGTTGTTTGTCAAAAAAGAATTAAATAGAAGCCAGCGACAATGACATTTGCTGTTATTCACGAACTACATTGACGACGACAACGACTTGACGCCATTTGTCAAGTTTGTATGCGCGTAGTTCTTATGGAGGTGAGTTTGGTGAATATGTCGCCACGACATTACTGCTCATATTGCTGTCGTCGGTATAGAATTATTTATATTTTGACAGGCGACAAATATTGCTCTCCCATTGCTTAGAGAGAATGTCAAAAGCATTGTAAAGTTAATAATTTTCTTTGCTTGTGAAGGTGTTGAATTCTTTTTCTTTTTGTTTTCTTTTAGTAATATTTACACTTACTATTTTGATTTAATATATATATGGTAATAAATGCTATTTCTTGCGTCGCTTTCAAAAAATCAAATAGTCGACTTGACTACATTTCTTTCTTTTGTATAAAAAATCGTAAAGTCGGTGTTGTCGTCAATATGTTACATGTCTCACGCAACAATATTGATGCAAAGTCTACAAGAATTCGTCCCATTAGAAATGTATTTAAATTTAAAGTGATTTAAAGTGACGTTTGGCGCTCGTCGCATGACATAGCTGATGCTATTCTTGCAGGTTCATCATGAATTCTAAGCCCTAAATAGTTTAATGATAATGTTGATTTTTATATCAAAACATTTTTTCAGGTCTCAATATTAACTTGGCAATATAAATTCCATCTCAAATTCTGTACAATATTCAATAAAATAATTAAAAAATTTATATATAATACTTAGGCCCAGTATATCAGTGCGGGTTTAAACTCGAGTCAAATTAAACCGAGCTTAACTCGCCAAAAAGGGACGTTAAAACTCTGTTTAACTAGATATTCGTTTAAATTGAATTGACTTAAATTATCATATGATGAGTTTTTTTTTGCTTAAACCGAGCTTAAACGTCCAATTTTGGTGAGTTAACCTCGGTTTAATTTGACTAGAATTTAAATTCGCACTGAAAAACTGGCCCTAAGAAAACTGTTTTTTATTTTCAAATTTAAATATGAAATTTGTATTTCAAATGTTTTTGAAAAAAAACATTTTTATGTGAAAATAAATGTTTAAATGTCTGCGCACAAAAATAAATTTCTGAGCATTATAAAACTATGATTACTTGAATTCAGCGTGTGAAAATTTTTAATATAAGTGATACTGCTGCAAAATAAACAAAATTTTATGCACAGAATAAAAATAACATGTAGAAAAACTCGATGGGAAAAATTTTTGTTTAAAAAAAAAAAAAAAAAATAAAAAATTAGCAAAGCTTCGAAACAAATAAATTTCATTTATTGCTACACTAAGCATTGTTTTGGCCAAATGTTTGGGCCAAGTGCTGGCTAGTCTGGTATTTTTTAATAGCTAGTGCTACTCGGTTTCTAGCATTGTTAAAGCGTTTTTTAGTTTTTTAAAGCAATTTTTGTTTTTGTCGATATGGTTTTTGTTTTTTTTTTTTGCAAATTGCGTAAACAACGCAACACCCGGTGTCGGTGTTGCGGAGAGGCTCTGTCATGGAATTCATCAATATCTAGCTAACTTATGGTTTTTTGTTTGTTTACAAACGAATTGAAATAATTAATTGAAATATTTTTCAATTTCTCCGCTTGACCTTTGAATACCTACAATGCTGAAAGATTTCATATTTAAGTGGAGAGAATAAAAAAACAAGCGCAAGTAGATATTTCAACATTTTTGCCAAAATGAATTATGCAAATTATCTACTTAAATTTTTTTTTTTTAAATTTTATAGAACTTTTTATAAATCAAAATGAAAACAAAAGAAATTCAAACTAATTGATTTTGAAAAGTTGACTGAACTTTAAAGTTCAGAGAGAATTTAATCAATATTGAAATTGAATTTTTTGGTAATGAACAAGAAACAATTTTTAAAGTTCCTATCATGAAGCAACTGCTTCCAAATGCCAACTCAAAATTAATTCTCAGAAATCAGCAGGTTTTTTAATCGGTTGGTAACAGGTTCGCTTAAATTTTCTTTAAGTGATTCATTAGTGAAATTTCTCAAATTGGCAACCACCTAGTCGCAATTAAATAAATTAACGCATATCTTAAGGCCTCCTACCTCAGGTAGGTATAACAAAAAAAAACAAAAAAAAAAAGAAAGAAGTGGAATAGCAAAAAACTCACTCTGCACAACTCACGGCATATATTTTTAGATTTAAACAATAATCGGCACAATTAAATAAGCAAATATCAATAAAATTAGCATAATTATAAATGAGGCACGCCGGAATTTGCAGTATAAACAAGCGTCTATTATGGTTAAAAAAAAAAATGCAGAAAAAAAACTGTCTCATTCTGAAATTAAATCTGAAATACTTTTGTTTTGACGCTGAGGATATGAAAAGCAATTTATTGAAATTAATTTCAATTTAATAGAAATTTTTTGTTGGTTTTCTTTTGATGAATAAAAATATCTTTTGATGATATGATGTCTGTTGAGTGGCCTGTGGAGGAGTTGAAAAGTTGCTTGACTATATTTAAAAAAAAAATTAAAAAGTGCTCTAAGCGACGAATTTAAGTTAAGCATTTTTGGGTCTTCAGAATTTTTAAAACTTTTTGTATGAAAATCTTAAAAAATAGTGACAAAAACAAAACGCTAGGAAGGAAGGAAGGAAGGTAGATAAGTAGGACGAAAGAAAGGTACATGGGCAGGAAGGAAGGAATAATGAATGTAACGAAGATTTAGATATTTCAATTTAAAAAAAACTTAAAATTTAACTAATCTCCATGTTTAGGGTTTCGAATTTCACTGTTAGCTTCGTTTAAACTGCAATCTTGAATTCATATCTCGAAAAATAATCAAAATAGCGAAAAATATTTCAAATAAAAGTTGTCAAGTTTCGAGGGTCACATATTTATGACCTTAACTTTGGCATTTCAATTCATTTTCAGGGTCAACTGAAGTTGAACTTTGGTTTTTGTAAATGGAAACCCTATTTTTTAATGCAGATTTTTAGGGTTCAATGCTTTGCAGCTCTAATGAAAACTTAAAAAAAGATATTATCTCTAATAAAGGTCGTTACACAAGAATTTTCTAAAATCTAATAAAAAATATTCAAATAAAAAGGTAGATATGGTTTATTTATTTTGTTAAATTTTCGACCATTGCATTTTCTTAAATTTTTTTTCAATTTTTCTCTAAAATAATTGTTCATCTTCGCTAAAACAACTTTCAGAAAGCTTTAAAGGAAGTTTATTATTTACAAATTTTGAAAAATTCAACGAAATAAAACTCATCTGACCGAAAATTTTTCGTCAACTATTTTTCGTAGCTTTATCTTTTAAGAAAATTAGAAAAATTTCAAAAATTTGCAGCAAGATATGACAGACAACACCTGATATTATGACTGAATACATGATAGAATAATTTTACCAGGTAGTGTTGACAAATGTTGATTCTCTCAGCTACAAGTAAACGAACCCTTGTCAAAAACAGCTGTTCGTTGTTATATTCGTTGGCCACATTCAGCTGTGTCAACTGTTGTGACAGCAACACATCGGGAAGCGCTATTATTGGTATTGAAGTTTCAGAAAAATTGTCAAGTTTATGAAATATCAAGCTTTGTATCAAATATGAATGGAAATTTTACCGACAAATTAAAAATTTTCTATTTTTAAATGCATTTTATTGCGCAACTTCATATTCATGTGCATCAAGTTTTGACTTAACAGTTGGCAACTGTTGGATACGCTGAATGTGACCAGTGAAAATTAATTGTATGCTATGACGGATTGTGAGCGCTCTCTTTCTTGTTATATTAGGTCTGTTCCCGTACTTTTTGGACTAAAAATGGTAAAACTGTCAAAAGTCTGAGAATGAGAAAAAATCTTTCGAAAATAGAGAAAAACACAAAAAAGTACGGGAACGCTTCTCGGACTAAAATTGTAAAAACTGTCAAATAAGATAGTTTGTCCAGCATTGCCTTGATGTGAAGCATCGGCATTGCAGATGAAATGCCTAAGATTTTTAATAATATTGAAATTAATTCTCAAGTTAAGAATTTATATTAGTTTTTACACATTTTCCCATGTTTCTGGGTTCCATTTTAATAGTTTCAAATAAGTTTTGATGTATCGCAATTTTTTTTGCTAACTTGTAAACAGCTGATTTTAAGCTGTTTGACACTTTTACCATTTTTACCCGAAGAAATTTCTCGGACTAAAACTTGCAACTTTTGATAAGGAGGGGAAATGTTTCACTCTCTCGATTGCACTCTCTTTTACCATTTTTTCGTGTACGGGAACGCTTCTCGGACTAAAACTGGTAAAAACTGGTAAATTGGACTAAAACTTTAGAGTACGGGAACAGACCTATTTTTTGACAGAAGTTCGTTTCCAACAGAAACGTCAATATTACCTTGGAGTAATTATATCATGGACTGAATATAAGGAGTGATATAAAATTCAACACAACAACTACGAGATCTTAAAAAAGTTCTCAAAATCTTTAATACAATCTTAATATATAAAAAACAAGCATCTTGCTCCGTCAATCACTAATGGCTAAATCGCAATACTGCGTTAGGTCGGTCGTGCGTTGACAGCTCGAGTAGAGATCAACGTGTTCTTATGGTGCAAATCTAAATACGACCTCAAGCGTTGGTCGTACTTTATATCGTAAAACAAGAAGAAGAGATAAAATACGACCAAAGTACGATCTAACGAGATAAGTAGAAAAATGTTCTACTCGGTCGTGCGTTTGACATTTCTTCATATAGCAGAGTTGCATTTTCGTTGAAAGCGCTTAAAATGTGGGTGTTTTATGGTTTCACTGCCAAAGATAGATTTTCGTGTGATTTCTTTTATTATCGCTGGAATTTATGTTTTATATAATTTTTTTAATAACTCGTGCTATTTAAGTAATCAAATGAAAATTTTGATAAAGTTATTCTATTTGTATTATTTTTCTTCAAATTATCTTTGTATAAATATGCGTTGGCGAAACAGGTAAGAACAACTTTTGTGGGCATTTTTGTGTAGCTGCTTTTATTGGCATCGCCAAAATTACAGACGCACGATCTGTCAGCGCAACATTGAGTTTTGTTAATTTATAGGTCGTGCGTTCTGACAGCTCATCTCGTAAAGTTTATGCAACGTCGATATAAAGTACGATCGGCGCACGACCGACCTAACGCAATATTGCGATTTCAGCATAAATCACTCAAACTGTTCATAGTTTTTATTGCTATGCTTTTTCAAAACCTGTTAAGCCTGAACAAGAACCTGTTTCGTTCATACTGTACATAATTCCCGCACCGCACTAAATATTGCTTCAACTGTTCATGCTGACAATTACTGTGCTTTTTTTATATGCAAAAATAGTGAGCCTAAAAGTATGCACACAACATTTATTTGATATTTCTTAGTAAGGACACATTGACGATGACTGAAACATAAAAACATTTTAGATGAATGTAAAAATGTTGTCACATCGTCTGCTACTTAATTATTTTGAATACGACTCGTCGTATGATGGCTTCTATACTAGTCTTGAATTAATAGCTTTATGAAACTTGACAGTTTGTTTTTATCAAAGTACATTTAATTTAATTTGAATTTGTTTTCATTTTCATAAAAACAATATTTTAAATAAAATGTTTGCAAAATCAACGAAATTTTTTATTTTCTTTAAATTCGCTACAAAAATCAAATTGCAATTAAATCATTTTAATGTATTTTTAAAGCAATTTTCCTAAACAATTACCATGAAAGTTTTTCGCTTTAAAGTGATTTAATTTTGTTATGAAAACAAAGCGGAAATCTCACAGGCTATTCTTAGAATTCCAATAAATACTAAAAATGTTGATTTTTGCATCAACAATTGTTGGCGTCTCTGTTGTGTCTGTCTGTTTGGAGTTACAAATATTTAGTTAATATTTGCCCAAAAATATGTATTAATAAAACTGCCAAAACTGTTGCTACAGTAATGTTCACAAAAAATTTTTCTTTTCGAATTTATTGCTTTGAGAAATTTTAATGTTAGAGCAATTTTCTGTTTGTTATTACATTAAAAACAATTCGTTTAATACGCGAAAATCTTTCAACGTTTAACGTCTATTAATATTTATTTTTTTATTGAAATGTTTATCAAATTGTTTATGCTAAGATTAAACGTGTGCTCGTGCTTAATTTGTAGTATTTAACTACGTAATACTACTTTCTTTGGATATTTTTTGTCTGTTTATGTCAGAACAGAAAGCATCTGTTTTCTGTTCAAACAGTTTAATTCTTTTAGATTTTTGCCAATTTTTATGATATTTATTCAAATTGAAAAAACAATATTAAAAAAATTTAAGTATTGAGAAAAATTTTTAGCTTTTGCTTTAATGGTTGTCATTGTTGTGAATATTAAGTACTCGTATTTTTAAAGAAATGATGATGACGTAAATAGATACATTAAAAGATGAAGTAAACAAATTATATTCATGCGAAGTCTGTATATTGGCATATTTATGGTTGTACTAAATCATTTGGGGTACTCACTTCACATGTTATCAGAAATGTAGTTAAATTTCAATAAATTGAGTTTCTTTACTCGAAAATCAAAAATAGTCTTTTGAACATTTACCTTAAATACACAACTATAAAAATGTTTTCGAACTGCTGATTGATATAAAAATGCTTTAAAACACAAATTACTCACTTTAAGCTCTGTTGAAATTTGAAGTGAGAAGAACATGTTTGGGTCTGCTGTATAGCCCTATATAAAGTTTTGCTTGAATTGAATGTATGTATTACAAAGTGTGAATGACATCTCATTGCCGTTCTTGACCGACTGAACATATTTGACCTTGGCTGTCTGAGCTTTTTGTAAAAAACATACAAAATTTTCTCAGTTTAAGTAATTTTTTTACTACAAGGATAATTTGTTCTGGGAAGAATGAGTTCTTTTCAGCGATGAAAGATGTTTTATAATTTTAGATCAAATGTTCGATGTTTGGTGTTGAAACTGTCTATCGCAGAAATGAATCCGAAAAATTTGATTGCAATCATAAAGTACAGAGTAGTATGGGCTTAGACGACTTCATTTGGAGTTGGGAATGTCTTGTTTTTTGAGTAGCCAAAATTTAATATTTTAAAAAATTGCTGTATTAGAAGTTTATCCAAAACCCATATTAAGTATTACTCAGATAAAATTTCAGATGCATGTAAATTTTGTAAAATTTTCACGAATATTTAAATCAAGATCAATATTAGAATTTCAATGGAAATAGATTTTGCAAAAAAAATTCACTTTATTGAAAATTCACTTTTGAAAAGTTCACTTTATCAAATTTTAAGCTACAACTGATTTTAAGTAAAATTTAGTTAGTTATTCTGCTATTGAAATTGACATTTCAGGATTTTTTAAAACTACTTTTCACACCAATTGAAAAATATATCTGCTTTTTTGAAGTGCTGCTCAGTTCAGATTTTAAAGTTCTTAAAAAAAGAAAAAATAGTATGGGCTAAAGCATCTATAAAATTTGGTTTTGGCTGCGATTCAAAGGAAGTGAAATTTGCTTTTTTAAAGTTGGCTGTATTGTCCAACAAACTTTTTTTTTTCAAAGTGTGTTTTCAGGGACGGTAGTCGATTCAAATAACCAATTTTTAATCGAAAACAATAACCGACTTCAAAAAAACCTAAATTTTGAAGGAATAATTGACTAGTCGACTTTTTGACTATCCTTCCCTACACTCAGAAAAAAGTTTATCGGAATTTGATGCCTATTTAGAGAAAAATGGTATAGACTTTGCTCTAGAGAATGCTTTTCTCTAAATGTGATCCTAAAAAATTCGCTAAAAATGATAAAAAGCTTCTATGAAAAAGAAAAATACATAAAAATATATAATTTTTAAAGGAAAATACTTTTTATTTTTGAGAAAATATTGGTTTTTATTGAAGAAAATACTTCCCATAGCGAATTTTTTATCAAAATATAGGAACATTTTTTCATTTTCAATAAATTTTTCTCTATAAATGAGAACTTTTTTGTGCGAGAAAAATACTTATCATTATCAGAGACATTGAAATATTTCCACTTCCCACAAGTGAAGAAATATTTCTTCGAGAAAATTGCTATTATCGAAAATAGAGAAATTTTTTATCGGAGAGAGATAAGTGTTTTTTCTGAGTGAAGTGTGTACGTTACATTGAAGCTAAGATGTTTAAAAATATAAGCTTCATCCGCCCACTGATACACTCACTTTCCATACAATTATTATATATTGAAGGGTAGGTTTAGGTTATTTCATTGTCGGGCAAGACTCACTTTAAACTTTCTTTGCTGTTTACATGATTTTTTTGTGGAAAATAAATACATTAAAAAAAACTATAACCTACTTTCAGGCACACTTTAATTAAGTTGCAGTTGCAAAAATTAAACTTGTAAAGCATAAATAATGGTCATATTTTGTAAAACGAATGCAATCACCGCAAATGGAAATTTTTTGTCTGGCAAAATAGTTTCATAGAAAAAGAAACTTCAGTGTGAGAGAGAGAGAGTCTTTTTGACTTTGTATGAAATTGGAGAAGAAACTCCAAGTGAGGTTATTGGGTTCGTTTTACAAACTAAGGCCATATGGTCATGGGCATTCAATAAATTTTCAAAGTTAATATAAATTCAATAAATTACACAGTGCGTTAAAATTACAACATTAATTTAGTTACGGAGGTTTAATGTTAGTTATGTATTAACATGGCTTCCAAGGCAAAATTTTAATACCAACTTATTGGCTGACTGGTCTGGGTTAAGAGATATGGTGTCTGCAAGACCTAATGGATGACTAAATTCAGCAGACTATAACCGCAAGAAAGCGGTTAATCCTTGGGATGTGATGTCTGTGAACTAACTTGAGATACAACTACGAGGAACATTTTTGCTGAATAACGTTTTTCACTTTTAAGCCGACGCTTTAAATTTCATTTAAGTGGTAGTTGATCAACATTTTATTATATTTAATAAATATATTATTATTGTTTTAATCAAAAATTTATAGACATTTTCTTATTTTTTTTTTTTAATTCCAAATCTTAAATCAATTCAAATTTTTATATTCATGAAATCTATCGTAAATGTTTACCTTTTGTTCCCGGGTTCAGGAGAAATAGTTTCCAGAAGTCACCCCATTGAAATACTGCAAAGAAATGAAGAAACAAAAAACAATTTTGTAAAAAATAGTTTTTTATTCAAAATAATTCTTAAGAATTAAGATAAGTTTTTAGGTTAATTACTTTACCAAAAAGTGACACACATGCGCGTTAAATACATCATAAACATCATTTATGTCTATCAAAAATACAAGAGAAACAAGAACAAATCAACAGACAAAAGTGTTGAAATAAGACGCTGTCTGTTCTTTGTTTAGTCTACAAAAATTTTAATGTAGCGCTTGCCTGAAAGTTCATCAACAGCATTTAAGATACTTCATCATATATTTTTTTTTTATGAAGTTTGGTATTGAAACTTAATACGAAGTTTTAAAATTGTTGTCAAGCTACAGACGGATTTTTCAAGCGCCGCATTATATGTTTTCTTATTAAGACTATCGCGAAAAAAGATTGTGTGCAAAAAATTTAATGTTTTCTTATCATAACAGCTGCGGCGCATGCGCGCAATAAGAGCAGATATCTTGATTAATACTATTAAAACAATATTAATGTTTGTTGGTTTGTTGCTGGGCAAATTAAAATATGCATAGTATTCAGTGTTAGTGGAAAATTTAGCATAGAAAATAATCTAGTTTATTACAACAGGATTTTATATTCTCGCCTATGGAAATTTTTTCATAATATTCTTATCTATCTGTTTGGAAAAACGTTATCGATTTCTAATTTAAATGAATGTATTATTAAATGTCGGGACGGCGCGAACGCCATTCCCGGCTACCAAAAATTGCACGCACGAGTTATTCGCATTAGGAATAATCGCGGAGGTCAACTCAACCGTAGTGCAATGGCCAAGCCTCACTCCGGAGGAACCGCCTTTGTGATCACGGTAACCTCTACGCCAGGTAAGTATGCTTTTCTCAGCATTTCGACAACATATTAAGTGCATTTTTCTTTTAACTTTATGTGAATTATATAATATTAAGAAAAGAAAATGGAAAATTCTTGGAAAATTGTTTGGAAAAATTACAACGAACTGCAAGTGGTGGAAAATTTGTCATGCAACCCTTATGGCAAACACATCAAACTTGCCTGGTATACAAGCAGAAAACTACCCTTACCAACAAGCAGCGACCTAAAGGCTCTACACAATTTCAGGAATTTTAATTTTGTTTACTTTCAAAATATCTTACTAAATATTTTTTTCAAATTTTCCATCAAGTTGTCGATTTTAACATCCCACCATTATAGTTGTATTTTTGTTTATCTCTTCAATATTTATTTGAAATTTTAACAAAAGTCAATAATTTAAAAGTTATTTTTGAAATCTTTAAAATTCAATGCGTTCCGTGTGTAACGTTTACATGATGTGCAAAACAAAAATTTCACATTTTCATTTGAAGCAGCTTAAAATGTCAAAAATACAAATAATCAAAATAATGCAGGGAATTTGAAAAGCTTATTCACTGCTTCTAAACTGCTTACATTTATCTATAAAATCTTTGTTTTTTATTTATATGTCGGCACATAGCAGCAAAGTCTTGGGACTAATGTACACATAGATACATTAACATATATGCCTTATCGTTGCCCAGTCATTGTTTTCCAAAATGCCATAACAAAAAAAAAAAAAAAAAATTGTTGTTTGTTTTATTATACGATTAACTTTTCACTTTACTTAAAAGTAAATATCGGAAATTGTTAAAAGTGTTCGGTTGTCTAGTGGGGGTTGGGTCACACGTAACGGTATAGTATGTATTGAAAATAATAAAATGAGATCATCTGAGAGCCATGGTGGGAGTTTTGCTTCAGCTGATGACATTGATTTGTTGAAACAATACGGCACAATACAGAGTACCAGACCAGAATGGTGATTTGCACTAGTTCTTGCAACATTTTGATTTGGTAAAATAAATAAATTTTAAATTTAACATGAATTTTGATTTATTAACTTGTCGAAGGTGTTGTTATTTATTTTAGAATGAACGATGAGTTAATAGTTGAAGTGCAATTTTGTTTTGTTTTTAGAAAAAAAAAAAACAATAATTTATCCTGAAATTTTATTTTTGTTTAAATTTCTAAAAAGAAACAAAACTACAGTTTCTGAAAAGTGAAAAGTGAATGCTTTTTTATTGAAATTCAAAGATTTTTATATGTTATTACAAAAATTATAAAACAATTTTATTATAATTTTAAAATAACTTATTTATTTATACGATTATATTTTGAGTTTATTTTTTTTTAACTCCCAAATTACTCTTGTTTGAGTATCGTCATTAATTTTTATAAAAGATCAAAATTTTGATTGATATTATTTAGATTGATGGTGACCACGCCATTTGTAGTGCGAGCTAAGGAACCGCGGTAAGACTCGGATTCAAAATTTTCATTTGACAGAAAGTTTTTTTAAAATAAATTAACTCGATCGGAAAGAACGTCACCTCTCCGCAGACAGTAGTTAACCTCAGAGAGTAAAACAATGTCTTGTAAGAGCTGGTACTTTTGAGGTTCAAGGGCTAGAACTTTTGAGGCGACGAGTGAAATTTGTAGGTGGCTTTAGCGTCACAAATAAGCAAATAAATATATAAAAAATTGTATACAACAACAATATTGTTAATCTGTTATCAGGTAAATTCGAACTATGGACCATCGCTAGTAATGCTTTTACCCAAATGGTAGACGGCGCACCGCGGCGCCTTATCAGAGTACGGTATAAGTTATGAAAATCTGATTTCCATAGGGCACTGGTCATGCCCGGAAAATAAATAATTTTATATGGCGTTAATGGCGATCAAATTCTGCATGAAATGATTGAAACGTAGGGTTACTCAGTAGAAATCTTCGGTGCTGAGTGCCCTGAAACTGGTCGATAAATTTAATTGTAATCCTAAACCCATTGGACTTGAGAAAGCAACTCCTAATGGCCATGTCGGCCCTATGATCCTGCACATCGACAAGATCTATGGACGTGAGTCCTGAGAACGCATCTGTTGAGAGTTGATTTCGACAGTCCATGACTCCTCGCCAAGGGGCAAGTAGAATTAAACCGTAAGGTAGGTGTCTACTATAAAAACCAGACTTCGTTTGTGGACCATTGCACAAAAGGAGGAAGTCCTAACATCATGCCATTAATCTCATGACTTATAAGTGAACTGCGAACTAAATATAAGCAAGCTTATAATCATCCAGCTTCGCATCTAGTATCGGTTAAACTATAATTATTCCTTGTTTTTAACCTTTTTGCAACATGTTCAGCCTTAAAATATGCACTGAAATTTTAATCAGAAAAAAGTTTTCATATCAGAAAAAATCAAAAAAACTGACCAAACCAACCTCAACCGAAAATGCGAATTTTTCCTCATAGTTTTTGCCATTTCTCGATTTTAAATTACTCTTCGTTTTATTAACTTTCAATTCTATCAATGATTTTGTAAAATATTTCTCGGCATTATTTTGATATCTGTTCGGTTATTATCGATCAACGATTTCATTTTATTTTTTTTTTTAATATTTGAATAAATAATTGATATTCAGCCATGATTGAAAGTTATCGATCAATGATATATTTTTATTTTTGACCAAAAAAATATCGATTAATGAAAAAATTTTTTTAATCTTTATTATTGCTATCAATGATTGATATATAAATATGATGGAAATATATCGATTATTAATTTATTACAACTTCATTGAAGAAACATTTTCAATGAATGAGTAATTTACTGAACAACATTATTTCGATCAATACTTGAATTTTTTTATATATATATATCGATTAAGAATTGATTTTTAGCCATGAGTGAAAAAATATCGAGCAATCGATTGATTATTAATTTGATTCAAAAAATTTCGATCATTGATTGATTATAATTTTTACTGAAAAAAATGGTAAATTATAATTGATTTATATATTGATTGAAATTATTTCGATCAATGATTGATTTTTTTCTGAACGAAAAAAATATTAATAATTGAATTTTATAGTGATTGATAAAGTATAGAACAATGAATAAGTTTTTTTTTTTGATCGAACAAATAATGATTAATGAAAGAATTTTTTCTCATCTTTATTTTTTCGATAAATTATTGATGTATATTTATATGTGATAAAATATATATAAGTATATATTAAAATATATATATAATTTATTCGGCGATATGTGTGCCGAAATATCGATCAATAATGAAATAATATATTGAACGACGCTTTTTGAGATTGAACAAAAAATACCGATCAATGATTGATAACTTTTTTGATTAAAAAAAATATCGATCAACGATTAAATTTTATTTTTTTCGAAAAAATATCGATTAATGCATATTTGATTAATATTTCGATCAATGTTATAATATTATAGTTTTATTGAGTTTTCTTTTTTCGAAAAAATATCGATTAATGCCTATTTGATTAATATTTCGATCAATGTTATAATATTATATAATAAAAAAATGTCGATCAATGATTGATAACTATTTTGATTACAAAAATATCGATCAACAATTATGATTTATTTTTGATCGAAAAAATATCGGTTAATAACTATTTGATTAATATTTCGATCAATGCTATAATATAGTTTAATAGAAAAATATCGGTCATTGATTGATTATAATTTTAATAGAAGAAATATCGATCAATGATTGATTTATATATAGACTGAACACATTATTTCAATCAATGATTCAATTTTTTTTCTGATCGACAAATACAATTAATGTTGAAATTTATTTTGATTGAAAATATATCGATAAATAATAATTAATTTTATTATTGATTTTTAACAATGCGCGAAAAATATCGATAAATGATGGATTATTATTTTGATTGAAAAGTTCAGATTAATGATTCATTTTTTATTTTTAATCCAAAACATTTGCATGATTGTCGGAATTCATATCTGATCAATATTATTTCGATCAACGAATGATATTTAAACATTTTTAATCAACAAATATATCAAGTAGGAATAGTTATGATTGAATAAAAATCGATTATTGATTGCTTTATGTTTTTATCGACAGGGAGGGAACCTGGTTCGACAAAAGATTTTTTTATCGCATCCTAAGTACAAATGAAGTACAACTCAAGATTTACAAATTGTGGTTGTTAAAATTTAAAAGAAAAAAATTGTTATATGTTGGACCATAAGCGCAACTAAAGGGGGGTTTCGGGGTTTAAACCCCCCCCCCAAAAATTATTGTAGTACCAAGCAAAATAGTATAGTATTCAATCCAAGTGAGTCACATGAAAAGCAATCACACGTTTTATGAAATGAGTGAAAACTCCAAATCGATTCTGGTTGATTCATAATCTACTAAATTAGTCATATTTTATTCCTTCAGACTCCTTCAGTACTCTTAAAAACTAGAAAATATTTTTTTAAACACCTATAAAAAATTTATTTTTCTTGAAATTCAAATGAATTTAAGATTATTGGATAAGTACTGAGCTTTTCTTTCTTTTGGTGTATCGCATGGTGTTGTTTAATCAAAACTGAGTACTATGAAAAATGCGTTTTTTAAAAGTGTTTAAAAATATAAATATTCGAAAATCATTAATTTTGCACTGGAGCGCTATCTGGCGCACATTTAACTAAAAACTGGTTAAAAGAAATCGATTTGCGCACCTTAAAACTCATATGTACCCACTTATATATATATATATCCACCAAAATTTGCCAAAATCAAACAGTAATTATGGCAATAAAATAATAATTGAGCTGAAGGAAGCTTTTGAATATCGATTTCTCACATTTTATATAATTGTGGCACTTAGTTTTGGTTAAACCGCACCATACGATATATCAATGGAAAGAAGAGCTCAATAAATTTAAACTCATGTGAATATCATGAAAAATACATATTGTACACGTATTTAAAACTACCTCTTTTCGAAAATGACAAAATATGGATTTTTGGGGTCTCAATAGTTTGTAGACACAAAAAATTTCCAAAATTTTTTTAGTGTACCATGAAAATCTTTAGTTTTTTGCTTTTCTTGGGTATGCATTCTGAAGAAAAAAGTTTATGCAAAAAAATTCGTTTTCTGCAGAAAAGACGTTCAAAACAACCAAAACCGCTCCATGGGGATTTCTCCGATCCAAACAAAATTAAACAGAAATTGTTTTTAAGAGTCCCTCTAACTTTTAAGTCAGTGTCTAGTCAAATTTCCATTTTGATCCGGCTTACTAAACATGTTTAATTTTTGTTAGATTCTGATTCTTACCACTTGAAGGGTTGTTGGCAATACTTCGATTTGATTTATCTTTTCAACTTCTAGCATTGAGGAAACTTGAAATATTTGGAAACAAATTAATTCATAACTAAAACATAGTAAAAAAGCCTAAATTTGAGGAAAATCGGTTGAGTCACTCGCCACTGAAAAAATCAAAGAAATTTCCCGTTAAATTGTTATTTTCCGTCCTTTTTTAAAGTCATGTTTTAAACATCGATAACACAAATTTTACAGAATTAAGTTTATAGTGAAGTCATGTGATTCATTATAAAAATAATTCCGATTGACTTCCGAAAGTGGGGAAAAAATTTACAATTTCTAATTTTCCATCGTTGTTTCCAAAATCCCTTTCATAAAATTTCTCTAAATTTTTAAATATTATCCGATATTAAGGAATTATGACTTATTAGGTAAAAATATGTTGGTTTAAGTTTTCTTCTGTTCGCCCATCCAGTGAAATAATATAGTTATACGCTTTATTCATAATCTTCCATTGGATTTTCAAAATCAGTTTCATGAAAATCCCTCAAAATAGCGCAAATATTAACCGATTTTGGAAAAGTGTAGGAAAGACCTATCGTTAAAAATATATTATTTCGATTTCGTCAGCATTTGCGCAATGGACAAGTTATACCAAACGATTTTTTCAAATTCAGACTCTCTGTTTTTCATCCCAAGGTGTCAGAAATTTAGCGGTTTTTACTTTCGGAATTGAGCATAATTAGTGCTCACTAAAGGACGAATTTTAAAGCTATTTTTACAGTGAAGTGATGTGTGGATGAAAAATTTTCACTGCACTCATTAAAAAGTTTCTGGGAATAAGTAAAAAGGCATAATATTTTGAGAAATATGTTATAGAGTTTGATCCAGAGAATGCTTTTCTCTAAATGTGGTACTAAAAAATCCCTAAAAATGATAAAAAGCTTCCATGAAAAAGGGAAATTTATAAAAATATATCGTTTTTAAAGAATAAGACTTTTTTATTTTTGAAAAAAAATTTCATTTTATTGAAGAAAATACTTCGAACAATGAATTTTTTATTAAAATTTAGTAAAAATTTTTTATTTTCCTTAAATTTTTCTCTATAAATGAGAATTTTTTGTGCGAGAAAAATACTTATCATTATTAGAGACATTGAAATATTTCCATTTCCCACAAGTGAAGAAATATTTATTTGAAAATGTGAAAATTTATTCTAATTGAATTATCGAAAATAGAGAAATTTTTTATCGGAAAAAGGTAGGTATTTTTTTCTGAATGTGTGGGCAGAAAAATATTGAATTTTTGCTAAAATGAAAATATTTTAGCTCAAGCCTTATAACCTTCGCACAACAGCCAAACAAGAAAAAAATCCATTAAACGGCCTACAACTGGTGCTTGCAAAATATTTTGGCCGAACAGATCCTAAATAACGTTGAAGCCAGTTTATTTTAAAACGACCGTTACCACTGCTGTACACCTTCTGTACGTATAGAATGTCCTGACAATGACCGTTTTATTGTAAAAAAAAAAAATATGGTGCTGGTCATGCCTGAAGTTTGAACAAGGAACCATTAGTGCAAAAATTGAACGCACTAACCGCTACAACTCAGCCGCTGCAATTACGTAAAATTGTTTTTAAATATATAAGTTCTACATTTGATAAAACCCCCCCCCAAAAAAAATTCCTGGTTGCGCCCCTGTGTTGGACTCATCTTCTTTATCCTAACTTTAAAAACAAATAAACAAAATTTCTAGTTGTTTTGTGTGGAAGCACTTGAAAAATAAAATGATTCTTGCTTCTTCAAAAAATGTGAAAATTTCGAGTTTTGTCACTTTGGCGGTTTGAGCGCGATCTGATAAGATATCAGCTTAAGTATTATTTTTATGAAGATTTCAACACTTGCAGCTACCGTTTTAATATTTACAAAAACTATAAATGTAAACTTATAATAAATTTACAAATAAGTAAGCTACCAACTTCAATTACATATTTTATCTATCGTAGACGAATGACTGATATAAGTTATACAAGATAAGAATTTAAGCGTGTTTCATGCTTCCTGTTCGTGTGCCGCAGCATGTCATGAGTCATGAGAAAATGTTTGCCCAAATTACGCCATGAAAAAAAAGAGTTTTATTAATAATTCTCTAGTATTACGTCTTCATTTTACTTAAAAATCGAGAATATTTTATTTGAAAAAAACTGACATAACTCAACGATAATAAAACACTGCATTATGTCACGTTAAACTATCTCTTAATATTTAAAAAAAAAAAAAAAAAGTTAAAAGAACCTTTGCGAATTAGCTTGTTTAAAAAAATGCAAGGTTTTTTTCAGACTTTTTATTGACATTCATGGCTTAAATATCAAGTTCGCACGTTTGTTTATAAAACTATTTGAAAACGAATTAAGTCACTCAACACTTTCAGCTACACGTGTCAGGAAAGAAGCACACACACACCACACACACATAACTAGTAGAGAAAATCCCAAGATTTAAATGTTATAGAAACTCGTGTATTTAATTTATTCAAGATCGCTTTAACTAAAATTAAGTATTAAATAAAATAAAAGCAACTCTCACGCTGAATTGATTCATAAAAATTTATTGAATTGATCGTATAAAATTAATTTAATTTCTTTAAAAATAACTTACTACACACGCCAACAGAGCAACAATATCGCTACACAACACAACAAAATAAGTAAAACTACACGTTTTGGCCCAACGAGAGCGCGCTATGAACTGATCTTTGGTGTCCAATCAAGAAACGATCGTAGTGCTCCAATATTCTAGAATACCAAAAGCCATGCGCGTATTTTAGAGTGGGCGAGAGCGAGTTGAATTTTGAGCGTTTTATTTAAGTGCAACCAAGTATTATAATGATTGTGAAAATAAAACTAAATAAAACATGCTAAGATAGTTAAAAACGAATTGTCATAAGCGTGTGAGTGAATATTGAAGGCAAAACAGCTGTTGTCCGAGTGAAGTAGACAGACAGTATCTTCTAGTTATGTCTGAAGTATAGGATTTATGCTTATTTTTTTATGATTCCAAGCTGAGAGCCGCATTTAATTTTGCAATTTATATACATGCTTAAATACATGCTACAGACATATAAATATTATATATGTAGGTATATGTTATATATAAAATAAATGCTGTTTTTATGTTATTGCGTCAATAAAATAATTGTATTCATAGAACCTGGTAACAAGATAGATTTCGTTAAAATCGATATAATATTATTTTTTTTAGTTTTTATGAGTGTTTGTGTTTTTGTTTTTTTTTTTTTTTTTTTGTTGTCTTAATTAGTTTATGATATAGTTAAGCAAGTAAAGGTTCAAGATTTGCCAAATTTATGTCAAACAACCATAACAATTTACGCACAGTGATGTGTTCTCTAATAATGAATTGGCAAAAATTGAACTATAGACTGGTTTGAATGAATGATTAAGCTTTGTAGTGAAATAATTTTTCAGTTTATTAAGCTTATTAGATTTCAAATCTTGTATGTTTTCTCCGCAAATCGTGTTTAAAAATGAAGAACATGTATCAAATATTTCGAATGGAAAGGATTTAAGTAATACTCCCGTGAAACAATTTTTGTCCGTACTAAGGTAGTCAGGCACAAAAGTCCCTGGTATCAGACTCATTTAAACTTTTAAAAGCTACGAGGCCAAATGCAAACGAAATTTAGTGAACAAGACCCGAGAAAAAATTCCTATATTTAACCGAATTATAATATACCCGAAACATACCCAACAAGTATTTGGAAAGTCACCTGAAATAGTACCGTAGTTAGTCTATATTATGTCAATGAAGTGTTAAAAACGAGCACCGCAATTCACATACAATACACCGATCAGTGCCCGATTAGGTCTTCGTTTTTATATTGTGCCTGTCCAAGGTGTTCCAGGACCAGTACTTCTTTCGGTGCAGAGGTCGTACATTCACCAACATAATTACCGAATACATATCTCCTACTTTATTAATGAAATATCTCGGAATTAGAAAACTTGTCGACCGAATTCGAATAATTCCATCAATCGTGCATGAGTCGTGAGCCTCACGCAGTAACCCTATTTTTAAATTTAAATTTTTTAGTAATTAAAAAAGAATGTTACTGTTTTCATAAGCATAATGGTCTTTATAAATTAAGGGGACAACTTTTTAAACTTATTTTTCTAAAATTTTTTGAAAATAAACGATAAATGATGGAGTTGCCGATGAAAA
This sequence comes from Tetanocera ferruginea, assembly GCA_958299015.1. Taxonomy (NCBI): domain Eukaryota; kingdom Metazoa; phylum Arthropoda; class Insecta; order Diptera; family Sciomyzidae; genus Tetanocera; species Tetanocera ferruginea. The sequence goes on along the minus strand of OY282644.1, from coordinate 124,408,802 downwards.
TATTAAAATAAAAATTCTTTCTTCTCTAAAAAATCGTTATTACACTTATAATAATGCTTAAATAGCCAAAATCAAATAAAATTATAATAATAAATATAAGAATTTTGGAACATTATAAAGAAATAAACTAAAATTACTTCCAGTCTACAAACGACAATAATTCAAGGGGACGCGACCCCTTTAAACATTAAAACAAAAAAAATTTTTGAAGGCGTTACGTCCCCTTAATTTTAGTAAAACAACCAAAAAGCTCAAAATAGATTACTTTTTAAACCGTTAAAATTCGTCTAACAGTAAGATATTTGCCTGAAAAGTTAACATTTTTAATTTGAAACTTAATTTTCCAAATTCCTGATATAAGTTTAAAACAAAAATTTTGGAAAATATTTTTATATAAAAAAAAAAAAATCAAATTTCTATCATTGAAATGGTCACAAAAGGCTCATTCCATACAGACGAGTGTGACGTTTTGACTACTTTATCGTGCTGAAAATGGTATTAACCGGTTAAAATTTTAGCAATTTACTAAAGGGTATTTTAGAAGATGCCCCAAGGCTTCAAAATGCTAAAACATAATGCAATTATTTATACTAGTTTAATAGTTACATTCGCTTAAACACCTGGGACGGGTGTGACGAGCACAAGTTTAAAAACTAAAAATTCTGAGTTTAACATTGAAATTCAGTCCATCTGCCACAATCAGACCATTTCTGACTTACATATATTCAAATTTAATATATTTTCTGTTGAATACCAGTGAAACATATTTAAAAAAAATGGCGATAACCATTCTTTTTTAAACTTTTAAATGGGACGGGTGTGACATAAGATTGTCCCGGGTGTGACGAGTGCAAATGATGTGGGAATTATATATAAGAACTTAATGGGTATAATAACTTTCACATATTTTTGACACTTAAACACATAAAAAAAACATGTTTTTAATTAATGTAATATGTTAAAAAAAAAAATATTTTTTTGAAAAAATTTTTTTGCATGAATTTCTTATCAAAGTAATACCTGTACAAATAATTTCAAGTTTTTAATATATATAAAAAAAAAATATTTTTTTGCAAAAAATTTTTCGCATGAATTTTTGATCAAATTAATACCTATACAATTGATTTCGCTATACATGAATTAACAAAACTTGTTTTAATCAAAGAATTTATTCATATACTTGAAAAAATTTCATTATTAGAAAAAAATTTTGAAAACCGTTCCGGGTGTGACCAACTTCTTGTAACGGAAATGAAGAATAAAAATAATTTATTGAATGAAAAAAGTTAACAAATTTATGTAAAACATCAACATCCTTACTTTGGGACAGTTTCATTCTTATCATAAGCCCATGTTGCTTCTTAGGAAAACTATAGCCTTTTTTGGGACGGGTGTGACACAGAAAAAACACTCAGTTTAAATATTTTGTACTTTGAAAACGCAGTAACCAATTATTATTACAAACTATTCTAACACAACATTAATATCTTTTTTAATATTACTGACCTTATTTTTTTGAAGTTGTATCAAAAGATGACTGATTTCAAGGTTTGAATTAAATCAAAATATTTAAAAACTTTTTTCAACTCGAAGTTTGTTTAGTTAAATTGTCAAAATAATATAAAAAAGCATTTAATTTAAAAATATTTTTGCAGCAGGACTAACTTAAGATTCCACTTCAATTCGAAAACCAAAAATTACTTCAAATACATGCGTTTAGAATTCATGTTTCCGTTCCTCATTTCTGTGGAATGAGCCAAAAGTTACCAAACCTAATTTTATTTTGATGAAAAGGTTGTTTGTTTCAGAAATTTAATTGCCATTTAAAAGTTTGTTAGCCACTTCCCACAAGAGCAAGATTTTTAAGAGAGGAGTTAAAATCAGCGGAGTTAAAATCACAAAATAACTCTAAGCATTTCTTCTCTTTGATATATTTCAATGCAATTTTGCGAATATGTATGATTGGTTTTGGTTTGAAAGATAGAATAGCTTCGGACTCGATAAACTAAAAATTTTTGTAAAGTTTTTTGTCGAAATTTTTTTATTATTTGTCAATTAATTATTTGTTTATTTTTTAAAAATTTTAATTGTTCGTGACATCATAACTTCTACAGCCATACCTAAATTGGAGCGTTAGGCGTTGTTCTATTTAACGCTTCTCAAAAAAGGTAAGCGCCATACCGCAATTGAAGCGTTACGTTTAAATGACAAAATCTTATTGAAATGTCAAGTATATATGTAGTTCTAAAAAATAATTTAAAAAAAAACTGCTTTCATTCATGAAAAGTTCATGTCTAGGTCCCAGATGACTCATGTGTACTTTTATGGATTCTATTCTGTATTCTATACTATTTTTGATGTGGCCTTCACAACTCTTTTCGGTTTCGTGGTCTTGTTGGACAAAACTAGGTGGTAAAGAGAATTGTTACCAAAGCGCCAAAAGATCCCGTAAGATTTCATTGCTTCCAATATTGTTGATATTTTACTTTTGGAACCTATTGCTCGTAGAATCATTGATCAGAAATTTTATAAAATGTGAAAAAAACAATTTCTATTTATTTTTGTTTGTCACTTATTGACAATTTGTTCTAAACGCTCTGTCAAAATTGGAAATTCAGATGGGTTGGCGTTAGCGCGTTGTTTATTTCGGTATGCTTCATACAAAACATTCGAACATGAGAAAATTTTGACAACGCTAACGCTCCAATTTAGGTATGACTGTAAATTTTGCAAAGTATTAAGTAAGTTGTTGAAAAAATCTTATCCAATTATAATAAAAATTAAAAATTGAGGTTAATATTTATGGTAAGCAGTGTTGCCAAAAGAGGGATGTTTCCACGTGTTACGAGAATTTCCAAACTAAAAGGAAAACAGGAAAAACAGGCTTAAAAACGGGGAAAATAGGGCTGGACGCAGTTTAATCTGAAAAATATTATTTTTGAAAAAGTCAACCCAACATTTTATAAGTTTTTCTTTTAAGTATTCCAATATTAAAATAAATTTTGGAATTATCTGTATCAGCCTAAAACATTTCTTGAATTTATTGGGATTATCGTCAGATGTAATTTTAAAGGCAATTTTTGTTTGTATTTTTTTTTTATGGCAAATTTATGGAAAAATATATCAAAATATGGAAAATGAAGAATTAAAAAAGAGTTTTAAAGATCTCGAATACAATTAGATCATATTCCACATGCTAAAATATCAATGAAAAATTACAATTGAATAGGTTTAGAAATAGACAAAAAATTTTTAGTTGCACTTAAGTAATATGTACAATAGAGTGAGCCTGTCTCAAAAAAAAAAAATAAAATTTAGATATAAAAATAATCCTCTCATTTTAAAGATGACCTCGAAATAACACCATAAATAAAAAAAAAGTTTTAAACTCCAGTAAAAATAGTTAAAATGGTGTTTGCTCATCATTTATATTTTATGTCTTAGATGATATATAAGTAATTAAGATGGGTTCAACTAGAACTACATTTCCTGTTGGAAATGCTTTTGGACTGCCGAAGAAGTGCAGAAAATTTTAAGAAGTTTAATTTTATGAGTAAAGAATTCGAATTCAGTGCAAAAATTTTTTGCAGTTTGACTTTTCAAACTGCACTGAGAAAAAAACACATACCTTGCTCCGGTAAAAAATTTCTCTATTTTTGATAAAAGCAATTTTCTCTTTTTCAAATAAAATTTTCTTCAATTAGAATAAATTTTCACATTTTCGTAGAAATTTTTCTTTACTTCTACACTCAGAAAAAAGCTTATCGGAATATGATAAAAAAGGCATCATATTAAGAGAAAAATGGTATAGACTTTGCTCCAGAGAATGCTATTCTCTAATTTCGATACTAAAACTTCTCTAAAAATGGTAAAAAGCTTCCATGAAAAAAAAAATATATCGTTTTTTCCTAGAAGTGAAGAAATATTTCTTCGAAAATGTGAAAATTTATACTAATTGAAGAAAATTTTATTTGAAAAGAGAAAATTGCTTTTATCGAAAATAGAGAAATTTTTCACCGGAGGAAGATATGTGTTTTTTTCTGAGTGCGGGTGTCCATTTTCCTCAGAAACCAGACGTCAGATCGAGACGTTAAAGATGTCATTTTTTGTTTTAATCATGTCTGGCAGGTACAGTTTTACGGAAATTTGACTAAACACTTTCTACGGAAGGATGGGTCAAAACCGCAAAAAATGATAATTGAAAAAATTTATAATTTGAATTGATAATTTTAAAAACGTAAAAATGAGAGCAGTTTAAAAAATCGTCCTCTTTCTGTGCTCGAGGCACAATCCCGAGTAACACTGGGATACATCCGCTAGTATTAAATAATTATATAAAAAAAAACAACGTTCATTAAATTAACTTAATAAACGTAAGAACAGTTAATATCTGTAAAAGAATGTATTTTTATTATTAACTTTATGTATTTTTTAATATTAATTACAGTGTGGATACCATGACGCAGAGGATAATTTCTATATATAGCGAGTTTTTATTCAGTATGACAAAATAGATTAGATAAAATTAATTAGAAAAAATACAAAATGTATTTTCAAACATATAAGATAAGTTGTAATAAGTCAAACAATTAAAGGTAAAAACTATGCTAAGCTCTTTTATCGTTATGAAATTAATTTCATAGGTGATAAATGAATTAACGATTACTTTGACAAAAGAAACGAGTTTTCATGGAAAATGTAAGCAGGTCATTTTCAATTTAAATTCTCGATAAACATTATTCAGTTAAATAAAATGTGTTGTAAGAGACAAAATTTTGTAAAATAGTGCATTTTTTAAACTCCATTTTAAAATCTAGATAAATATAATTAGTACATTAAAAAAAAAAAAAATTTTTGATATAACAATTAATATTAAATTTTATTTTTAATTTTTTTTTCGGAAAATAAATTATGCATTCAGATGTGATATCAGAAATCACTAATCATCATATGAAAATATTATTAAGTTATAAGATAAAATTCTTTATATATAATTTGAGATGAGAAATCATATCCTGAAACAGAAATTTTTTGATTTGCATCGTTTTAACGAAGCTCTAGACTTCAGAATCAAATGATATTTAGACTTAAGGTTTAAAATTTTGCAAAAAAAGTCAAATTTTTGGTGTAACTGGTAGCTATGAAAAGAGGGGTAGGGGATTATTCGAAAGCCACTTTACCCAAAACTTCATATCCACTGAACAAAAAAGTGGAAAATGTGGAGTAGTTATCAACAATTAGAAAGTTATTTTTATAACTTCGCATATGAAATAATCAAAGTATGGTTCGAAAAAAACTTAATCTTGAATTAAAGTTTTTTGAGATGTTCTAAATAAATTTGCAATTAACAATCGTGTTCGTTCTATCGTTAATAGAATTCGTTCAGGTAAAATAGTAAAAATCTATCAACTGTCACTAAAAAGGTGTTGTCATTTCGTACAAGTAACCTCTAAAAAAAAAATCAGCCTTTAGTTGCAATGCAACAGTCAGCCAATTTTTTATGCCCACTTTTTGTATATTTTTTTTTTACTAGAGTGCGCAAAAATAAAGTGATAATTTGTGCTCGTGACAACAAATTTGCATTTCAACTAGCAACTAAACTTTACACGTTTACTTAAATCAAACAAAAATTTACGTACATGCTTGTTGGATACCAAGGCAAAAAAAACGAAAAAAAAAAACAAAAAAAAAAATAAAAATCAGCACTTGTTTTACATAGTACAGTGTAAAATGGAATACAGCCAATGAATTGCATTATCGTTTGGATACCTGTTGATGACGTTGTTGTTGCCATGCTTATGCAGGAAGTCTAGAGAGAGTTGCACATTACAACAAGTTATATAAAAAACGAGAAGTAAATAAAAAGTTCACATGTTTTTGTCTCTGTATTGAATTCGATCACGTGTAATGAAGATAAAATATAAAGTTACATGGTGTAAATGTAAATAATTTTGCATGCTATACCTATAAAGCAGAAATTTTGGTGACATAAGTTTGGAAAGCAAAAGTAAAATTATTATTTAACCGAATTATTATCCCAAAATTTTAATTTCATAGTTTAGATTTTAATTCGTACTAAATTTTAATTTAAATCATAAAAGATATATGTATGTTAACACGATAAAAACTATTATTGTTGCAATATTCACATAACTTCATACACAGCTGATTGTTAAGTTTAAAAATTCCATATTTGCTCTAATGAACGATACATAACAGTAATTAACGAATAGTTTTTTCCACCGCTACGTTCTACGTTTAAATAAACATTGCGTCGTAGTACTTGTTTATAGCTAATCTGTTATTGACATTGATTTCGTCGTTTATTTTAGCTATTTTGAAAATAAAATAAAAATTTTAAAAATAAAACTATTTTACTATTAAAAACACTTGAAATATTGGCACAGTTTTTCTAAATTTCAAACGAACACTTGATCAATATTATGTCAATACGGAATAGTATGTATATTTCGTTTGAAAATTAAAAGAAATTCTTTGAAGCAACAATGCAACATTCACATTTAGTCATTCAAATTTATGGCAAGATTTGCGGTGCCGTTATTTATCAATTAGACAAAAATACAGTAAGTCACAAAAATTAGTTAACAACGCTTTCGTCATATATCATAAAATATATACAAATTCTTAAGTATAGTTTAATACTATCATGGCAACCACAATAGTAAAAAATGTTAGTCTCTCTTATCAAACAACAAAGTTTGCACAACTGTTAGAGTGAAAAATTTGTTCTCTTTGAGCCTCGATAACAGCATTTCTAATCTTTAACTTCACAGGCTTCGACACACGTACTGATAATTTTTTCAAAATTATGATCGCATAATGTACCTGATAGAGCTGATAGGTCATCTAAATGAGGAGATGACAAATTCAAAACAAAAAAATACTCTTTAAAGTTATTCGTAAGATTATTATAATTATTATTATTATTATTATTATTATTATTATTATTATTATTATTATTATTATTATTATTATTATTATTATTATTATTATTATTATTATTATTATTATTATTATTATTATTATTATTATTATTATTATTATTATTATTATTATTATTATTATTATTATTATTATTATTATTATTATTATTATTATTATTACTAGTTCTTTCCCGTCAAAAATGACGGGCCCGGTTTTAATGATGAAACAAAACATGAAATATTGATCTTTATTAGGCTGAATTAGAAATTAGCGATGGTCATATATTCTATTTTAACAAATTTTAACAAATTTTAGTTCCAAATATTTATAAAATACTTTGAATTAAAAACGAAAATTATAGTAAAGGGTGATTTTTTAAGAGCTTGATAACTTTTTTTTTAAAAAAAACGCATAAAATTTGCAAAATCTCATCGGTTCTTTATTTGAAACGTTAGATTGGTCCATGACATTTACTTTTTGAAGATAATTTCATTTAAATGTTGACCGCGGCTGCGTCTTAGGTGGTCCATTCGGAAAGTCCAATTTTGGGCAACTTTTTCGAGCATTTCGGCCGGAATAGCCCGAAAATCTTCGGAAATGTTGTCTTCCAAAGCTGGAATAGTTGCTGGCTTATTTCTGTAGACTTTAGACTTGACGTAGCCCCATCTGACAACAACAACACGATTCACAACATTTGACAACATTTCCGAAGAAATTCGGGCTATTCCGGCCGAAATGCTCGAAAAAGTTGCCCAAAATTGGACTTTTCGAATGGACCACCTAAGACGCAGCCGCGGTCAACATTTAAATGAAATTATCTTCAAAAAGTAAATGTCATGGACCAATGTAACGTTTCAAATAAAGAACCGATGAGATTTTGCAAATTTTATGCGTTTTTTTTTAAAAAAAAGTTATCAAGCTCTTAAAAAATCACCCTATAGGTATGACGAAATAAGTTTAAAAATTTTTTGTTAAACTGAAAATTTCAAAAATATTCAAAAAGTTTTTGAAGTTTCAATAAATCACAAAACAAAAAATTGCCTAAAAATATGCTTTGAAATTAAAAAAAAAATCAAGCGTTCCACACTCACATTTTACGGAATTATATTATAGTAATTATTATTATTATTATTATTATTATTATTATTATTATTATTATTATTATTATTATTATTATTATTATTATTATTATTATTATTCTTATTATTATTATTATTATTATTATTATTATTATTATTATTATTATAATTATTATAATTATAATTATAATTATTATTACTATAACATAATTCTGTAAAATGTGAGTGCGGAACGCTTGATTTTATTTGATTAATTTCATAGCATATTTGTAGGCATTTTTATTTTGTGATTTATTGTAACTTTAAAAATTTTTATGTTGTTTACTTTTTATGTTTTGTTTTTTGATGATTACTATAACATAATTCCGTAAAGTGTGAGTGCGGAACGCTTGATTTTATTTGATTAATTTCATAGCATATTTGTAGGCATTTTTATTTTGTGATTTATTGTAACTTTAAAAATTTTTATGTTGTTTACTTTTTATGTTTTGTTTTTTGATGAAATTTTTTTTATTTTCTTAAACTTGATTTGCTATCGTATACACGCTTTTTAAAAATTTTTTTTCGATTTTTTATAAATTTTTAAAGTCAATATTTTTTCGAAAAAAAACAGTTTCGAAGAAACACAAAAACTCCTGTCATACGATAACCAACTGAAACCACAAGTGCCGTTTTTTTCACTGCCGCCAGTTTGTAGTTATAGAGCTACCATGTTGGAGTGAAAAATATATTTTTTAGAATTTTTTTCTTGTAATTTGTTCAATTCTTTACAATAATAAAAATAATTTTTGACTGATTGTGAGTTATAAATTTTTAAAAAAAGGTTTGTTTTCTCTGCCGCCTCTCTGTCCCTCCTTAAAGAAAATTAATAGTTAATGTTTTTTCTTTATTAAAACCGGGCCCGTCATTTTCGATGGGAAAGAACTAGTTATTATCATAATTTTATAAGAGCACATATTGAGAATACTATCTATCAGGAAGATAATATTTAAACTTGTTATTATATGCTATATATTGCTATATGAAATGGCAAGAAATGTAAGAGATGTGTGATATGCACATTTCAAAAACTGTTATTCGGTATACTTGTTTGAATTTAAAAAAAAAGCATAAAAAAATTACACTGTCAATAAAATTGCAATTGGAATAAGTCTGTTAATATCACACACATAAAAATCGATCATAAAATGCTCTGTTTAAGTCATCTCAAAGGCTGCAATGGCCAATTCGGTTTTGTTTTGTTTTTTATTTGAATAACTAGCGGATGTAACCCGGTGTTACTCGGGGTTGTGCCTCGAGCACAGAAAGAGGACGATTTTCAAAACTGCTCTCATTTTTACGGCTTTAAAATTATCAATTCAATTTTAAAATTTTTTAAATTATTGCTTTTTGGAGTTTTTCCCCCTCCTTCCGCCGAAAGTTTTTCGTCAAATTTCCGTAAAAAGACATGATTAAAACAAAAAATGACATCTTCAACGTCTCGATCTGAAGTCTGGTTTCTGAGAAAAATGGACACACACTCAGGAAAAAAAACACATATCTTCCTCCGGTGAAAAATTTCTCTATTTTCACATTTTCAAAGAAATATTTCTTCACTTCTAGGAAATGGAAATATTTCAATGTCTCTTATAATGACAAATATTTTTCTCGCACAAATAAATTCTCATTTATACAGAAAAATTTTTTGAAAATGAAAATTTTTTCCTATATTTTGATAAAAAATTCACTATGAGAAGTATTTTCTTCAATAAAAATAAATGTTTTCTCAAAAATAAAGAGTATTTTCTCTAAAAACGAATTTTTTTATATATTTCTCTTTTTCATAGAAGGTTTTTATCATTTTTAGAGAATTTTTAGGATCGCATTTAGAGAAAAGCATTCTTTGGAGCAAGGTCAATACCATTTTTCAGTAAATATCATGCAATTTTTATCATATTCCGAGAAACATTTTCATCCGTTTTGACGTGAATGAGCCGAACATAGTTGATTGAATAAAGCGCCCTCTGACGGAAGTTTTCTGACATTTAAATAGCCTCAATTCTGTTGCAGAGTCAAGTTACGTACCAAATTTTAGTAAAATCGATCAAGTCATTTAGGAGTTATCGAGTCTTAACAATGCACTACTTAAAACGCCCTCTTTCGGAAGTCTTTGGAATTTTTTATACTTTATGTTTTATCTTGGGTTCAGTTGAAGGTTCATACCAAATTTCATTGAAATCGGTCCAGGCGTTTAGGAGTTAAGACTCAATAACTCAAAAACGCACTACTTAAAGCGCCCCCTTACGGAAGTCTTTGGAATTTTTTATAGCCTTTGTTATCTTGAACGTAGTCGAACCTTCATTCCAAATTTAATTGAAATCGGTCCAGGTGTTGAGGAGTTATTATAAAGTGCCACGCCCAAATACTTCCGCCCACTTTTTAAGCTATGCTTTATCTTGGGTGCAGTTGAATCTTCATACCAAATTTCATTGAAATCGGTACAGGAGCTTAGGAGTTATTGAGTCTTGAAAACGCACTACTTAAAGCGCCCTCTTGCGGTAGTCTTTGGAATTTTTTATTGCCTATGTTTTATTTTGGGAGCAGTTGAACCTTCATACCAAATTTCATGTAAATCGGTTCAAGCGTTTAGAAGTTATTACAGAGTGCCAAGCCCACATACTTCCGCCCACTTTTTACCTATGCTTTATATTGGTTGCAGTTGAACTTTCATACCAAATTTCATTAAAATAGGTCCAGGCGTTTGGGAGTTATTGAGTCTTAAAAATTCACTACATAAAGCGCCCTCTTGCGTAAGTCTTTGGAATTTTTTATGGCTTATGTTTTATTTTGGGAGCAGTTGAACCTTCATACCGAATTTCATTGAAGTCCGTCCAGGCGTTTAGAAGTTATTATAGAGTGCCCCGCCCACATACTTCCGCCCACTTTTTTACACCCCCTATATTCTTTCTCACTATGAAAAGTACTCGGTCTCCAAATTTCAGCTCAATCGGATAAACGGTGCGCGAGCCTATACGGAACAGACAGACAGACAGACAGACAGACAGACAGACAGACAAACATTTGATTTTATATATTAGATTTATATCAATTCTTAAACGTAAGCTTCGAAGACCAGTTTTATAAGCATAACTATATTAATATTGCTAAATCTTTTGACGTTTCTTAGCACTTCAAGAAAATTGCTTCTCAAGCATTAATCAAGCACTACAATTAAAATATATTTTTATAATATTACAAGTAAATATTTTGCAAAACAGCTTGTTTAACAGTAAAAAAGAAAATTAGTACTTAGTACTTAGTACTTATAATAATACGAAAATTAGTACTAATAATAATACACATATTATCTGTCACATACGAACCTTTTCATACAGCAATTAAGTCAGTTGTAAACACACACAAAAAACAATGTTTTTTAAAATGCAAAACCTCAAAATCACCTGCTTTGCTCATATATTTTTTTTTTGTTTTTTTTTTTGCTTTTGTATCTGTTAAATATGCAAATTATTTAGTTTTGCTATTTTATTGTTTGTTTTAAAACTCTTTTTTTATTGCTTTTCTTCACAGCTAGTCTCACTACAAATAATCAATAAACTCGATCGCCAAATCCGACATAAACGCGCCAATATTAAATTTTTTATTGTTGTACGAAATTATCTCTTTGAACGAACTGAACGTATTCGAATATTGGCCTAGACTGTCGAGCGGAAATTCCTTTTAGTTCAATCTAACATTGAAACGTCCAAACAAAAGATATAAAGAATAAAAACAAAAAAAAAATTAACTGGCAAAGCAGAGACAGCTTTATACACGATCTGTGATCGTTCGTTTCTTAGCTCTTTTAGTACGTCTCAACGTCATATTATTAACGAACCTGAGAGATGAACCCCCGAGAAGAGTTGATGGCTGTACACTGTCGAGTGCTAGTCCTCTAAAATTATCAGTTAAACCATGACTAGAAGAGCCAAATAGTTGGTTGTCAGGGTACAGCAACCAGTTCAACGAAATCTACAAAAGAGCGAAACGATATCTTCAAACAATCAATCGTGTGGTAGGAGGGATGATCAAACAAATTGCTAGGAAGCAAACGAATACGATCTGCTGGGAAGTCATCAAGATCTGCCTGGCGCATGTCTGCAGAGATAAACTGTAGATACAGTGTTTTAGAGAGAAAATTGAAAAAAATTACTTAGAAATCTTGTAGGAAGGATTGTACGCTACTTATACGATGTCTTTGCATATAGAGATCGGCGAAGAGTCTCGAGCGGTACCTGCTTGTAGTAAAGCAAGAAAGATAGCCGGCTACCGTTTAAGATTAATTCATTGCAATTGTTGTTATGCATGAAATGCGCTTCTAAAATTAATTTTGACAACAACAACAAATCGATTTTTATATTTATATAAATAAATGTTTATCCATTTATACAAAATATTATCCAAAATATGCGCCGTACATGAGAGATGTTCTGGCACGCGCCGTGTTCGTGTGTTGCTTATTCCAATAATTATTTTTTATTGCTAATGAAAATTAGCCCTTTGGAGTCGGCATAAAACATGTAGGTCGATTTCTAGAAATCGATTAGAAGAAGCTCGGCTGCAATCCTTTCAAGGACTGAAATGGCCTATTCGTTTTTTTATTTGCATCTTCCGTTTTGTTATACTTGAAACAAAATGTACGCGTTTCTAGCTAAATTTATCGCGGTTCAAAAATTACATAAAACACGTGAACCTATAACTAATTTTTTGCCAGTTTAACATAAAACACCAGTTCCTGAAACAACCCAGCAAAAAAGTGCTTTCAAAGAATGTACAGTAGAAGGGAAAGTCGTGAGTTCCATTCCTTCTACTTTCATACCCAGAAGGCATTCTTTTAACATATGCATGTCACTGGGAGGGATGCTTTCCTTAGTCTTCTCTGGCAGTGCTTCTTGAATTTTCAATGGAAGATTTCTTTGAGGCCTCCAATGAAAGGATTCTAGTAGGTATTTTCCAGGAAAACTTTAAGAAGGTATTTTATGATGCAGAAGACATAAGGCATAAGCCATGCCATGGAAGCATTCTTGGAAGCTATTCAAAAAGTCTTTTTAGAAGTTTCTTTATGAGAATGCCTCCTGAAAGCATTTTTCATTAAGGCTGAGGAGGAGCACAATTCGATTTTTAGAATGTCTTCTGGAAGCAGTGTATCTAAGAATGGTTTGTATCAATAATGTTGCTGGGTACCTAAGTTATGAACTAGGTGCTAAACTGATAATGAAATAATAGTTTTTAGAGTACTTAAAGCAATCTAAAAATCAAATCGGAACCGAGTGCAGAAAACTAATGATTCGAAAAATTTTTTAGTTTTTAAAAATAATATTAAAAGAAAATAATAGTTTTTAGAGTACTTAAAGCAATCTAAAAATCAGATGGTAACCGAGCACAGAAAAAACTAATAATTCGAAAAATTTTTTGACTTGCTTTTGAAATTAAATAAATCGATTAATTTTCATTATATGTGAAATGACCAGATTTGGTATGTGTTTTCGACTATTTTTAAAATTCCCAAGATTTTCATTACGATCCATATATTTTTCTAGCCTGAACTGTTGGTTTTAGCAAAGAAGTGTAAATAGACCATTACATACACCGAGAAAAAAAAATATAGTAAAAACAACAATATTTCGCACTTATTCGAAATTATGAGAATTTTTGTTGTTACAACAAAAAACTTGTTAGAATGAATAATATATTGTTGACTTTTAAATTTTAGCTTAGTAAAAGCAACAAATTATTTGTCACTTATACAGTGGAATTTCTGTTGATCCATTTAAATGAGAAACTTGTTGCTATAAGTGCAAAATTGTTGAAAATTGTTAATTGTAAAAACCATTAGGTTTATCAACTTTTTTGAGCGTTCAAACTATGTTGAACGACATAGTTTGTTCGCCAATTTCTAGGTGAATAAAAAGATTCCAAGCAGAGCTGTGCGAATATTTATATTTTTAAAATAAATTATGTCGATATATTCATATTTTTTAATATTAAATATTTGAGATTATGTGATTACATGATTATGTTTTAAGCGAACGAACTTAGTTTACTACTGTTTGTACAACAAATTGAAATGTTGTACTGCAGCCTTATCATCCATGTGTTCTGCAACACTGTAATAAAACAAAGTATGTGTGTATATCAAATTGAGTTGTAGTCAAGTGCGCAGCGTTTGTGTAAATATATAAAATTGTTTCTTTTGCTTGGAATTAATAAAATTAAAAGTAAGTATTCAATTCATAGTGTTATTCATAGAGGCTAATAACAAAGTGAGCGCCATAAGCGAAGCGGTAATTGAAGCTTTGCTTGTAGCTGCTCTATCAGAGCCTTTTCTGCTAAAACACAGACAAAGTCCTGAGCTTCGAGGGCACTATTTTACTTTAGGGCCCAGTCCCCAACATTTTTTTCTTATTTTTATTTAATGTATTTGGACCCTCTTAGCCCAATGGTGTTTAAAAAAGTCTCGGTCTCTATTGGTTTAGGAGATAAAATTCGCGAAAGTTCGAAAATTCAGTTCAAATGTTGATTACTGGGCTCTAAAGCAAAATTACTCCGCTTCGAGTATTGTCTTGCTTCGCCTCATAGCGTTCACTCTGATATCAGCCTACTCTACTATGCGAGAGCACTCGGTAGTTTTCCAATTTTATATATAAAATACTTTCAAATACAATCAAAAGAAAGTGTACACGACTGGCTTTCAGGACTTCAATTTCATTTCAGGCTTTTGCAATATGGTTTGATCCAACTTTTTAAGTTTCGGTAAGATAGTCTTTCATTGTTTCTCAATTTATAAACAAACAAAAACAACAATGTTGCAACAACAAAATATACTCTGCAAAAACTAAACCTACTTATGATTTTACGCGTCAAAAGATAGTCAACAGCATTACGTAAAAAAAAAATATGAATTCAGTATTGAAAAAATAAGTATTTGTTATAATCGTTGGATATTTTGTATTTTTGTTAAATTTTTGTTGTTGATTGTTTTTAAATTGATGAACAATAAAAGACCATTTTACAAAAACTTAAAACTGTTGATCAAACCGTACAGCAAACGCCTGAAATGAAATTGAAAACAACACACAGTCGTGTTCACTTTCTTTTGGCACTGGCTGTATTTAATTGAAACATGTACGTTCTAGATCTTTATGGATGAAACTGAGTCGGAGGATGTTGTGGACTACTGCAGTTTTGACATTATTAACCTCGATGAAAATATATCAAATTTATTCATTCAATGGAGTCTTTCAGACGCAGCGATTTCAACATTGGTAGAGTGAAACGTAAGAACGACACAGATTTTGGGAATGATGCATTGTCATGACATAGACGACATTTTTAATGAAAGAAGTTTAATTGCTGAAAAAATAAAATTTCGCCATAATTTGATGGAATGGCGCAAAAGTAATGTAAGTTAAAAATAAATTTAAATTAAATTTAATGTTTGCTTAATGTAGCCCACTTTTATGTTGTTAAAGCAGTAATTACTATGAAAAAAACGCGAACTTCTTCACTTCTTCATAACAACAACAACACTTACGAAACCAACAACGGGAACGGAAGCAAGTTCTTTAAAAATCTGGCAATCAAATAGTATTTCATATCCACATCTGATCGTGAATATCAACAAAAAAAGTATGGTTTGCTCACAATAATCCACGAGATTTGGCAACGCATTGGAAACAGAAATCTGCTTTTCGCATGGGAGATATCAAAAATTCTTTAACTGGAATTTTTCAAGAGTTATTTGAAAATTTTGCGACTTATATGAAAGCACTTTCTGATGCCCTATTTCCGAATTCCATAAAAGATGCCTTCAATATGCAGTTTTTTCAAAAAATGCTGTCAATAGAATCCTGTCAAGGTAAACATTTTAATTAAAAAATGTATTTGAAACTAACTCAAATCTTATTTTTTTAGACTCTCAGCATTTTTATTTCTTGAAGCTGCTACACAATGTCATTCCTCCTCCTCGAATAAGCAGAAATTTAAAACCTACAATAGCAGACGGACAAAATGACATGATAGTACACTTAGTTTGCATAAATGATCTGAAAAAAACGGAACACGATACGAATGCCACTTCAATGAATGATAATTTAAAAATGCAGCCGAAGGTACTAGTTGTAGGAGAATCCCCGGACAAACTCTGTGAATTTTACGTATACTTAAATGAAGTTTTGTATAAAGTTCCAACTCTTTTAAGAGCTATTGACCTGACTATAAAAATATGCTTCGTATTCCACCTTGAATACTCGGCAAAGAGCAAATTTGTTTGGATGTTTCTGCAGAAGTATATGTATCAAATATCTTCTTTGAAGAAAGTTCCTAAAATAGAAAAAGTAATAAATATATTAAAAAATGTTAAGTAATTTGCAGTCCTCAGAAATATCCAAACATATTTGCTCTTCGCCGAGTATTCAAGGTGGAATACGAAGCATATTTTTATAGTCAGGTCAACAGCTCTTAAAAAAGTTGGAACTTTGATTTCTTTATAAGTGATTTCTTATAATGTAAGGAAAATTCTTATGTTGTTTTAACTGAATTATATTCGAAATACTTATTTTTAAATTGCACGTTTACATGATTTTGGACCAGAGAAGACGAAAGTGGTCCCATATGTATTTTTGCGAGCTAATTTCAAATCCGCAGTCTATTTTTTCTATCCGGTTAAGTTTTGGAGACACAGACAAAAATGTTAGAAACGGTTATTTTTCAATTAATTGAACCATATCTTTTTAATGCATCGGCCAAATTAAATTTACTTTTGTAGGGATTGAATAAGCAATTTTATATATAATAAAATGCACCGTTACTTTCATTTTGGCCAATATCTTCAAAACTTGACCTGATAGACAAAACAGACTGCGGATTTGAATTCAGCGCGTACAAATACATACGAAACCACTTTTGTCATCTCTGGTTCAAAAGTTGACCCTTATTTGTAAACCTGTGTTATTATAAATTAATTCAACTTTTTATTTATTTCTTTAAAAAAAAAAACATAATTTTGTAAACACAAATGCCCAGCGGTTAGCAATTGTCATACCTGATAACATCTGGCATGAAATCAGTTCTATTTTGCTTCGAAAATTCGGGCATGAGATCATAGCTGATTTCAGAATAAGCATTTGCATTTAAGCTTTCTAAAAACTTCCCTAAAATTGTCTAACCTCTGAATATTTTGTTTTGTTTCGATCTCAGACCTGAAGATATCCCTGAGTTTAGAAGCGAAGGCGTAATGCTATCAAACGTTTATGAGTATTTTCAGTTACCCCAAATATCCCTCAAAAGTATTTTTGATTTTGTTTCGTGTTCACACCTGAGCAACGGCTGAGATTAGAAGCGAAGTCGTAATGCCATCAAACAAGTTTGGGAAATTTTTTCAAAATAAAAATACAAAAATGCAAAGCTATCGACGCGTCATTTTTCATTCTCAAAACAAAAATTTTAAAATTTGAAAGAACAAAAAATTTGAATTATTTAGTGAAAAAGTTCTAAGAACTTTAATTCATTAAAACAATTCAAACAATGCTCATGATACCGAAGACGAACTGCAGCTCGGCTTCGGTAAATGATATATCTGCTATTTGTTTTCTCATTTGAATTTTCAGGCTTGGGACGACCTGATAGAAGGCCTGATATTTAAGCATTCACTCAGGCCTGAATTTTCGGAGGAATATTCTTAGGGATATTCAGGCCTGAGTTAACGCTATACTTTAGCAGGTATTCTGTAAGTATGACATTTATATGGGAAAAGGAAATCAAGAGGTGTGTTGAATACTCAGGCCTTACCATTACCCCTCAGGCCTGAGAGAATGTATTGATTCAGGCCTACTCTGACCGCTGGGTGTAAACATGTACACAAACAAACATTGTAAACACATATGTAAAAACCAGATATTTTTAATAAAATCAAATAATATGCTTAAAAATGTGAATTTTATTGCTTCATTATTTTATACATAAAAACAACAACAATTTAGTAAAAACAACAATTTTTCTTCTTACATTTTTTAAATAATTACCTTGTTAAAGGAACAAATCCCATACTTATTTCATTCAAATACCAACCTTGTTGAATTTACAATTTTTTGTTCTTAGATTTTTTAAATACATTAATGGTTTATCCAACAAAAAAATTGTTGCAATCTTTAACAAATCCATCATTGTAACTATAAAAAGATGTTTTGTTGAGCACAAAACAAATACAAAACCTATTTAGAATTAGGTCTGAATTTACGAGTTTTTTTTCTCGGTGTAGCACTATTACATGAAACTGATTTTTCATCTAAAACTGCAAGAGAGTTGATAAATTTTTTTCAAATTTTTTGTGTGTATATAAATAATGGTTATAAATGATGTGTCATGGTGTAAGTAATGGTTCTGTTCGAAATTTTCATAAGAGAATTTTTTTTTGCGAAATGAACAAAATAATCCATAAATGTATGTTGATACACCGTTACATCCAGAAAAACTGACAGTTTGGTGTGCTATATGGTCTGGTAGAATCATTGAGCCGTACTTCATTAAAAACGTTGCTGGCCAGAACGTTACAGTCAATGGTGATCGCTATAGAGCCATTGGAGAATTTGTATCCAATATCGATTTAACCCCGCTAGTCCATTTTCTTTGAGGATATATGAAGTCGCTAGTCTACGCCGATAAGCCCGAAACGATCGACCACTTGGAGGACAACATTCGCCGCGTCATTGAAGATTTTTGCAGATTTATGGCCACAAATGTTGGAAAAATTGATTGAAAATTTAACCTCCAGCTAAGATTACTTCCGAGCCAGACGTGGCGGTCATATGCTACAAATAATATTTAAATTATAATGGCAAAAAAATTATCTTTTGAATTAAGTCAATTTCACGTCAATTTTAAAAATTCTTCCTTGTTTTATTTCATTTCAAAGTTAAAAAAACAAAACAAATACCTCTAAAAACAAATATCCTTTAGAAATATAAAATTGCAAAGTTTAATTGAGACATCGATTTCCAATAATCAGACAGAAAACCAGTATTTTATATAAAATTTATTAAAAAAATTATCTGTTCATTCAATGTAAAAAGTGACATTTCAATTTAAGAAATAAAATATGAAAACGTTTTCGATATTTTTAATAAAAATTAAATAACACTTATTTCTAAATAAGTTTAAAAAAACAAAAAAATTAAAAAAAATTATAGAAACTATTCTCAACTTTTACTTAAAAAATAAATTTGAAAAACTGTGAGATTCAAACGAAGTGAATATCTGAATTGACTTCACATGTCACATGTCAAAACATGAAAATGTTTTCGATATTTTTAATAAAACTTAAATAAAACTTATTTCTAAAAAAGTTTAACAAACAAAAAATTAAAACAATCATGGAAACTATTCTCAACTTTTACTTACAAAATAAATTTGAAAAACTGTGAGATTCCAACCAAGTGAATATCTGAATTGACTTCACATGCACATTTGTACGTACCTTCAAAATGTTGATGCCCAAAAATTTGAGTTGCTAACAAATATTTTATTGCTTTAAATATTAAATTATTATTATTAAATTTTATTTGACAATAATTCCGACTTTGGGCTTTCATTCCTGCAGCTACCTTGTATATTTTACGATTCAATATATATAGTATTGACAAGTGTTTATTCTCTCAGCTACAACCCTGCAGTATTTGGCACTAGTACAGAACTAGCAATTACACTAGCCCCTAGGTAGAAAGTACTAGACATGGGTAACGCAGCGTTGCGTTGCGCTTTTGAGTTGAAGCACTTAAATGCGTTACTGAGTTGATACACTTCTTTTACAAAAATTAACGCAATAGCGCATTAATAAATACAGCGAGAAACAATTGTAAAGCAAATGGAAAAGTTGAACGGTTTATCGAGCATAGTTGGAAACGACAGAAAGTTGAATCAATCAAAATATGCTTGTATAAAATAGGAAAAGAGGTTGCGTGGAAGATGCTGTTAATCATAAACGCATTGGCTGTGCTCACACGTGAATCAAATGATTGAAGAATAACGGGATTTTTTTGTGCATTTTACTCTCTCTGAGTTGATTTGACCGAAGTCTGCTCACACGTGGTTGTTTGATTGAACCTCCGAAGCAGGCTTTTCTGCTACCTACTGTTTGCGGTTAGTATCATTTTCCTACTGTTTTATTTCGTTGTGTTTTGTCGTGCTGTCTGTATAAAAGTGTACAAAAATTAAGAACGGCAGTGAAAATTTGTATCTTTACGGATTGAAATTGATTTCGTTAGGAAATTAATATGCCGGATATTTTTGTTTTTCTTTGAAATGCATTTATAGAATATTCGGTCAGCTGTCTTGTTCACGAAATGGTAATTTTTCACTTTTAATATTTTAAAAACAATACACAACACTCTACACTCACAAACATTTTCTCCTTTTTTTACTTATAAAAGTACTTTTTTGTTAAATCTACTACCTTCTTATCAATAACTTACTACTAAGCAGCAGCCGAGTAAAAGTTTGCAACGCTTTGACTGAATGATTCAGGTCTAGAGCGTGGTCAAAACTTTGAATGAAGCGATGACGTATTCAGAGTTCATTTTCTCTCTCACAGAGAGTTCATTTTTTTTTTAGCTGGACAAACAACAACAAATTTGAGTTCATTCAATCATTTGATTAACGTGTGAGCACAGCCATTGAATATGTCTGATTGATTTGCTTTGCCACACATGTGTGAGCTTATTTTAAATTCAACATGTTCGATTTAAAAAGTATAAGCAAACTTAAATCCAACTTCAAACTTGTTTTGTCAACGAGAAATGTGTATGTATCTGTTTCAGAGCTCGATAAAATATTGAGAAAAAACACAGCCATCTGCTTGCTTGCTTGAATTTTGGGTTTTTTGAATTTTTGGTGGATGCTGGAATTAAATAATAAATTTATTATATTCTTGTTAATGAATACAACTATAATATTAAACATTGTAAAAGGATACTGATTTTGTTACTTTCAATGTGTGAGATCCTTAGCACATGACTCAACGCACTATTCAATGTTCTACTGTGAGACTTTCTGTGTTTATACTCGTCATGTTGGTACAGAAACCATAACATTTCGAACAGCGTCATGGCGCAATTGCGTTAACGCATTTCGCTGATACAGTAAACTGCGCTTGAGTTAGTGCGTCAGCGCTGAAATTTTTACTGCGTTACCCATGTCTAGAAAGTACTAGTTCTACTTCAATCTTCTTTCTTTGCATTCGACTGGCGAATATAACGTGAAGATGTCATATGAAGGAGTCAATTACCTATTACATCTAGTCAACTACCTTTTACAATACCATTCTCCAGCCAATTCACTAGTGCTATAGGGCAAGCCCAAGGTTGATTTATTTAAGGTTGCGTACATTTTTTGACGCATCCTTATTTTATGTAAACAAAAATATTTTGACGTTTGCAGAGTAGGGTTTTGTGCTGCTCGAGAAAAAAAAGTATTTTTCAGGGTTTTGTGAAGTTTTCTGTTAAAATTTTGATTTTTGTCAAAATTGGAAGTAAAAGTGGTTTTTACGATCACCGTTGTTCAATGCAATGAAAGTTTCGAATATGAAAATATTTATTTGGTCTGTCTTTCTTGATTTTCTTAATATATATTTATTTCATTAAACCTTTTTTAGGGCATAGTACTGAAATCCTTCAATCAAAACTAAAATTATGGGGTAGATCAAACTCAATGACTTAATTTTATCAGGACATCCAAATAAAAAAAGGACCAATAAAAGTACTAAACAAAAATTTTAGTATTCTATTTACCAAATAGTACTACAAAAAACTACCAATAGTATTATATTCAGGCAACCGTTTCAGTTCTTTACTCAAATGACTACGCTCTTTTGCTCTCATTTCAAAATAAGGGTGCCGAAATGAGAAAACGTCAAAAATGTAACCAACCTTATATAAATAAGCCTTGGGGCAAGCCTATTCGCTAGTCAGCAATATAACCATAACTATAACCCTAGCCATTGAGAAATCAATCTTCAGTTAATTTTTTTTTTTTATTAAAATTTTGTATTCACCCCAGCAAAATCTTCGCTTACATATAATCGAAAAAGTAATCCAGAAAATTTCATTCATCGCTTACCCTCTCGCTTACGGAACCCATTATTTTAATACAGGCATGTCATTGGAGGTAATTGATGAAGCTTTCGCTTGACATGGGAGTACTTATGTAAGCACTTATTTAACTTGATGAATAACTTCTTCCAATAATCACTTATATAATAACAACTAAGAAGTTATTGAATAAGCTGTTTTTCTGCACAAATTAGAAAAGCGATTCAAATATTGGAAAAATAAATTTTTTTCATACATCTTTTGCTTAACAGTGCTAAACAGATCACAACACCAATCAAGAGTTAGAGAATTTCTTCTTTAAAATAAGAAAAATGCTGTTATTTAATAGATATATGTATCAGTTAATTAATTTATGTAATATATTTACCTTTAGCACATTTTTCTGTATTTCATTCATAAATCTGGCATTTTTCATATTCAAAATTATAAAAATTTGACACTTGAAGCAAAAATAAAAGTCAAACAAAAAATTTCAATTATCTAAAAAAAAGAACAATAATTTCAAAAGCAAAAAGGGTTGACATTACTTACTGCATTACAAGTAATAAATAATATAATACATTATTGGTCACCAACATTTATGTAATGGGTTTTATAATCGAATGAAAATCAAGGCAATACGAAAAATTTTGCTGGGCACGTTGTTTAATGAAATTGAGAGGCCTCATATATCATGTTTTTTTCCGAAATAGTTGCTTTGAATTATATCAGTCATTTTCATGAGAGAAAGACGTAAAAAACATAAACAATAAGCAGTGCGAGCCTGAAGTTGAATCAACTGACCCGATCAACATGCATTACTTAGGGTCAGAAATGTAGCTTGTACGAATAGAACTATTGAAATAGCGGGAAGTAAACGAACTCTTGTCAAAAACAGCTGTTCGTTGTTATATGCGTTGGCCACATTCAGTTGTGTCAACTGACAGCGACACATCGGGGAGCGCTGTATCGATATTGAAGTTTCAGAAGAGTTGTCAAGTTTTTGATATATCAAGCTTTTTATCAAATACCAATGGAAATTTTACAGACAAATTAAAATTTTTCTATTTTTAAATACATTTTAATGTTCAACTTCATATTTATGTGCATCAAGTTTTAACTTAACAGTTGCCAACAGAATTTCCTTTCCAACACAAACGTCAACACTACCTTTTAGTTATTATATCATGCAATATATCAATTAGAGAGAAACATTAACTTATCATAAAATTTTACTCATTCAAGTTTATGACTCTGGATATCAAAAATTTTCAAAACCGTAACTTAGCTTTTGTACGTCATTTATTTATTCTGAATTGTAATGAATTGCCAACAATTTGATGCACTTAAAAATTTCCAATGATTAACACACAATTTAATACGTATGCACAACAACAACAACAAAAACAATGAGAACCGAAAATATTCTTGCTATCAATTTGACCCACTTTGTTTTTCCAGTTCGACTCAAGTGGCTTCGCATAATAATAATACACCGCAGATTGACATTTGAAGGCATTGAATTGCTTTGAAACTGAAAAGTGGTTCAAATCAATTGTGTTGCAATTTTGCGAATTGCAAGATATTCATTCAAAAACAAAAACAAAAAAAAAAACGAAAAGATAAACAATTGCAAAGAAATTAATATTAATTGTCTTACGTTATACGTGCAAAACCATATAATTTTACAATAGCAATTCACAGAATATTAAAGATACTTAATGCACGAGTGTATAAATTGATTCAGAGAAATCACATGAGAGATACATTAAAAATATAAATAAAATAAAACTGAAACACATGTCCAATTGATTTGGTTTATCGGGCAAGAACACAGTTTAAGAGATCATATAAGTTTCCGATAAACCTAAAAGAAGAATATAAGGGAGAGATTGTATATTAAGTATCAGATAAAATTCATCACTTGCTTCGAAAAATGGTTTTGGTTACCACATTTAACATAATATTTCATTATATTTAGAAAAAAAATTTTTTGTTTATTTGATCATTTCCAGTTAAAGGTAATGTAAATCTTAATCATTCTTAATTTTTCTTAAAGATTGGAAAAGCAATGTTAAGCATTAAAAGTAATGCGTAAATAGTGACGGCTGGTTACCGAACCGAAACTCAAAAACGCATTAGGGATGCTAAAGAGATGCACGACATGATCGGGCAAACCGAGCTTACTTGTTGAATATGAATTTGACAGTCCAAAGGCTCTGCTGGAAAATATTTTATTCGTCACAAAATGATTTTCCGCTCGAGCATGTCGAGCCATCTTAATATACCTGCATACAAATTTTCCAAGAAAAAACATAATTTATGATAATCTGCAGTGATCGTTGGAAAAATGTTTCATAACAGTGTTGCATGGCCCATTAACGACATCAGTTAGATGTCATAATTTATGGAGCGCATCATTTTTCGTCTTGAAGCAATGTTAACTTATAACGTACGTAGTATTTCGGTAGACAGGGTCGTGAAACTCACTCACATTCAAAATAAAAGCACGCACACGTAAACGCTGGGTTGACAGATCAATGAACTTTACGCCGCAAACGATGAAGAGAATCAAACAAACAAGCCAACAACAAGAGAGTAAAAATAAATCGATTAAATAAATGTTTTAATTCTGGCAACAGTAAAATCAGTTATATAAATAAATATAAATAAGCAAGTTTCGGAAAAAAATTAAAAAAGAAAAAATAAATTGACGACAGACATGTTAAGCAAGCTCGAGAGTCGACTTATCTCTATTAAAATAGGCCAAGGTTTAAATAAACAAAATTGCAGGCTCATAAAATGTGTCAAAGACATTTGAAACGTAGTACTCGTACAAGGTACAATTTTAATTCTCTGCTAAAACAAAGATAGCAAAAGATGATGAAGTTATTGTAAGATGACTTTTAATGACAAAATTGCATAAAGTCGAATTTGCAACTTATCATTTCTGCCTATCTTACTCATCTCCCTAAAATATTTGCTTTGTAATTTAATACTATATCATGCATTGCATTGAGAACAGGTCAATACCTTTAAGAATCATGTGACCATATATTGTTCGTTCCATTATTTTTTTTTGTATTCTTTTATAAGCTTCACAATATAAGCTCTTAAGGTTCGTACTGCCTTGCCCAACATGTTCATTAAGTCGTTTGATTTTTTTTTAACCACTCTATAGAATCTTGTCTACATTCCATATCCTTTTCTTCGAAGTCTGCAGATTTGTTTTTTTTTTCTTCTGATTCCGCTTAATTTCAGCACTGCAGAAGGACAAGAAACTGCAGGATTTTGACCTCGTCTGCATGTAGTCTTGGTTTTTTTTCTTTATATTTTGTTTTTTCTGTAGTTTTCAGTCAGTGATCTCTGCAACGATCATGTTCATTTGTGCACAGGGACGACGTTAAGCTGAGGGAGACACAGCGAACGCTCAGAAGAAAAAACTATTTATGTCTTATGGCATATTGATCAAATATCTGATCAGAGCTTATGCGTGATGAGCTCTAAAAGTTGAAGCGCATCACTAGAGTTTGATCCACCCCATTGCAACACAAACTTACGGCGTCACTGTCTAGTAGCGTTCATTGGTCTCGACGCGGAGCATTGTACCCGGGTAGACTTGATGACACGCTATAGCAAGCAGAAATCTAAAGATTTTGTCTCTCTATGTTGCCAGCACAACACAAGCGACTTAGTTGGCGTCTTGAATTTGTTAAGGGCTCGCGTTCTTTTATTTAGTTACTTTCTTTTTGTTTTGTTTTTTTTTAATAGAAAATTTTTTTGGTTTTCTTTTGAAAATGATAATTACGAGATATGATTTATTTTTAAATTTTTTTTCAATTTTCTTCTTTCTTTCTTTACTCATATTAAGAGAACTTTTCCAATCAAAATTTAAAAAAAAAACTATTTTTTTTATTTATTTTAATGAGAAAAGAGTTAAAATTTTTCAATTTAAATGGTATTCAGCTAAATTTCCATATTAGATAGATTTTGTGATCATATGTAAAAGTAAAATAGCAATATTTTTACTCATTGAGATATTTTTACTCTAAGAGATCAACAAATATACCTACAAAAACAGAAAAACAATTTTTTTAAATTTCTTATAGAAAGCAATTCTTAATGGGATTTTTTTCAGTAACG
Organism: Tetanocera ferruginea; assembly: GCA_958299015.1. Lineage (NCBI taxonomy): Eukaryota > Metazoa > Arthropoda > Insecta > Diptera > Sciomyzidae > Tetanocera > Tetanocera ferruginea. The sequence continues at coordinate 124,382,518 of OY282644.1, read as the reverse complement.
TTCTATTTTCCCCGTGGTTATTGTATCTGCAGTTTTATCTTAACAAAGTTTTACTTGGAACTATAAGTCTGTTAGTCGCTTTTTCCTGAAATTGCATTATCATAGCTTATCTTGTTTGTTAAATCTTATCACATCAAGAGCTACAGATTGACGCGTGTTTCTTTAAAAGACTGTTTTGCCAAAAAAGTTTATTATTTAGACAAGTGGTTAATGGTTTTATTTATTTTTTTTTTATTTTGTTAGCTTAAGTAAAATTTAAATTTTTCCATGACAATGGCTGTTTACAATTCTTGTTCCTTAACTATTATATGTTTTGTTTAATTCTTTAATCAATTTATCTTATACTGTTTTTTGTTAAATTTATGTTTTTTTTTGCTTTTTTTTTATTAGTAACAAAAAAGTCAATGTGTCAGAACTCTTTTATCTTACGTTAATATGTAACTTTATAGCTATCTTGATATCAACGAGTTCAACGTTCTTTGAGTTTATTGTAATGAATTACTTAATACAGCCGAGGAAGGACTTTAACCGAGCTTATTTATTTTTTTTATTACATTTTATCACTTGTTACCGAACATGGTGACACCGGTTTTCATTAAAAAAAAAAAAATTCAATAATCAGTAGCATTTTTACAATCAGTGATCAAGGACGTCAGAAAAAGTAAATTTTTTTATATATGAGAAATGTTACGCTAAGTAGTTTGATATACCTGAGAGGATATGTGTTAAAAGTTTTAAAATAATTAATATTGTTTTAAGCTGTTAGTTTTTATGAATTGATTGTTTTTAAGAAAAATAGCAATATTTGATGAAGTTTTGCACTGCTAACTCGTTGACTCAAAGACTAGAAGGTTAGTTGGTAAAGGTACTAATCCGGGGTTGTTTGTCCCCTTTGCTATGGAAATCAATAGTGAATGAACAACATATTGTAGAAAATGGTGGATCCAAATGAATTGATTATTCGTACGACGTTACATTTGGTGCACAGGGTAAGAATCTTTATACTATATGATTATGCTCTTCTTATGATCTCTTGTCTTAAAAACTGTATTACGCGGTTAGAGGTTAACTTTCCCTCAGACATCCAAGCTGGTCCGCCCATTGCACTCATTTACAAATATACTTCTTATCCCGAGATTTAATTTCTTACAGACTTGTCTATGTATTTTGGGCGAAAATATGGCAACCCTTTTTTAGAGAATAGTTTTTGAGACATCCTCAAAGTCATTTTTTAAGTAATTTTCCAATATCTTCATCAAATTTTATCCGAATTGCAGAAATTGCTTCAATACATCAGTGAAGCACTTAGGTTCACATTGAAAATATAAATTATGCATGCGTTCTTAAAAAACCTTTGCGTTCACTGATCATGTGTACTTGTACATAAGCTCCAAATAATTATACAGAGTTGAATGTATGCATACAGAAGCCCATGTAAAATAGTAAAATACAAGAATTAGATATGTGAAAGTTCCAAACGTAAAAACGTTCAAAATCTATCGTACACAAAATTAGTGAATGCGAACACTGCATTCGAGTGGGTCCTGCTTTCCCGTTGACTCTTGTGCGTACGTGCTGCTGAACGTCAACAAATTATAAAGCATTTTTTTCCAAAAAACTCCAGGAAGCAAGTCTAAGGAGTTTTGCAATCGCAAAATTGTTTCTTGGAGGTTATTTGAATAAGCTAAGGAATATTATAACCCAGTTTATCAATTTTTTATATGAAGACCGACTCGTCCTAATGTACATGGGATGCATGAATTTTGGTCACTTAGTGCATAAATTAGTTACGCTTTCTTGTATTTGTATAAGTATTATATTTATTGCGGTCACTTAACTCAAGAAATAGTTCACGCTTCCCTCTTATTTGTTCATGATATTCATGCATTTTTGTCACTTATCTCATGAACTGTTATTCTTGTATTTGTAAATGAATTTTATTCACAAAATATATGAATGTTTCATGTTCCCCTTTTATTTTGCATGACATTTACGGAATTGATTGTTGGTTCAAGTATCTTGTACATACACTCTATGAACTTTAAACACAAGATTTTGAAATACACGTACATTAGACTGGGTCAAATGCTAAAGTATTTGGGATTTTGCGTGCCCGCCGAAATTATAAAATATTGTTGCAAATGAAATAATTTGAGCTATTAAAAGTTCAAGAATTGTCGAAACCGGCCCGGTACTGCTCAAAAAACCGGTTTTTTGCCGATTTTTCATAAGATATTTTTGAAAAAAACAATTATCCATTTAAAATTTGCGCCAATTTAACAAGACCCATCTACATTGATGTAAAATTTAGTGATAAATCTGATTCTGAACTTGAAATCGCCAAATACTTCAGTCCGGTGCCACCAAACTCACTCAAAATCCGAAATTTGAAATTTTTTTCATACTATTTTTTTCGTGCTTACCCCTTTCAGTAATCCTGATGATTTTTTTATGCACTATTGAAGGCCATTCTGTAAAGACATCATCTTTGAAAAAACATGCAATTTTGACCATTTTTGGAAAAGTTACTACTTCTTTTATAAAGTGATTTTTGAATATAACAAAGTAAAAAATGTTGTTTCACCCTTTCTAGAAATTAGTTAGCTGTCGAATTGCCAGTTCAACCAAAATAAACAATTGAAGGCATCAGTTTGTTTGAAAATCCGTTCAAAACATCTGGTTAAAATGTAAATTTCCCGCGAATCTCACTTTTTAATCGGTGAAAGTCTGCGGTGTTTTTCGAAACGAAGGTTAGAAGGTTCGTCCAAAGTTGAGAAGCTTCCGTGAGGCCTTTTGGTTCATTAAGACTACCTTATTTGATTATGTTTAACCCATTTGTAGTGGTTCCCAATAAATCGAATTCCTTCTTATTTGTGGTTTTTCATCTAACCTTCCTGTACTCTTAGTGAACTTTCATATATTTAACAATAGCGTGTTCACTTGCTCCTCCAAATCTTTGAAAAATCTATTAACTGTATGTGGGTGCGTTATTGTTCGATAAAAGTCTGGTGCCTTAAAGCCATTTTAATTTGTCATCACACCAATAGGGCAGTGACCTGTTAGGACTCCCACCAGTATCCGAATTTCTCGTTTTAACAAAAGCAGAAGGCTCTTAGTTCTGTTCTCGTTTTGTTCCAGAAGCACAGTTTATGCTGGTATTACCTCTGGCTTCGGGGCTGATGCTTCTTTTGACGATACTTATTGGAAGATCACGTCTGTAATGGTTCTGTTTGTATCTATCGTTACTTCACTTGCCAATTCATCTGCTTTGTTATTTCCTTCTACGTTGCTACTCCAGGGACCCAGCAGAGAGTGACTTTGTTGGTATTACAGACACTGTTCGGGACTTGTTTACCATTTAGTACCGAAGAACAGCCCGAAGTTGTCATTTTTCTTTCCAGCCAAAATTACTACCTGTGCTGCTTTTTCAATCGCATAAATTTCTGCTTGAAAAACACTGCCATAATCAGGAAGTTTGTAAGACTTTTTGATCTTTAGCGTTTCTCAGTACACTCCTGATCCTTCAGTTATATGGTGGTGTGTTTCTATTTTTGTCGGTTGGGGATAGATGTGCTTTATTTTGAATCGAATTTCACTCTAGGTTGATGTAGTCGGTTGTTATTTTTGATTCCTCAGTTCCATAGAGATTTTGACGGGTACATGCTCGAAGGCGTTGTTTTGACGATGGGTCTGATTGGTTTTGTACGTTTTTTTCAACCAAACTAAAAACTTCACTTGTATATTTTGATTGAACTGGCAATTCAAAAGCGAACTGATCTCTAGAAAGGGTGAAACAACATTTTTTCTGTGCTACTTTCAAAAATCACTTTATAAAACAAATAGTAACTTTTCCAAAAATAGTCAAACTTTCATATTTTTTCTTAGTTACTGCCTTCACAAAATGGCCTTCAATAGTGCATAAAAAAGTTTTGAAAAAATCATCAGGATCACCAAAAGAGGTAAGCACGAAAAAAAATACTATGAAAAAAAAAATTTTAATTTCGACTTTGAGTAAGTTTGGGGGCACCATACTAAATTATTCGGTCATTTCAAGTTCAGAATCAGATTTATCACTAAATTTTACATCAAAGTTGATGGGTTTTGTTAATTTGACGCAAATTTCAAATGAAAAATTTTTTTTTTCAAAAATGTCTTGCAAAAAATCGCCAAAAAACCGGTTTATTGAGCTTTTAATTATTCATTTTTTAATTATTTCATTTGCAACCATATTTTATAATTCCGGGGGGCACGCAGAATCCCAAATACTTTAGCATTTTTCATACAAATCTGACCTAGTCTAATGTACATGTTCTCGTGTTTTTTTTCTCTTGTGCATTTTGTACATTAAAATCATGAAAAGTTTATGTAACTCATGTCATTGGTTAAGGAACCAAAATTCATTAAAGCGATTCATAGAGATCATGTAAAAATTCATAGATATTGTGTACTTTTTTGGTTCATTGCATTTATCTTTATGAGGAATAGAACAGATTGTTACCGTTAAACAATAGTGTCGCTCACATTTTTAGTGAAGGCTTAATGCTCAACCACAAGATGTGGGAAGACGTCTTCCGTATGGAAATATCCTTTAGATTTATTTTAATGATTTTATTGAATCATCTAGATCTATGAACTTTGTTTAGCTTTGAACCACAGAATTCAGTTGTCAAACTTAGTTATTACAAACTTAGTTAAACTTCATGTTATTAAGCAATCTCATTCCACAACCATCACTACCACCAACTAAAACTTCCAAAGTCGTATATACCGATAAATCATAATTTCAGTTGATTAGAAATGAGGAAAGAATGAAAAGAAGGTAAAAGCGTAGGTAGGGCCATGGCCTGGCCGGAATTCGCACCCGGAACTTCTGGCTTGGCAGTCAAGTACGCTTACCACTCGACTACCGAGGCCGATTGTCTACAAATTAAGGCATGGTTTCCCGAAAAACTGGACATGTCTCAAACATAACATTCTAGTATCGTCGAACCCTCAATAAGGAATGGTAACAACTATTTGCTTGACAGTCCAGATAAATAAGAAAAACGAGCCGTGATTTGAACTAATGGGTTATGACCAATGACTTGTATACTCTTCCCGCACAGGAATAATTTTTGAAGATACCTCAATCAGAGTGAAAAAAGTACTTAAAAAATTGATTTGAGTGAAATTATCAATTGTGTGATTGTTTTTTTCCCTTATATATGAATGATGTATATTTTTTTTACATACAAAAATAATTTTAATTTAATATCCCGAAGTAGTCCCGAAGTAGTCCCGAAGTATTCCCGGAGTAGACATTTTATTTGTTCATAAGGATGGAGCAATACAACCTAGAGTATCATTAGAGTCACAAAACTGAAAATGACTTTAGTAATGTTGAGCCTGATAGTCGATCGAACCATTATTGATGTAATGGGTAATCGGTGCTGAGACTAGACTTGCACTAATGCAAAAATATTTAAGAACTAGTAAAACCGCCAGACCTACGGCGGTTTGGAACTTAATAGCTACAAATAAATTTTTAGTGCATACTTTCAGACTGACCATTTTTTCGAGATTTAAAATTTAATAAGTTTGAAAATCCAAGTAATAACAAAAAACAGTTTAAGTGATATAAGGTGCGGAGCATTAAGCATACTATGATGCATAAAAATCAAAAAATCAAGAGTTTTCATTATTTTAAGAGGTCTGCTCATACCAATTGACATCAAAAATTTTATATTCGATGAAATCTTGCCTTTTTTTATATTCGAAAGAAACTGTGCCATTTAAAAAATGATTCTGATCATGTCTCAGATTATTTTCGTTAATTTACATGTGAAATTTTTCAAACTTGAACGAATCTCTGCATTAAATTCTAAAGTTTGCGCAAACCGAATACATTAACATCTCAACTCACTTTAGGCGTGGGTTGACTCTAATGGATGACACAGTTCATTAATTGTTCTTTTATACATAAAAACGATCTCTTTTGTGTTGAAGTGCTAAGCATAACGCATTATACATGTTCAAATTTGTATATTTTTGATGTTGGCGGAAGACTATGTTTGTTGGTCGCCTTTTTTGTCACTCTTGTCGTTGACATTTAAAAATCTTGTCACACACCAAATAAGAACCAACAAACAAACTTCACATCTCGAATTAGTAGTATTTGCTGTTAAAAACGGTTAATTAGCGTTTAATGTTGCTAATTTTGTTAATTCAACTTATATAACTCTACAAACACACATACACATGTACTTAGTTAACCAAAATTGGCACAAATTCTGTCAATAAACTGTGAGTGTGACTCATGACGTACCTACATACTTATCATGGGGTGAGAAAACTACTCTTTTTTTAGTAATATTGTTATAATAGGTTTATTTTACAGCTGTACTCACCGAAAAAACTTCGAGACCTCGTGACGCTTAGATCACACAACAATTGAAGTTGGAATATTTTGTTGAATATTTTTAAACAAATTTAATTTAATTGTGAAATTTTATGAAACTGCATTTAATTTACTTTTGTTAATGGGCTTTTTGCGATAACTTTTTTTAGTAGATTTTGAACACGAAACAACTTTGTTCGTGTTTTCTTCTCCCTGGGGCTACATTGGAAATCACAAAAATGTGTTGTTTTGTACGCTTGCAGGGTGAAAAAGTCCACTGATAAGTGTGGGTTTTTTTTAATTTTTAATAAGAAATTATTGTTTTGGTTTTTTAACTGCTTTTCAGATTATCTTCACTTGCGCAGTTGTAGTGCGAATGAGGAAAAAAATTAAAAATTTTTTAAATTTTTTAACAAAAAAATTCGTTGCGGTATTGCCTGCCCCGTCTTTTCTCGTATTTCACCTTTTACAAAACGTATTTTACAATAACAAAATACAAGTGAAATTTGTGTGATTTTATTTTTAGCTGCAACTTTCAAAATGTTGCTTTTTGCTACTCGACAATGATGACGACGACAGATAGACAGATATACAATATAATTTGTACGATCAGCGACAACAATTTTTGACGACTGTCCTCATTGCCAGGCGCTACGATCGCGTTGGGAGAATTTTTCATTTTATCGCGCCTCATTGAGTACCTCGCGGTCTAACTCTTAATCTCAGTGAGTAAAAAAAACTTGTTTTTTATTAGTCAGTTATTATAGAAAATATTAGTTGCGTTCAATATTATTTGTTTAAATTTTAAACTTTAAAACCTATGATTGTGGAGTTATCCTATTAAAAGACTGCATTACATAGAATATCATCAAGTAGGCCGGCATTGGAGCAATATTTTCTGAATTAGGGAGAGGCAGGTCCCTTTAAAATCCAATAATTTTTATTATTGTAAACGGTCAATGACATGAAATTGAAGATGATTTTATGTCACCTACTTTTTTAATAATTTTTAAAATGTCACGTGTGAAACAGTTCTGATTTTAAAGAAAAGCATTCTTATAAAGTCTATATGACGTGATTTAAGCAGTTATAAAAAAAGAAAAATTAGAAAAAATTAAAAATTTTTCAAAATAAAAAGAAATCAATTTGAAGAAAACGTAATAATGTATAAAAAAAATCTTTTGCTTAAAAAAAAAATATAATAATTTTTTTCAAAGCCACCCTATAAAAACTTGTGATGTCGATATAGTTAATATTTTGAAAATTGAGGACTTACTTAAAGTGCCCCTACACTATATGTTCAACACAAATGACTTGTCAAAAAAGTTTCATTTCGAATTTCATATGTATGTCAATATTGAACTTTTGTCAAACAGCTACTTTCTTTTGACCACAGACTATCTGACACGATATTTCTGCTAAATGTTTGAGTTTTCCGGCAATTTCGTTCATTCGAAGCCACGCCACACAGTGCTTTGTTCCATAGGCAAAATTAAAATAAAATAAAGTGCTTAGAATATTTAAGTAATATACATTTTTGTAAAGCTAACAAAGTACCTTAAATAAATTCGTTAATAGAATTTATCATCTCGTCTTTTTGTTAACAGTAGAGGGCGCTAAAGTCAGAAAACGTTTGAGGTAAAACTGTTGAACGGAAAAACTGTCTTTACTGTGTTACAAATTTTTTTTTTAAAATTTCATTTTATATTGTATTGCTTTGAAACTTAACAGTTTTGTTTATAACTATAGGTACAAAAAACCAAAAATAATTGTTTGTAAATATTTTATATAGAAAAGTTGTTTGTGCCATCGAAAACTTTTGCGATTTTTTGTTTGGAATTCCCAAAATGCAAAAGTTTGATAGAGTGAAAATTTTTTTTTTGGAAGAATAGGTAATTTTTTATTTTTGATATTAGTACACTTGAAAAGGCTTAAATGGAATATGTGAACAAGTTTTAGATTTTTCACCCGGAAATGTAAAAATTATATGAATTTTTTGAGACATATTTCCTAAGTTTCAGAAAAAGTTGCAAAGACCTAAGTTTATGGTACTGCCAAAATTAAAAAAAAAAAGTTTATACAATTTTTTTGTTTTTATTACTATTAAAAATGAATCCAATTTTGATTTAGTGTATAATTTTTATTAAATAGTGACAAAAACTTACCAAAAATTGAAAGAATATATTTATTTTTTTTTGCGGAAACCCTAAAGTTTTGCAAACTTTGAAAAAATTAAAAAATTATATAAACAAAAAGTAGGCGATTTTTTATTTTTTATTTATATACTTTGTTAACAAATCTAACCACTAGTAAAAAAAAAATTTAAGATTTTTAACCGGAAATTTTAAATTTTGTATTTTTTGAAAACATCTATATTTTTGAGTTTTACAAAGACCAAAAATATGATTATATAATTTTTTCCAAGTTAAGGGCTCCAGCGACGTTCAATGTTCAATTCAATTTTTGCAAGCTGTGCAATTTTATTGACTGTAGGTCTGTTTAAGAAGTTTTCGAGTTAAAAATATAAAGTAACTTTTACTGGGAGAGTAAGAATGATTTTACTCTCTCATTAAAAAATATCACAAAAAGTAAACGAACGACATCCAGTAAAAAGTATCAAGTAATCAACATTTGTTTGTTAACAGCTGATTCATGTTTTCCTTTTTGCTTTTCGTTTCATTGGTTTTCCTATGTTTCAACTCATTTACTCCGTGAATTCTTGTTATTTACATTTTGCTATTTTCAGTTATTTTTTATATTTGAGCAAGAGATGAGAGCGTGTTTATTTCAGTTTAACGTGATTATTTTCTAATAGTTTGCGATTGTTTTGAAGTTTTCACCATTTTTGTATCAATAATATATATTTGAATTAATTGTGGAATAACCACTAAAACATTAAATGAATACCTAGTCAATACTGAAATAACCTCGTGCTGCAGTAATCATTATAATCTAAAAGTGAGCCCTCGTGAGTTAAATAATCTCACTGGTTCATCTCTATATATGTATATGCATAATAAAACTATTCTGTCAAATGTATTTACTAGTTGTGAAGCAATATTTTTCGATAATGACAAATTGTATTATTAATTCCGATATAGTTGATTTTTGGTTATCAGTGTCTTCAAAAAATAAGAGCCCAGAAGTATATAAATTTATAAAAGGCAAAATTGGGGATTCAAGTCTTGAAAAAGAAGTGTTGTAAAGAAAAATTAAATTGTTTGACAATAAAATAAAAAAATATTGGAGCTAGAGTAGATCCAATAGACAATTCTTCGATAAAAAGTATTCTAAGTGGTTGAATTGGAAATTTTTCGACCCAGACAATGTAAGTTGTATATTGATATTCTTTTTAATCTAAGTAAAAAAGTTAAACTGTAAAACTAAAATATTTAGTTGAGCAAATTTAGAAACAAATATATTTATGACCCCTTTTAAAGAGAATATTAAATTATTTGCATTCTGATCACAAATGTAGCTAAAATTTAGTTTTTGGTAAAAAGGATTTATGGGAGATGGTCATGTCCTTGTATAAAATGAAGCGAAAATTCTTAGAGAGCCCAAAAATATAGTTTTATAAGTTGTTTTAAGTTTTCAGTGCATTCTGATCACAAATGTAGCTAAAATTTAGTTTTTGGTAAAAATGATATATGGGAGATGGTCATGTCCATGTATCGAATGAAGCGAAATTTCCCAGAGAGCCCAAAAATATAGTTTTATAAGTTTTTATAAGTTTTCAGTACATTCTGATCACTAATGCAGTTACAATTTAATTTTTGAGAAAAATTATATATGGGAGGTAGTCATGTCCTTGCACCGAATGAAACAAAATTAACCACTAAGCTAAAAGACATGTTTTAACAGATAGTTACCAACTTTCGATTTATTCTATATACAATTATAGCCAAAATTAAACTTTTAAATTTAAAGGTGTATGGGAGGTAGTCATGTCCTTGCACCGATTTTTCCGAAACTTCGAATTTTTCTTAATTAACATATTTTGAACCAGCACACCAAATTTCATTTTTCTGCGATAACTTCTCTAATTTTGCCGATTCACTATATAGGGACAAAGCACTGTGCGCCAGTGCTCAATAAGTTGCAAAATGATTTCTTCTGTCCAATCAATCTAAATAATTGTTAAAAAAATATATATTTGTGGAATAAATAATTAGATTTTACGTTTTCTTGATTTTTTTTTTATGGCATGTTATTGTTTTTTTTTCAAGCTTCAAACTTTTACATATGAAAAACAGATCAAATTAGAAACAGTTCTAATTCAAATTTGTACATACGGAAATACAAACGACTTGTCAGAATTTGAATTCCATATGTTCCACACTATATGTATGTCAAAGCTATCTGTAAAATTTGGCATGTCATATGTATGAAACATATAGTGTGGGGCACTTTTAACGGCAAATCCAGTGTCATTCACGTTTCAGTCATAGCAGTTAACATATATTTTTCTCCATTAAACAAAAAAGCTTTTAACACAAAAATGGGTATAATAAGTCTTAGGCTCGCTGTAATAAGTTAATAATAATAAGGTGTGTCACTCACGTTTTCGGACGATTTGCATTTTTCGACTTATTCTTACAAATTTCTGTAAATCTGCGAATTGTTTAAGTTCATTTAAAGAATAAAATAATTTTCCTTTATGAAATTGAGTAGAAATTTTAACTGCATAAGAAAATTTATTTTTTTCTTAGAATTTTAAGATTTGTTCATATACTGATTTTGTTACTCACGTTTCACGTCGGTGTCACTCACGTTTCAAGATAATTTTAACTGTCTTTTTTTGCCTTTTGATTAACCTGGTGAACTTTATTGTATATATTTTGTAAAAAAATATGTATGTTTCTTAACATAAAGGACATTTTTATACAAAAAAGAAAAAAATTTTTATTCAAAGAGATGCAAAGCATAATAAAGTTAAAAATAATCTATAATATAAAAACAACACAAACACTATTTCAGAACTGTAACATTTTAACAAAATTTATTCCGGTTCTGCAACTGAATTTGTATATATATCACTCAGTCTAATTCGTTGATCCTTACGCTGATTAAAAATCAAAGACCGTGCCAAATATGACAATATGCTTGGCCTATTAGCAATTCCGTCGATGCCAACGGCTTAAAATAATGATTTAATTAGATATTTTTAATCTTTGCAAAGTTTGTTTTCTAATATGAATCCGGATTTAACTATAATTTTTCTCCTTATTGTTTTCATAAGTTCTTTTAGAGTCGGCTTTCACTTTTTTTTTGTTGTTTTCGTTATCTCCTTTCATTTCTAATACAAAAACAAACAAAAAAAAATAATTAAATGTCACTCACGTTTCACACCTTCAAATGCTTTTTTAATGAAAAATAGTTGTGTCTGCTTGATTAAAAAAAAGTACAAAATTCACTAATTTTATATAGAAGTAAATCCGAGACATAAAATGTGCCAGCCAACAATTTTCAAAATAATCCAACTTATCAATAAAAATTGTGACTCACGTTTTAACTCTTGAATCAATTTTTTTTAAATTATATTTTTCGATAGAAAATTATATTTTAAAAAAATTTTAATATGCTTTTTTCAATAGAAAATGTTTCAATTGTGGATATTTTATAACTGTGCTTTTGATATTTCAATTGCGAAATACCAAATTACAAGACATAAAAATCCTACAATTTTTTTAACTTGCTACAGACTAAAAATACATAAATATAATAAAATGAGTAAAAACTTAAGGATGCAATATGTTTTTTTTTCAAATACTCTTAACGTTCCGTGTATTTTTATTGAACTTAAAGCCTTTTTATTTGTCCAGGTTTAGGTTTACTTTTTCTAGATTTGCCGTTAGCTTAAATTATCTAAATTATAGCATCGGCTTGGGGAAGCGACGGGGCCAAAAAATGGCCTGAATTGGTTAGGGCTAAATTATGCCTAAGGGTATAGGGATACCAGATGGTATCCTTAGAGAACACATGTCCTCATTTTTCATAAAAAACTGAATGTACTCCTTTAAGTTCCAAATCTTCCTCCGTTTTACATGTGAAAAATCTTTAATAGTTTTTTGAAATAAGTTTTTTTTTTCTCTATGGGCAAAACTTATTTTTCTTATTTTCCTGACTTTGTTCTTTGGCCATTCCGATCACCTCGTTTGTGCTTCAAATTACAACCTTTTTGTAAACAATTGAGCACCAGATCAATTCTTTTTTCCTTTTAAATTAATACAATTTTTTTCCTCCTTTTTCATCTATGCTACACCAAATGTCCTTCTTTTGCTATCCATTGTTCTGCCTAGTAAAATTTTGATCTAGTAGCGTTTGTAAGATTGAATTATGATATGGAATATAACCAATTTTTCGAATACCTTTGCCCTAAGAGCATCAAAAAAGATCAAAAATATAACTTTTGGGATGAAAATTATTTTCCTAATTTTGTTTGGCTGCAGACGCCGTAAAATAAACGCTAGTCAAGTCGTATCCTAAATTCTAACGCCCGTTTCTTAACCTTTCTTACCTTTTCAGAGAAGAGTTGCCAGGATTTTGCCAAAACGAAGGCAGCCCTCCAATCTAAGAAAGAACATGCGACAAAATATTAATTTTTGTACCACTTTTTTTTTTGTAAATTTCTACTTATAATATATTTATTTTCAAAAAATCACCATGGGCCCGTTTCATAAATACTGACAAGTTGATAATTGCCACCGACAATTACCTGTCGTCAAAATATGTAAATTGTCAAAACACATGAGACATTGTCAGTATTTTGTTTCATAAAAAATATGTCATGAGTCATGACCAACGATATCCCCTACAATCGTCAGAAATTTTTGACAAATATGTCACTGCAATTTCTGTATGAAACGAAAAAATATGTAACATTTACAATTTTGTCAAGAATTCATTGTAAATGCTGACAGGAAAAGAGGAATGTGTCAAATAAAACAATAAATATAAGCAAGCTCAAGTGAAAGTGAGTAAATACCCATGGAAGTCATATCAAATAGAATTTTGCTTAAAACACAGAGTTGCAATACCATCAACTTATTTGTAATTTAACTATGGCAATTATTTCGATTTGACAATTATGTTTTATTATTGTAAAAAAAGACGAATATGTCATACGTCAAAGTTTTATAAAACAAACAACTGTCAGACAATTGCGACACATTTGTAGAATTGTCACTTATTAATTTTTATGAAATAAGGCCTACCTCTGGGGTTCAGGCACTTGTTTTAGAGCTCTATAAGTAATCCCGTATACATTCAACTAATAAAAGTTATCGATATGCGATTTGGGTCTTTATAAACATCTAGTATTTTTTGTCACAGCTGTATATTGTCATTTTTTGAAACAAAATAACGATTCACATTTTTGGCTTTATGTGTCAAAAATAATTGCAAATTGTCGATTTTAAAAAAGAAATTTTAGAGAGGTTGAAAGAATCGTGGTATCAATTCGCATCCCTGTGCTGGATTTAATTTAAAAATGGTTTGGTTATTTTTATAATGGTTTATTTTCAAAGAAAATAAAATTTTATATAAAAACTTGTTTTTTAATCAATAAAGGTCATAAGCCTACAACAATCAAAAAATTTTTTTAAAACTTTAACTGTAAATGAGAATTTGTAGTAAATTAAAATTTTATTATTTCTGTAATACCACCTTAAATTTTTCTGCTTGTAACTTGAGTGACTTTGAGGGAAACTCTACTCAAAGAGAATACGTTGCACCTGGGCGATGTCTTATCAGTGGGCTGGCTAGAGTGCGAGCGAACTCATTGGTATGCGTGTCACAGTAAAAGGTCGTTTTTAGTCAATGACTTGCGAGCATTCAAGATACATTATTTGCATCAAAATATAATTGTTAGGGGGATTGGGAAGTACAACGGTTGCTCGGTACGTTTCCATGTTGAGTGTTGCTGTTACTGATAAGCAGTGTTGCCAGTCTAGCCTTTTTGAGGCTAGATCTAGCCTTTTTTTTTGTTGTCTAGCCTCGAAAATTACCATCTAGCCTCTAGCCTTTTTTTTAGCCTTTTTTTGTTTTTTTCTAGCCTTTTCTAGCCTTTTTTAATATATTGCTTAAAGATGCATTACTACATCCAATTTTTCTGACGTTGCAATTTTGAAAGTGTAAATCTTCTATTGCTCTTTTTATTCTTTTTAAGTGGTTAAACCCAAATATTTTCTGTTATAGAGAAAGAAAACTCCAGTTACTCTACAGAAGAAATAACTATAATTGAAATATAATGGCAAAAAATTGTAAATCACAAGTAGAATAGGAATCTAGCTGGGCAGAAGCTAGAGATTCATTGAATGAAGATCCGTTCCAAGAGCTATCAGATTTGATTTTTAGTTTTATTATTTTAGCATTAAGCAACGCTGAGGTAGAAAGAATTCTTAGTACAACGAAATTTAAAAAAAAAACTAGAAAAGAAACCCTATTCAACTGTTCTTAAAAGAAAACGAGTAAAGAAAGTCTTTTCCGACTATGAAATACCCTAGACCTCCTATTATATTTAAATAAATTATATATTAAAATACTAAAACAAATAGAAGTAACTTCCTATTTTTGTTTAAAATCCCTGTATTTATAGAACTATATAGGTTTTACTAATGAAGATTGTATGGGAGGAAGGCGCGTTCCTAGGTGGATTACGCCTTTTTTTGTGAGCACACCCTAGTTTTATATACTATGATCTCATACCAAGTTTTATCTCTGTAGGCCAAATATAAACGTTTTTATTCTGTTTTCCATATTGTGGGTTTCATGGGAGATGAGCATGTTTATGGGCGGATGTCGCTCAGTTTGTGAACACATCTTAGTTTTGATACAACAATCTCAATACCAAGTTTTATATTTTTGGCTCATATAAACCTCTTTATAGCGTGGGCGTGTTTAAGGGCAAATGACGACTATTTTACATCTAAGCACACATCTAAGTTTTAATATAAAATACATATCTGATAAGTTTAATCCCTGTAGTTCAAATAAAAGGGTCTTTATAATAGTGTTTTCAATGTTGGAGTTGTATGGGAGGTGGGCATGTTCATGGGTAGAGCACGCCAATTTTTTGTGTACGTCTACGTTTTGATACAAAATAAATACATTTAAATTTTATTTCGGTAGCTTAATTACAGCCATCTATACAGCGATTTTTATTTGTTAGTTGTATGGGAAGTAAGCGTGTCCGTGGGCGGATTCTAAAAATATTCAATAGTGCAGATGCTTGGGTTCATGTGAACATGTGTACCAATCTCATCTCCTTCTTAACCTATATTAACAGATAACACATAGACAGACGGACGGACGGACATGGTTAGCTCGACTCAAGAGGTGACACTGATCAGGAATATATACTTTTCTATACCGGACTCGCTTATTTCTATGCGTTACAAACGTTTGCACAAAGTCAATATACCCTGACCTTACATGTTTAGGGTATAATAGCGTTAACAAATCTAGCCTTTTTTTAGCTTTTTGTTTAAAGCCATCTAGCCTTTTCTAGCCATTTTTTAAAGGCCATCTAGCTTCTTTTCTCAAAACTTTCTGGCAACACTGCTGATAAGCCTGTTTGGTAATGCGGCAGTTTTATTGGGTTTTTTGTATTTTTTTTTTTTGCCGTCAGTATCATGATAATAATGTGCGTTGGTTTTTGGAAGATAAACAGAATCTAGGTGGAGTGTGTGAAGTACTGAAATTTCCATGATAAGTAAATTAAAACACAATTTAACTGAATTCAAAATATGTGGTTCCATAGTGTAGCGGTTATCACGTCTGCTTTACACGCAGAAGGTCTCCGGTTCGATCCCGGATGGAACCAAGTTGAAATTTTTTTTTTATTTTTTATTTTTCATCTTTTATATAAATACTAACGAGTTGAAGAAATTTATGAATCAGAATTAAATAAAAAAAAATTGTTTTTCAGAATTTTATCTAACTTTTTAATGCTAAAGTTTGTTCTTAAAGGCGTCTTACAGGTACAGTATAAGCTCGGTATGCTGGAAATATGGAAGCTGGGCCAGGAAAACGGCAAACTCTAAAATCCTGTGAATATCCAAAAATGTAAAAGGCTCTCTACAAATGGTTTTTAAAACAAAGAAATCAAAACGTTCCTATTTCCGCCGATATCATTAAATCATAAGCTCGCAAGTTGCATGAAAAAATACAAGAAAAGGATGGATCTTTCATTGCTAGTAATGGCTGGGTCTCTAATTTCAAAAAGCGGTATGGCCTAGGAGAATTTGTGGAGAGAAGCTTTCCAATAAGACAGCATCTGTTGATCCATTTGTTATCCTTTTTAGAAATAAAATAAAGGAGCTAAATCTTTCGAAAGAACAGATTTATAATGCTGACGAGTCCGGATTATTCTTTAGACAAATTCCAAACAAAACACTTAGAAGCTCCCAGGAATTATCTGCTCCTGGTCGCAAAATAAGCAAGGAACGAATAACATTCCTCGTCTGTACAAATGCATTAGGTACGCACAAAGTAAAACTTTTTGTGATTGGTAAAGCAAAGAGTCCTAGAGCATTAAAAAATTTTCAAAATATGCCCGTAGTTTACAAGGCAAATAAGACAATGAGATGAAAACTGATGATGGATTGATAACCGTTGTGTATCTTCCAGCTAGCACAACTACCATTCTACAACGAATGGATTAAAATTTAATAAATTTAAAAAAGTTTATTTAAAAACGTTTTTTAGCGCATTTGATAGCGAATACAACCCTAGATCTCGAAGAGAAAATAAAGCAATTCAAATTAAAACACATCTTATCTGTACTCTAGCCAGTGCATGTCAAAAAGTGTCATCAAGTTCAATACGCAAGTGCTGGAACCTGTTATTAAAACCATGATATAAGGACATGATAAGGACTGAGTTCTTGTATCATGATTAAAACCAGATCTTGAGTGGAGTAAGGAGGACAACATCCCTCTCAGCATTATAAAAAGAGAAATTGATAATGAACGCACACCCACACCCTTACATCGATGCTCCAAGCACTTGCGCCGAATGAATTTTTCACAAATGATGATCTTCATGATGCAGGTTGAGGTTGTTGCAAAAACCGATGAAAAATTTTCTACTGTCCAACAGACCTATTTTTAAAAAAATATCATATTTTAAATATGCCTTTTCTGCACATTAAAATATAATCTGTG
This sequence comes from Tetanocera ferruginea, assembly GCA_958299015.1. Lineage (NCBI taxonomy): Eukaryota > Metazoa > Arthropoda > Insecta > Diptera > Sciomyzidae > Tetanocera > Tetanocera ferruginea. The sequence goes on along the minus strand of OY282644.1, from coordinate 124,364,974 downwards.
TTCAGAAAGATAATATCATTTTATTTAATTTATTTTTTGAAAAATTGGGAAATTTTGGTCTGCACTTTGTTACAATTTAGCCTCCTCTTATTCCAATCGCTCTTGATTCCGCATTTACGACGAATTTTCTCAGCGCAGTTTCGTTACGTTTAATAGCCCATCCACAATGACGGCAACGGGCGACGAGCGTCAAACAACACTTTTATTTTACATGTATTTCTTATGGGACGAACTTTTGGAGACAATCGCGACGACATTGTTGCCCGACATCGATTGCCGCTGTAGCCAGCTTCAATTTAATTCTAATAGCATAAACACAATTGGAGACGACAGGCAGCAAATGTCATTGTATAGAACGCATGTTTTCTTATGTAGTTGAACAATTTCATGGCAACATGGCAGCACGACAGCAGGGCTTCAGCAGCAATTGCCGCCAACATAGATCTATTTCTATTTTTCTGGTGACTATATCTGAATTCTGTTTGTAGTAGGCCGTATAAATTTGTCAACATGATTTCAAAACAAAAAATTAAAAATTATTATTTATAGCCTAGACACATTGACTGCGGCTGCAACACAACAACACGAGGTGAAAACGAAAATGTTGGCATGTTGTCTACGACTTGATTAATTTGGGTGCAGCACGATAAGCCGTATTTTCATATATTTTTATTATTAAACATCGAATAATCATTAAAAAACAAACATTTAACACAAACACAATGAGAATGAACACTAAAAAACACAAGAGAAGCACGAAATTAAACGAAAACATTAACAAATGCCGATGTTCTTACTCTTGTCGCACGTCAAAATAGAAAAAGTTCTAAATCGACGACAGCAACATTGCTGCAATGACGCATTGTCGTTGCAACATTTTCACCACATTCACCCCCATAAGAAAAGCATGTAAAAAAAATTTGACGTTTGACGCAATGCTGCAGCCGCAGTCAATGTGTCTAGGCTATTACATAAACGAATTTAAAGTGGGACATAACATTCGCGGCAGAGAAAACAGACCTTTTTATAAAATTTCATAATTCTGTCAAAAACAAACATTTTTCCAAAAAAAAAAACAAAACAATGTATTTTTCACTCCAATATTGTTTTATAGAGCTCCAAACTGGTGGCAGAGAAAAAAACGGGGCCTCGTGGTCGCTGGTAGACGCAAAAATTGTCCGATCTGGAAAAAACATGACTTTTTAAATCTTAACAAAATTGGTTATCGTATGACAGTGGCTTTTTTAAAATTTTTTTCAATTTTTGGTGATACTCCAAATTTGAATGTGTGATTTTTCGAAAAAAATATTCCCAGCAAACATTATGACTCTTAAAAGAGTCTTTTACGACTCATATAAATGATGTTTTATCGTCATAATGCGCTCAAAAAAGAGTCTTTTATGAGTACATTTTCGTATGTTGTGGGCCCCAAAATATGATTCATAATAATGACTGTTTTATGAGTCTTTTTGGACTCATAGTAATGATGGCTTTAAGACTCATATTTAAAACTCTTTTAAGACTCATATTTAGTACTCTTTTAGGACTCATATTTAATACTCTTTTAATACTCATATTTAATACTCTTTAAGACTCATATAAGTTCTTATTGTCTTTTTGCAACGAACATTGGTTGTAGTTCAATTTCAAAGCATTTATATCGCGGCAAACAAACAATTCTCCGAAAAGCGAAGTCAGAATAGCATGTGTCCATTACGGACAGTTACAAAGTTTTATACAATTAATAAAAATATGCTCAATCAAGTTCTTATTTATTTATTAGATATGGTGCTTTTGCAATAATCCAATTCTATTCTCTCATAAACCACTCGCATATAAGACTCTTTTGAGTCTTCTTTATGATAACGCATATATCAATCAATAAATGATCCTTTTATGAGTCTTTTTTATGAACAATCATATCACCATCATATTTAGGACTCTTTAATGAGTCTCTTTTATGAGTACTCATAAATCAGATACAAAATGACTCTTTCATGAGTCTTATTTTTGAGCAATCATTTAACAATCATATTAAAGACTCTTTCATGAGTCTATTAAATGAGTCATCATAAAACACGCATAAAAACACTCTTTTTAGAGTCATTTTTTGGAGAGCCTCATAAAATGTTTGCAGGGTTGACTTTAAAAATTCATAAAAAATCGAAAAAAAAATGTAAAAAGCTTGTGTCATACAATAGTGAATCAAGTTTAAAAAAATACAAAGGAAAAAATTTCGGCAAAAAATGAACCCGCTACAACCAGTACGAAAAACATGGTTTCGAGATAAACGCGTTCAAAGTTTGTGAACAAAGAAAAAAAAAGTGAAAAATAAAAATGAGTTCTCACTAATCCGGCTGTAACTTTTGAACCCGTAAGAATTTTTTCTTAGAATCCTAAGAATATTTACTAATATACAAAATTATAAAACATTTAAAAAAAAAACTCGCGTGTAGCAACGTACACGTGGCAGAAGTGAAACTTCTTTAACAGTAAGAAATAAGAGAGATTTTAGTGTGAAATAGAGAGAGAAAGTATCTGAAAAGAAATTTAATCAATACGAAATGGAATAATAATTTGTTGATTCAATATTTGCATCCAGGGACCGTACCGAATATGGTTTTTGTCGAAAGTTTCACATATTAACTTTAATCTCTTAATTTTTATTTTTTCCGACAAAAATAACAGTTTTTTGTGCCTTATAGTTTTTTTGGGCAAAAATAACAGTTATTTTCTGTCGTTTATTTTTCGGTCAAAAATATCAGGTAATTTATATTTGTTGAAATCATTTTACCGATAAAAAAATTTTGATATGATTATTTAAATCTCATCGGTGAGACATTTTACACATGGTGTCAACAGTTCAATCTGTCAAGCGGCCTTTAAGAAAACACAAATTGCTTGATATTTTTGACCGAAAAAATTAAAGTCACAAAATAACTGCTATTTTTGATCGATACAATAAAAGTCAAAAGTAACCTTTATTTTTCCTCGAAATATACTAGCCAAGAAATTAACTTTTAAAGAATCAGTTTCAAATTTAAAAGCGACTGAATATTCGTGAGGCTGAGGACATTCGTAACATAATGCTATATTTGATAAAGTCTTTCAACAATTTTTTTTCATTTGAAAATTGTAAAATAACAGTTATTTTCGGTACTTGCTTTAATTCAGTTGGTGTTTTAGTTGCTTTCGAATGCCTTCTCAACATTGTTACTTTTTGAATGCTGGATTGCATTTGCATAGTACCCTTTGAAGGAGCCTCCGAAAGCAGAGGCAAATCTTGTTCATTATTACGTCCTGCTTCCTGATCATAATAATTGCTATGTTGATAGAGGGCCTCATAAAGCGGCGAACGTTGATTGTTGAGTGCATCAACTTGAATTTTGGCTTTAAAATTTTGTTGAGATGCATCAGTGTGTTTTTTGGGGATTGGTTCTTTGTAGATTCACCAAAATACACTGATGTTTCGTTAAAATGCATTTTGAAACTCAGCCGTTGTTGCAATCACCTTACCTTCATCATTAGTTGCATACCCAGCTGCGGCTGTATTCTGAAGAGCTCTAATTCGCTCTCTATATTCACGAACGCGTTCTGCTCCTGTTTTAGCTATTTTTTTATTTTTTCCGTGCATACTTGTAGGATGAAAATTAATGTTATGGTTATGTTAATAATGTAATGTTAATGTTAATCTAATGATAATGTTTCATTTTCAGTATGTTACGCGTTCAGTTTTAATTACATTTTGTTTGGCTATTTATCATTTGCCTACGTGGCGTAAACGTATAGATTCCGTCTCATTAGCAACGATGTTCGGGGTTCAATTCTCGGCAGCGACAGTAATTTTTTTAATTTTCATATGAATTGAAAACGTTAGCCCAGCGTCACTAAAAATTACCTTGAAATTTCACTCGCCGCCAAAGAAGTTTCACTTCAAAAGTTTTTTAACAGTTTTAAAAGTTTTTTACTTCTTTTGGGAACAGTTTTTTCTTTCTTCTTTAAGTTGTGCACCCGGAATTTTAGGTGTGAGACCTACCCAGAGAAGTTTGTCTTGGTTCGAAAATGAAGGCAATAGATCAGTAGATAAGGAAATCAATTTTAGACATCAGCTGCAAATTTCAAAGTTGTATATATTTAAGAATTTTGATAAACTCTTTACATATGTAGTTTTAAGGGCATTTAGAGTATTTAAAAGCAAATAAGGTAAAGTTCACATCAAATTTATTTCAATCGAACAAATGTCGATAAAGCAAGTGGCATTTCTTTTAATATCTTTTTTCTTTATTAAAATACCAAATAAATGACTTGGCAAATTGCAATAAAAAATTATTTTGCCCATTTTTGAGTGTATAATATTTGTGTGGTTTTTCATTTTTAGTGCCTAACATTTTCCACTTTATGTAATGGCTTATGAAAATATGATAAATATAATGATATAATATTTATGATAAGTATTTCATACATGATAATATATAATAAAGGTAAAAAACGGAGCTAAGTTATTCACTTCATAAGTTAAAAACTAAACTGTTAGGAAGAATAAAACGCTAACAAGACAAACCAAAATTCATTTGAATCAGAACATCACAGAAATAAATGTGAAACTTCAAGGTAATAAACGTCAAAATGAATCGCAAAATTTTTAAAAATACTGACTGACCTACCTTGCCACCTTAACACTTCCCACTTTACCTGCAGACGTCAAAATCATCTCATGTAAATATTACAATGTCATAACAGGTGAGCAACAAAAAATATTATAATTTTTGAATGTTTCCCAAACCTATGGACGCCGATGCATATATATATCAATTTCTGTCAAATAATCATATATTGACAGCTCTCAGGAATAATTTAGTTGAGTACGAGATAAAATAAGCCAAGAAGCTCTGACTGCTGAATTTTCCCATGAGAGAGAATAAAAAATGGGGAGATTACGATTTCCGGGGCGCCGCGATTTGACGATGGATTCGAAGAGTACTCTTAATAAAAATAAGAATAGCCAAAGGAAATGTTGTGTTATCGATTTGTTTCCGAGTTATCGATTTTTTAAAAATTTTTTTTTGCTATAAGGTCTATGAAGAAAACTGGCTGTATTATTCTTAATATATAACCGATATTAATGATTAAGATAAAATTTAAAAGGTTATATGTAAGGCTTTTAGAAAAATTTTAAATTAATGAAATCTGTTGAGTACTTTGTATTTTATAGGTATTTTTATGCAATACAAATATATTTTCTTACATAAAACCGTTATTTTCTCAAAAATTACCGTTATTATTATGAATTATAAAGAGTAAATTATTAAAGCTTGAACATTTATCTTTCATTTGGTATATAATATATATAATTTATTTGACTTTTTGTTGTGTTTTTTATGATATAATGATTTGCCCTTGTACGGAAAATTGCTTATTTCACTCATATTTACCTTAGATGTTTTTCTTTCGTACTCCATATTTACGAATATCGCCATTACAATACAATATTTATATGAATTAACGGGATTTTCGAGTCAGTGAAAAAAAATTGTATATTTTGGTCGATCAGTTAATAAAAAAATAAATATTTTTATCTATCGAAAAAAAAGTAAAACTTTCAGCTTATCAAAAATATATATTTTTAGTACCTTAAAAACGAAAATTTTGCAGAAAAAAAACGGTTCCTTTAATTAAAAAATTCAAATCTAATATATATTCGCTTATGAATTTAAAAACATTTTTATACCCCCACGCGTACTGCGTAAGGGGTATATTAATTTTGTCACGACGTGTGTAACACCCAAAAGGAGGCGTGGTAGGTATGGAAAAGTATATATATTCTTGCTCAGCATCACCACCTGAGTTGATTTAGCCATGTCCGTCTGTCTGTCCGTCTGTCCGTCTGTCTGTCGACACGATTACAGCCGTAATTTTGAAGCTATCGTAATGAAATTCGATATTTAAGCTTTTTTTAAAAAAACTAAGGTCAAGTTCGAGAATGGGCTAAATCGGATGAAAACCACGCCTACCTCCCATACAACCCCAAAATTGAAAACTCTACAAAGAAGCTAATATTAAAGCTACAATACTGAAATTTAGTATATGCGTATTCTATGTCAAAGCTGATATGTCTTAGAAAAATGGGCGTCATCCACCCACTAATACGCCCACCTCCCATACAACCCCAAAATTGAAAAATCTATAAAGAGGCTAATATTAAAGTTACAAGACGGAAACTCGGTATTTGTGTATTCAATGTCAAAACTGAGGTGTGTTAGAAAAATGGGCGTCATCCACTCATTAACACGCCCACCTCCCATACAACCTCAAAATTGAACAATCTATAAAGAGGCTAATATTAAAGTTACAAGATGGAAACTCGGTATTTGTGTATTTAATGTCAAAACTGAGATGTGTTATAAAAATGGGCTTTCTCCACCCATTAACACGCCCACCCCCCATACAACCCCAAAATTGAAAAATCTATAAAGAGGCTAATATTAAAGTTACAAGACAGAACCTCGGTATTTGTGTATTCTATGTCGAAACTGAGGTATGCTAGAAAAATGTGCGTCATACACAATCTAACACGCCCACCTCCCATAAAACCCCAAAATTTAAAAATTTATAAAAAGGCTTATATTTAAGCTGCAGGAAAACAATTTGATATGTATGTATTTTAGACATATAAAAATAATAAAATCTCTCAAAATCACATACAAAAAGCTCATCAATTTAAGATTCTTCCACCCTTAAGAATCGGCCGTGGGGGTATTTTAACTTCGACTAAGTCGAAGATATACCTTACTAGTTGAAATTATATTTGTATTATATATCGTTGAAAAGGCATTTAATGACCTTTAAAATGACATGTCAATCTTTAAGATCCATTGGATATCGGCAAAGATATAGAAAATTTTGTGAACAGATTTTTTAACAAAGAAAACACTTGGAAAATTTAAATTTTATGTAATATAGTGTGAAATTAAATAAAAAAATGTATATTTTTATATGTCAAACAAAAGGTCTAACTGTAAGCTTTTCAAAAAAAATATATTTTTAGTATCTTAATAACGTAAATTTTTTATAAAATAACGGTTCTTTTTATTAAAAAATTCATCTTTGGAATAAATTCGCTTATAAAATTAAAAATATTATAGCAATGATATTTATAATAAATATATTTGAAAGGTCATTTAATGACCTTTAAAATGACATATCAATCTTAAAGATCCATTGAGTAGCGACAAAGATATAGATGTTTTTTTGAACAGATCTTTTAACAAAATTTTTTTTTTTAAAAATCGATAACTCGATAACTAATAGAGTTATCGATTTTTTGTTCGGCGAATCATGTTTTTTTGTTGTTTTCTACCAGAAAACATCTTCAAATCGCGGCGCCCCGGAAATCGTAATCGTGCCTAAAAAATTAATGCGGTTGCCTGAATAATACTATTTGGTAGTATATTGAATAAAAAATTTTCTGGAACTAATTTAATTACTTCTATCTACTGTGTTTTCACAAAATTTTCAGAAATCTATTTCACAACAAATCGTCGTGGTCACCTCGAGGAACTACTTATAATTATTTTTATTTCATAGCAAATATAGACACATTTTCCTTAATGGAAACACTTCACAGAAAAACCCATCTCTTTAGTATATAAAATCTATGTATTGGTTAAAAGCTAGTTGATGGTTATATCGAAAAACTAACGGTACTATTATTCTGTTATTATAAGAACCAAGCACTTAATTACAGTGTACATAATAAACATCACCCTACCAAACTAGTCATATTAAACACAGCTGTGTTTTGAGTTTGACGTTTATACATCAACGAAAAATAAAACAACTTTATTTGTTTTGGTTACAGTCGGTACATAAGTTAGAAGGAGATCAAATATAAAATATTAGTCAGCTGAACAGCTGTTCAGGAAAATCAATACAAATGATAAAATAATAAAGAAAAATTTAAATCACTAGAAAAATTGACATAGAAACCAAATTATTTACCAGCAATAAATAGCAAAAAAATTAATCTTATTGAAGAAACGCAAAAATATGCCGCAAGAACACCATCAGGATAATCTTGAAATCGAGGGAGAAATCGAAAATGTACGTGTTGTGGTGCGATCTCGTCCTATGGACAAGTCGGAACTGGCTACAGTGGCTACAAATGTGATTAAAGTGGACAAAATTAATCGTGCAATCACAGTGCTGAAGCCCAACGCCACAGCAAATGAGCCGCCGAAAACGTACTATTTCGACAATGTCTTTGGATCAGATTCTAGTCAGCTGGATTTGTATGTTGATACAGCTCGCCCGATTGTGAAAAAAGTGCTCGAGGGCTACAATGGCACGATTTTAGCATACGGTCAGACAGGCACGGGCAAAACGTATACCATGTCCGGCAATCCTGACTCGCCGCAGACTAAGGGCATCATCCCCAATGCCTTTGCACATATCTTTGGTCACATTGCAAAGGCCAAAGAGAATCAAAAGTTCTTGGTGCGTGTCAGCTACATGGAGATCTATAATGAAGAGGTGCGTGATCTGTTGGGCAAAGATGTAAACAAAAGTTTGGAGGTTAAAGAACGGCCTGACATCGGAGTGTTTGTTAAAGATCTTAGCGGCTATGTGGTGCACAATGCAGATGATCTGGAGAATATTATGAAGCTGGGCAACAAGAATCGCGCCGTTGGTGCTACCAAAATGAATCTTGAATCCTCACGTTCGCATGCAATCTTCTCAATAACTGTGGAATCCAGCGAGCTGGCAGAAGGTGGTATCCAGCATGTGCGCATGGGCAAGTTGCAGTTAGTTGATTTGGCTGGATCAGAGCGGCAAAGTAAAACGCAAGCCACCGGCCAACGTCTCAAAGAAGCTACAAAAATTAATCTCTCGCTTTCCGTGTTGGGTAATGTTATCAGTGCTCTAGTAGACGGCAAGTCGACGCACATTCCTTATCGTAACTCGAAGCTGACGCGTCTGCTGCAAGACTCTCTGGGTGGTAACTCGAAAACTGTGATGTGTGCCACCATTAGCCCCGCAGATGGCAACTACATGGAGACAATCTCAACACTACGTTATGCTAGTCGCGCCAAGAGCATTCAAAATCGTATGCACATCAACGAGGAGCCGAAGGATGCTTTGCTGCGTCACTTCCAAGAAGAAATCGCCCGTTTGCGCAAGCAGTTGGAAGAAGGTAGCTTTGAGGAACAACTCTCGCTCGAAGACGATGATGAGGATGAGGACATAGAAGATGATGATGAAGAAGATGAAGACATTGAGATCGAAGCCGATGAAATGACAACACCAACAAGAATGGCCAACGGCAATGGTGAGAAAAAGTCTAAAAAGAAACGCGAGAAGAGTGATGCGGAAAAGGAGGCACTAGAAAAGCGTGCCACAGAGCATCAGCTTGAAATTGAACACGCCAAGTCCGAGCAGGAACAACTGCGTACCAAGCTAATGTCACTAGAAGGGAAAATACTTGTTGGTGGTGAGAATCTGCTGGAGAAAGCACAAACGCAAGAACGTCTTCTCGAGCAGTCATTGGCCGAGCTGGAGATGCGTGATAAAGCTGAAGAAGAGCTGCGTCAAACACTGCAGCAAAAGGAGACAGCTCGTATTGATATAGAGGAGCGCTACTCAAGTTTACAAGATGCCAGCACAGGCATTACCAAAAAAATACATCGTGTTATGCAGCTACTGATGGGCGTCAAATCCGAGTTGGCCGATCAGCAACAAGAACATCAACGTGAAAAGGAGGGCATTTATGAAAACATACGCAGTTTGTCGCGTGAGCTGGCACTGTGTGAGCTGGTGCTTAATTCGTATATTCCCAAGGAGTACCAGTCCATGATTGGCCAGTATACGCATTGGAACGAAGACATTGGTGAGTGGCAGCTCAAGTGTGTTGCCTACACGGGCAACAACATGCGCAAACATATCGCCGATTCGAAGCCAAGCAGCAAGGAATCCACGGAATTTGTCGACTTGTCGCATGTATATCTGAGCTATAACACTGAGACAGTCACGAATCCGGTGCGTACTAAGTCTGCTAGGCCACGCACTTCGGGTGTGCCCAGACCGACCACTGCCAGGCGTTATTAAGCTGGTAACGAAGCACAATTAATATACATTCTAATATTAACGACTATTTAAATTTTCGTTTTGCTTTCGTTGCTTTAAGTTGTTTAAAAGTTATTGATTCTTAATTTTATTTGAAATTTATTAATTTTGTTATTAATTAAATTTATTTATTGTTGCTTAAGGTAATTTAAAAACTATATTTTTGTTATAAATTGCTTAAATTAAAATTGATCATTCAAAGTTTAGTTTAATTGAAATAAAATAAAATAGTTTCTATTTTTTTTTTTTTTTTTTGTAATGTTAAATTTAAATTTTAATTAATTTAATGCATTAATTTTTATGTTGTTTTGATAATCATTTAATAATAAAATCATGATTCAGCATCATTAAATCATGATTTCTAATAATTTTAAGATATTTAAAAGACAATGTTCGGTAAAAATTAAGCTACATGCCGCATTGCGTTAAAAAAAGGAACGATCAACATTATTTCAAAGCTAATTATTGTTTCATTAACTATTATTTGAATCTTTATTTTTTACTTTATTACAAAATTATTTTAATAAAAAAAAAAACATATTTCACAATTATTTATCTCTTCAAATTTTGAAACTCTGGAAGGATCAAATAAATTTTACACAAATCACAATAAAACATTTTAGCCCACACAAAGGTTGTTTTCTTATTATATGATCGTAAAAAAGACGGTGCAACGAGGTTTTGAACCATAATAAAACAAGTAAAGTCTAAAGTCGGTCTAGGCCGACTATGAAATACCCTAAACCCACTTTTCAAAAACAAAAAATTTTTATTATAAATGGGGGTCTCCAAGGGCGGATGAAGCCTATATTTTATATGCATTTAAATGTTGATGAAAAATTTACACATACCAAGTTTTATTGCTGTAGCTCGCAGTTTATGCCTTTATTGTGCTTTCCCTATGGGAGGTGGGCGTGTTCATGGACGGATTACTTCCAATTTTTGAACACACCTTAGTTTTGGTATAAAATACATGCATACCAAATTTAATTTCTCTATGACAAACATAACCTTATTTATTGAGTTTTAAACTTTTTGGGTTGTATGGGAGGTGGGCGTGTCCGTAGGCGGATTACGTCAATTTTTCAAAACCATCTTTGTCTTGTCATAAAAGACATGCGTGCCAAATTTTAGCTCTGTAGGTTAAACAGAGGATTATTTATTGCGTTTTCAATTTTTGGGTTGTATGGGAGGTGGGCGTGTCCGTGAGCGGATGACGTTCATTTTTCAAAGACATCTCTGTGTTCACATAAAATACATACGTACCAAATTTTATTGTTGTAGGCTTATTATGAGCTGAGTTATGCAGTTTTAAATTTTTGGGTTGTATGGGAGGTAGACGTGTCCGTGGGCGGATTCCAAAAATATTCAATAGTGCAGATCCTTGGGTTCATGTGACCATGTGTACCAAGTTTCAAAAATGTACGATTTAACTCAACTTAACTCATTTTATATTCTGAGTTTTTATGACTCAATGTAAAAAGTGCCTAAAAGTACACTACAAAATAATATAAATGTTAGTCTTCAGTGGTATTTTTCATGAAAGAAACTTTTTTTACATGTTGACAGTTCATAGATAGAACAGCTGATTCGTTAATTATACAATTTAGTTTTTTAACTATATGTTGTTATTTTCTTTAAAAAATGAGTAAAAGAACTTCGAAAAGCATTTTGGCAATAGTGGGAAAAGTAGTTTTCATCCAAATATGGGCAGAGCTTTCGCATAGCAAGAAACAAACGCATGTGTACGCAGAGACACCAGCAGCATTGTCGGCAAATTTAACTCAATTCTGCTACGGTATCTCTGTGTGAACAACTTCTGTTAAATGTTAGTTAAAATTAACTTAACTCTCTGTGTAGACATAGCATTAGGGTATAAACATACTATTGTAAAAACTACAAAGTCGTCACTGATAATTTTTTTAAATAAATTTTCTGCGCATACTTTCAGGCTGAAAATTTTTCCGGATGTACCCATCAAAGTTGCGAGAGTACGTGTATTCATACTATTTGAAGTGCGTTTTAAATTTTAGAGCACGAAGTTAAAATGAAAAAGTACTTATTTTATTTTGGAGTTCTATTTAATGCGGGAGTAATTTTTAATTTGAGAATATTTTTTATTTATGGTAAAGGAGGGAAAGTGGTACTTTTGGTTTGATCGGTAAAATGTATTTTGTGGTGAAAATTTCTGGTTTTGCTTACATCTTTTAAACCAACAGAAGTAGGAATAGGTTTTGGAAGGGCAGGGTTGAAAATGAGTAGGTACAATATATAATTTTGGAATACAATTAATTTTCTGTCTTAATTTTTAAATCATTTTGAAACCCGACTGGTATAAACAAATTTAAGATGACTAGATTTCTTATTCGTAACGCTTGGGTAACGTTTTCAATTTATATGAAAATGTTCAAGGTCGCTTTATTCGTGAAGCTAACAAAAAGCTTCAAAAGTAAATATTTATATGAAAATTTTCACACAAAAATTATTGCCGTAAGCGGGAGTTGAACCCCAACTGTCTTAATTGAACATCGAATCAGAGTCGGAAACGCTACCATTATGCCACATTGGCCATAATAAACAGGAAAACAAAATGATATTAATATTGAACGCGTTTTGATACGTATCTAGTATATCACAAACACAAACTATATCATTCAAGCATTTAATTTTCATCCTTAAAGTGTGTACGCAACATTTATTTCTTTTCTCTCTATATTTTACACTAAAATCTCGCTTATTCTTTACTTTTTAAAAAGTTTCACTTCTGCCACGTGTACGTTGTTGCTTCACGCTAGTTTATTTTCTTAAAGTTTGTTTATCATCGACTTTCAGTTTATTATTGGATTCTAAAAGAAGATGCTTAGACCTTTAAAATAATTCTATGTTATTTTAGAAATTTTAGAAACACAATTTATTTTTTCAGTTTGTTCGCTTTATATCATTAGTTTCACTTTGGCAATACTTTTCCACATTTGGCTCTATCATGAATAATTTTGAACCCGAAATTAGAAAAAGAAGTTTTCTTTTTAAGATAGCAGATAAAGGCATCACATCACATTTTTTTATAACAATCTTAAATATTGACGGTTGATGAACAAATTTGCATCAAACTTTTTCAAAATTCTTAAGCAATTTCTTAAAAACGGAAATTCCCTTCTCCAAATTCTGGTAAAAAATTATTTACAATGAGACTGATTATTTTGTAAAGAAACCATTCTACTTGTGAATTTATGTTACACTCCATGTGGCTAGTGTAACGATATCGTCACTCTACTTTTTACGACATATGTAGCTGTATCTCTATTATGAGTGCTGAGATTACTTACCGGTATTTTTCAGAAAAATAAAAAATCAAAAACTTTTAGCTTTCTCCCTGGAATATTTTTCCTTAATATCAGTGCCGGAGATATAAATTTTGGACAAAAAAGTGAAAAATTATCGTTTTCGACTGTTCCGAAATTTTTGGCGCAAAACTAAGTGGACACTTTGCTCAACACAGTTTTATTTCCTTTAATTTAAATATTTATCTAAAACCTTGAAAAAAAATTTGTCCAAAAATTGTTTTTGTTATTTGTTTTGGCTATTCAACTCAAAATGCTTACTTGTTCGTTTTTATTTTTTTTTAAGGCAGCATCATTAGTTTTTTGTTTAAGAAACCAGTAGTATAATAAAATATTTTTATTTTATTTGTTCCTTCAAGCATTTTGAATTGTTGTGATTTCTTGGTGAAAAATATCGCCTAATTCAGTAATGAACTGACTCAAGTTATCTGGGAAGAGAATTCCAAATGCGAATGTAGGAAATTAAGTTGATGGATTCATGTCACCATGCATACTTTGCCCGCGGTTCACATTGGCAATAGATAATGGTATAAAGTATTAATAACCAATAATATTAAAATATTAAAAAGTGATAAGTGACCTTTTGACGAAAATAGGTTTACTGCATTTTGCAAACCATCAATGGCTGCGTTTCTAAAACAGAAGTAGCGGAAAGTGATACATACAACATGTTTACAACATGTTGTGTGTCTTCTGAACGGTTATTTTCATTTTCTGTAAACTCTTCCAAAAATTGACTTATTTGATCGCGAAAATTTTAATAAATATTGGATTTATAAATTTGGACGAGATAATTAATATTTTCATTAAAGAATTATCACTTTTATTTGTGTCAAACTATGTGAATATGTCAAATTGAAAATTACAACATGTTGCGAGTAGCGGAAACTGATTATTGCCGTTCAGAAGACTTTTACTCAACAGTTGTGCAACTGTTGCGAAAAATTTTGTATTAGAAACGCACCCAATATAATATCTACCATGAAAGATTTTGTAAAAAACTTATGTTCCAATCACTTTTTCAGAGTAAATTGTTCAAAGTGCATGAACACGCGAAGAACGTTGGGTTATGTCAACATATTTTAAAATATCTGAAGATGTTTGAGGGGATTTATAAAAAGTCACTTGAGACTGTCACAAACGATGACGCGGAGTAAAAAACAAGTGAATAAACAAGTATCTCGAGCTATGATTTCATGAGATTTTTTGACGTTTTTCTCTCATATTTTCATTGTTAGTTGAAAATTATAAAAACAAAGTCTCTTCCACACAGTTTAAGCATGTAATTTGAAGATGAAACTTGAAAACAGAATTTAAGAAAATCTCATTCGACTTGTTTCCTAGAATAGCCCTCTATTGCATGATTAAAAAAAAAAACAGGAAGTTGTCATGCGAAACAAATCATAACACTAACTGGTTTTGCATATATTTTTTGTTCTTAAATTTGTAAATGGAAATTTCCATCACAATGCAATGAAGGGATAAATCTCCTATCGACAACGCTTTTGATAATGTAAAGCCTGGTTTTCATTAGGTCAATTTCAATGACGACAATCACTGATGTCAGTAGGTATTTAAATCATATGACGTCAAATGCGTTTTCATTACAACCCAAAAACTGATATAAAATCTAATGTCAAAGACTGACGTGGAATTTATGTGTCAAATAATTGCCATACTGTTTTCACGTTCGTTGTTATTTGAAATGATATTTGAAATTATAGAATCGCAAAGCAATGAACCAGAAGCGGACAAAGTTATAAAACGTGTAACTTTGTTGCGCACCTTGGAACCACCGGAGGATAAGAAAATCACAACGCTTTATGTGAGACCACAACGAGATACGCTCCATACCACTGGTGTCTCGTCGACAGTGTTCCTTTGGGAAGACAATCAGCGGCAACAGCGTTATTGAAACCAATTCCAGCTGCGAGTTGAAAGCAACTCCACCAACAACGGGTAGTGGTGGCGTTGTTATATTTTTATCCTCCGGTGGCTTCAAAGCTGCCTACGGTTAACTTTTTATTCCTACATTTTCAACAAAAATATCATACGCAACTCAAACAATAAAACTAAAATTAGCTTTTCAGGCAACAATTGACACAAAATGCCAACATGCTGGCATTTCGATTTTTTTTGTCATTCAACGATATACTGATTGGCAATCAAAAATTATCTGTTCTCACTTGTTTGTGATTTTATATGACTATCAGTGGTTATATATGACAACAAACTAAATAATAATACGTTTCCATTAAATTGACAACATATGTCATTGAAAACTGACCTAGTGAAAACCAGGCTTAAGTTGGTGTTTATACTTTAATTAAGTTCAATTCTCTTTATTGAGGCTTTAAAATTTGAAAGTTACGGTGCATTTTGTATATGTTCAATTCTTCTTCTTCTTCTTCTTAAAATACTATTCTTTGCCGAGTAGTACGTATACTTAGGAAAAGGCCATCATGAACACGAAGTTCTTATTATGGCCTTTGTTAAAATTTATTATCAAATGTGTGTGATTGCTTATCGAAAACTCGAACGCTCTCACTATGATTTATCATATAATGATAACATCTCAAAAGATCGAAATGGGACTCCCGTGCCACTGACTGTATTTTTACTGAAAACACTTCGATACTTTTTATGATGCTTTTCATTAAAATGAATTTATTTTTTTAATTGGAGATTTACACCCTCCATGGTTAAGAGATAAAACGGAAGTCCATATGTTCAATTATTAGTGATTATTCTACTCTTGAAACTTTTAGCAAGAGCAATTTATTGCAAATAACATTTTGATGGGTAGTGTAGATTGATTTTTTGGCGGTGTGAACGTATCATAATAATTCCAATGTTTTTGGTTTAGTATTAAACACAGCTGCTTCATTGTGAATGCTGCAATAATGAAAATAAACCACTTTGGTAGTGTATACTTTTAGGAGCTTCACTTAATTAACGCGTGTGTGTATTTCTTTTTTTTTATTGATTTCGTTGTTGGTTTAGTTGCTGTCAATTGAAGAAAAGAAAAAAAAAAAAGGTAAATTAAAGCAATTCTATAATTTTAATAAAACGCGGAAGTTTAACACGTAATTTTCAAAATTAAGCTAAAAAAGTATAAGTGTGCAATAATGTATTAAAAAGCAAGAGCAAATTGTGGAAATTGGATACAAGCACCTTCTGCGCTGTGTTAATGCAAGCGTGGCTACAACGCTGCTGCGCGCTTGAACTTCTTCAATCTTGGTCGCACACAACGCCTTGGTTGTGCCAACAAACGATATTTGCAGCACAGCGACAACGGCATTTCTGGAAAAATATGGATAGCGAATTGCTGCAACCACCTAAAATAGTACGTGGTATGCAGCAGCTAGATCGCGATGCCTTTCGCAAAGTTATACAAGTGCCTAAACTGCGTGTGGTTGAGAGTCAAGCCAACAAAGTGCTGCCAGTTCTGAAGAAATACCAATGCTTGCTCAAAATAGAGCACCTAAGACCAGTGAGCACTTTAACGTCATTGGTTGAAGATGACACAACGCCAGTGAATAAAGAGATACTGCTACATCCAATACCGGTGCGCTGCTGGGACTCATTGCCCACAGCTGAGCTGGAGCAGTTGCAAGTTAAGCCTACCGATTTTTACTATGCCGACTTGGAGCTAAACTATGCCAACTGGCGTGCTGATGAAATCTTCAAATGTGTGCTACCAGCGGACCAAGAGGGTCTCACCTCTTATTCCCGCATTGGTCATATTGTGCATTTGAACTTGCGTGATCATCTGCTACCCTATAAGCAGCTTATTGGCGAGGTGTTGATAGATAAGGTTGCCGGCTGCCGTACAGTTGTCAACAAAGCGTCAACCATTGACAATACGTACCGCAACTTTCAGCTGGAACTGATTTGCGGTACGCCCGACTATCAGGTAGAGACTAAAGAGAATGGCATTATGTTTGAGTTTGACTTTTCGAAAGTGTACTGGAACCCGCGTCTGTGCACCGAACACGAGCGTATAGTGCAGCTGCTGCAGCCTGGCGATGTGCTCTATGATGTTTTTGCCGGTGTGGGACCTTTTAGTGTGCCGGCGGCAAAAAAACGCTGCACAGTGTTGGCCAACGACTTGAATCCAGAGAGTTACAAGTGGTTGCAACACAATGCAAAGCGCAACAAGTGTCTAACGCACATGCGTCTCTTCAATAAAGACGGCGCTGAGTTCATAAGCACGGATGTGCGTACCGACCTGCTGCAGCGTTGGCAGCAACAATCCACTACCACACCACCCACTGGCAATATACACATTACAATGAATCTGCCTGTCTTAGCTGTAGAGTTTTTGCCCGCCTTTCGTGGACTTTTTAAGCAGGAGTCTGAAGCATATAGCTTATGCTTTCCATCAAATATGCCTTTAGTGCATGTTTACTCTTTTGCCAAGGGTGAGAATACAAAACAGTTGGTGCTAGACTTGGTGGAAAAGCAGCTTGGCATGACGCTGGGTGATTGTTTGCAGGGTGTGCATTTTGTGCGCAACGTAGCGCCCAACAAGGACATGTATCGCGTTTCCTTTTTGCTGTCTAAGGAAATGTTGATGAGCACAAAAAACGTTGTTGGTCAACAGGTAGAGGAAAGTGCAGAAAAAGAGTGTGAGTCACGTAAACGTACTTTGCTGATAGAAGAAAAAGAGGTGGATGGAGAGCTTAATGCAAAAGTTATATGCAGTTGATGTTAAATAATTTCTGTATTTTTTTCGATATGTTAAAATATAGAAATTTCCAACTAAAATAAACTGTTTTCTTGTTGATGTGGTACGGAAAATATATTGAATAATAAAATTTGTTTTTCGAAGCTACAACTTTCGAAGTGTTTTAAAAGTGCCCATAAAAATCAATAAAGAAGTGACAAATAAATCTGTGTCGACAAGGAATAACCGCCAAAGTCGAGTTAGGACAAACTGAGGTACTTACTTTCATTGCGATTTTTCGCAACTAAAAACACTAGTACGCAAATTTTTATGGTTGTAACTTGAAAAATAAATGTTTGAGGCCATCAAATCTAAAGAGCAAAAGTCAGGGTGCCCTTATATTAGGTACCAATCTTAAAAATGCTCTCCTGAAATATTGAAAATGAGTTTAGCTGTTATTCCTTGTCGACACAGAAATAGTCTTGTTAGCGGATTTTCCCTCTAGTTACGTTGATTTTGTTCAGTTTAGTAGAAAGTAGAGGGCAGTTAAGGGCACTTAAGGGAAAAACTTAAGTGGATTTTAATTTAGTACAGTTTCAGTATTTTTAGTGGTTTAAAATAAGTACGTCAGCATCAACCGGAAAGTTCCTCAAGACAATGCAAAGAAGATATTACAAACATTGCTTTATTATTGCTTCTTTTTTTTGTTGTCTTTAAGTAGAAGAAGTCACTATAGAGTTGAATCTTCTTCACATTTTAGAATTAAACGATTGTACTTTAGATGCATATTGGGCAAAAGTTAAAGAAGATCTGGATGCTGGAGGAATTACAAGATTAAGTACATTGCGATGCTGGATGTATCGCTTCTCAGTTTGCCTTTTTCATAACATTGTTACTTTGTTACAAGACATGTTAAGAAATAAAAAGAGTATTTAAACTGCTAAAGATGCTCTAGGAGCATTCTACTTATAAGCTGGATATGCATGAAGTTTAAAGCAACACCACACATGATTAAAAAGTTTTTAAGTTAGAAGTTTACAAAAAAGGCTTGATGCGATTCCTGACGCTGAACTTTTTAATGTTTAGGGAGGTATTCTGGCCAAGAGGTACACATTTTTGGTGTTTCTTAAAATTCGATAAAACAAAACGAAGAATATTTTTCAGCCATTTTTTTTAAGATAATTTTTGTTTACAAAATAACTAAACGGTAAAAAATCTTGGAGTAATTTTTAAACCAATCGTTGGAATTTTTTTTTTATTACAATTTATACAAAAAAAAAAAATTAAAAAAATTTTGAAAATTTAAAAATTACAGACTGTTAAGTGTGGGATGTAAAAAACAACGGTATGTCCTTGCAGATGTGATTCAAGCCCTTCTGGTGATTAAAAGAATAAAAGAAAAAAAGATTCTTAACAAGTAAGCTATTAAGACTGAACTACGGAAATAAAAAATATATTTTTTTTTTTGCAAAATGGTGGCTGTTTGAAAAAATGATTTTTTGACAGTTGAATTTTTCAAAAATAGTAAAAAACAAATATAAAAATATTTATAGTTCCAACAATAGAAGGATATATAAAGAAGGTACACTCCAAATTTCAAGTCAATCGGTTCATTACGTGGCAATAAAAGCAAAAAATCGATGTTTTAAACCTTTTAGTTTTGGTTTTACTCCCCGTTTCAATTCATCATATTGCTCTATACGTAACTAAAGCAGTTTCACAAAAAAAAAAAAAAAAACAATTACAGACTCAAAATTTGTTCATTAATTTTTCAATCAACTTTTTCTTCATTAGGTCTGTTAGTTTGGACT
Organism: Tetanocera ferruginea; assembly: GCA_958299015.1. Classification (NCBI taxonomy): domain Eukaryota; kingdom Metazoa; phylum Arthropoda; class Insecta; order Diptera; family Sciomyzidae; genus Tetanocera; species Tetanocera ferruginea. Next base: position 124,345,034 of record OY282644.1, on the reverse strand, counting down.
CAAACCATTGTTTATGGTTTATGGCAAGTTATTTAATAACTTATTAGTTTTACTCCCCGTTTATTTTGCCGTATGTTGTTTAAACGGCTAAAGAACTTCCACTTAAAAAACTCAGATGTATCAGATGGCGATTCGAACCTGGATCTACCTGTGGGAGATTACTTGGTTTGCACGCCCCATACTTTACATGCTTGGCCGCGGTCGCCAAAATATGTATAAAAATTTATAAATATAAAAACGAAGATGTTTGTTATTTGAAATTGCAATTTTTTCCGAATAAAAAAAAAATATTTTTTTGCTCGAGCTTTTTTTTGAAAGCTTTTGGGGAAAAGGTCACGCTAATCGAGTTTCACTAAAAATCAGATTTTTTGAAAATTTTTCGAAATTCAAGCATAGGTTGGTCAATAACAGGTGAGTCTTCTACGTCTTAAGAAGCATCTATTAAATTCAACAATTTTCTTTCTTTTAGGACACCCTAGTAATCACGTGTATTTAAGAAATTTTACAAAATTCTCGAACTCAGACTACACGTGACTGCTTGAAACGTTATACAAGTGTAGTTGTACACGGTTAAAAATCTTGCAATAATTTGTAAACTAATCGTTCGACTAATGCAGTTACGTTCGACTTATTTTATTAGAAGTGATACTTTTCAAAATGCTAGAAACTTTTTTATCTCAAGGCTGTACTTAAATTTAATAAATTGGGAAGAAAATTTAAATTTTAGTACCTCAGGTTTTAAATGAAATACAAAATAACTGAAAGGTAACAAAACCTGTATTTTGTATTTTATTTACATTTTGTTCATGCTCTAGCAAGCAACAGATTAGACCGAGGTTATCTCGAGGTTTTAACTCGCGACTCTAATGCAATGGTTGTCGCAGTTCGTAGTTCGATCTTAGAATGTGGCAAAAAATTAAAATGTTGCACAATGCAATTTTGACATTGAATAATAATAAATAAACGATTATAATATCATAAATATAACAAAAAAAAAAATAAATATAAAAACGGCCGCCTGAGAATTGAACCTGGGTCACTCGATTCATCAGATAAAATTTTTAACTTTTCGTTATACCATTTTTTTTTATATTATGTATATAAGTGCACAACATTTCAAGAATATCGTGTCCAAATTTGAAGTCGATCTGAGTTAAACTAACGGAGATATGAATTTTTAAGTAAGTGTTCCTCGAACGTACAGGGTGGCCCAGAAAGACCGAAGTGGTGTGAATTCCTTATAACTTTTTTATTATAATTTTGTTCTTTTCTTTTCAGTATTTTGTAAAGAAGACTTGGACAATTTATAATGGAGCAATACACAACTGAACAACGTGTCCAAATCGTTGAAATTTACTTTTCAAATCAACGGTCCATTGTGTTGACTCAATTCAACAATTTAATGTGCGGGTTGCACCCTCTCAGTAAACAATAAACCGTCTGGTTGCAAATTTTCGACAACAAGGAGCAGTAAGGAAGCTTTCTGGTTCCGGCAGACTACGAAGTGTGCACACTTTGGACAATATTGAACTGGTACGGGAGAGTATTCGGGAGGATTCAGAAACATCAACCAGGAGACGTTCGACACAACTTGGCCTCTCACAAACGTGCGTGTACAAAACTTTAAAGCGAATTTGCCACCGTGTTCACTGCCATTTAAAAACTACTTGACCGACTCATTTCAAACTTGGTACACATTTTCTACATATAAAATATCTCCCCCCCAACGTTTGTTAAAATTGTTTTTTACATTAAGAAGGTTTCCCACCCAAAATAGGGCGTAATTTTTCGTGGAAAATTAGATTTTACACTTAAGATGGTCACAAAAATGTTTAAATGAAAAAAAAAAATAATCAAAGAACTTTGTTTGATGACACTTTGTCTACATTTTTTTGGTCTATCATTGTCTACATGGTTTTTGATTTCAGATAATTTCCGACCAAGATGTTCACTATCACCGCAAATGATGGTAATTTTTCTAAGACGTTCTGAGGCAGGGCCATTCACGGCTTGTTTTTCAATATTTCCGGATGAAAATTACAGAATATTGTTAAAAGTAGACTTTATGTTGTACAAAAGGTTTTAATAAATTTGGTCTTAAAAAAAATTCACAAACAAAGTATTTTTTTTACGCTAAACCCTTACCCTGAAACTTAGTTTTAGTATTTGACTTGATTTAAATTGTAAACCCATGCGGGACTAAAACTGGTTTAAGTATTTGGCGTGGTTTTAATTTTATAAATATTGAGCTTTCACTTTCTCATCTGATTTATTGATAAGTCCCCTCTCATCTCATTGAAATTCATTGATTACTTAAGAAAAGCCATCCACTTCAGGTTCGGTTAAATTATGAATTAACCGAACCACTGCATGAATATATTTCTACTTCGTCCACTCAAGAGACGAAATATTTGACTTAAATTGAAAAAAAAAACTTTTGCCCCAACGTTTTTATAATCAAAAAATTATAGCTTTTTTTCGTATAAAAAAAAAATCAGCAATGAACTTTGAAAAATAAAAAAAGCAAAATTCAAAAAGAAATTACATTTTTGGCATTTTTTACGCTTTCAAAAGATAACTACTTTTTTCTTTCCTTCCAGTATGGGTCGCAAGGTAAAAGCTGCTGGTACTAAGGCTGCTGCTGCAACAAGCAAGCCAGCTGCAAATAAGACCAAAAAGGAAAAAAACGTTTTCAAAGTTGCCGATGCCAAAGCCAAAAAGAAGCCAAAGGAAGTGCAAGGAAAACTGAAAAAGGTTAAAAAAAGCCAAAGTATTTAATTAAAATATATTCTTACTAATAAATTATTCTTTTCATTATACCAAAACCCAGATTAAGGAGGTTGTTAAGGCCAAGCAGGAAAAAGCCGATGCCAATCTGAAGGAGCTGCATAAGGATCTGGTTGTTAAGAAGCCAAAGGCAACAACATCCACTGCGGTGGCAAGCAATAAAAAGACCAAAAAAGCTGCAGGTAGTGCAAAAGTTGTCGCAGCAAAAATGGAAACCATGACGGTTTAATAACATTTGCAATCGATAATGCACTCGAAGCAATGAAAGCAAAAGGCGAGACAAAAATTTGTAATGCGTCAAAATGCAATATCTTCTAGTTTAAGTTATTTTTTTTCTCTCGTTTTGTTGCAAAAATTCGCAAATTACGTTAATTCACTAAAAAACAAAGAACGTATGAATTCTTTTAATAACGAAGAAAAACAAAAAAAAAAAAAAATAAAAACACATCAAATGGTTAGCATATTTAAAATAATGTAGAAAAATAATGAATTTAAACCAATATCATGAAGTACTGTTATAAATATTATTTTTAAACAAATATGCAATAAATAACAAGACCAAATTATAGCCAATAATATTAAAAAATTTGTGCTAATTATTTAGAAAGTAATTTTATTTTATTTTACACGGCGTATGAGTAACATTGAAATGAAAATATTTTGTTTGTTATGTATACGCAGTGTTGCACCGGATTTAGTCAGTAAAATAACCAATAAACAAAATTTAATTTCTCATTTACCATTGCATCGGAAAGTTTAAGCTGTCAAACATGTTTGATTTGACAAAACAAAAAGAAAAGAGTTGTAGTTTCCACTAAATAAATAAATTTAGCGCTATTCTACTCAGACCGCGGCTAATGTGTAAAAACTATTTCACGAAATTTTGTTTATTTGCGAAATCTTTTATTTTTCTTTCACACATACAAAGAAAATTCAAATTCGAAAACAAAAATTTTTGTAAGAAAAATAATCAATCCGCCAAATATGTTTCGCTTGTGGTTCAGCGGAATACATCTGGAATAATTAAGGTTCACCATCTGACATCTTTACCTTTCAATGATTGCGAAGAAATTTCGGTGACTCAACATAAATTAAGTCCTATAATTGGAGAACAACAAACAGAAGTATAAATTTATAAAGTGTGTAATATTGTCATCTGAAAACTTAAACAGCTGATGCTTACAATCAAAAAAGCAGCACCAAGCATCATTATTCGCAAGTCAACACTCATGCCGTCGGTATAGAAAATAACCCATGTCTCTTGACATTCTAATTCTCCATTCGTTTTTACATTCGATTTATAACATATGCTGCCAATCTCGACTTGATTCGAAGAGTAAACCTTAAAAAGTAAAAACAATTATAAGTTGAAAAATGTTCATATCCTCTACCAGTATACTTTATAGGCATCCAGCTTGAAGTTCTGTCCTCTAACAATGGCCACCACTCTGTTGTTAACATCGCACAGCTGAAAGACAGCATTCAAAGGATTACATTTTTGTCTTACGCTGCCAACAATGTGATGCTTGGAACTATTGTAGATTTCAACCATTTGTAGTGAACATGGACAGCAGCAAGAGTGGCAGCTTAAACTGCGAAATAAATGAAATGCATCGTAAGTGTTATCTGTTGCATACAGCATTTTGACACCGAGCTTTGGATGTGACACGTGTCCGTAACCTATGCGTGTGCAGAAAACATTCTCGCTTGTGGCACTCAGCACTTGTTGACCGTACTCGTTGGTAATGTAGAAATGTTTTTTTGGTCTTATACCGTCGTCATCGGAACAAGCTGCTGTTCCTTCCTCAACTATCCATTCGATGTTGAGTAGATTTAAAGACTTAACCAACTCCTCGACTAGATTCTGTGGCGTCTTCTTTCTTCTGTTATTTGCTCGTGGCTGACTGACAATTGCTGTAAGCATAACATTAAGAAGAAAATTATTTCATTTTTCAGAATTGAGAAAATTTTTAAAATTTGTAACTTGTCAGTTTTAATCAATCTTTTCAGTAAAATCAGTATTCAGTAAAATTGTTTAGTTCAAATTTGTTAATAGCTACTTTTGATCAATTTAAAAGTAAGAATGTTAAAATTTAATGAACATAAATAACTCATACACGGTTTTAACTTCAAATTCAAAATCTTTTATTCCTTTTATATCATTATATTTTAAATTAAACTTTTTCCATTTCAAATTCAGCTTTTTCCATTTTAAATTCAAATTTTTTAAGATCAAAATAAACTTTTTACAATTCAAATTAAACTTTTTCTAATTCAAATTAAACTGCAAAAGCTTGAATTTGAAATTGAAAATGTTTTGTTTTTCTTTTAAAAAAGCTAATTTTGATTTAGAAAAAGTTTAATTTAAAATGTAAAACGTTGAATCTTAAGTTAAAAACATGTATTTAAAAATTTTTTTTATATATATGGGCCATTCTTTTCAAATTAGAAATTTTGCAAAATTCGTCTTTAGGTGTAGTTTTTGATGCCGTCCAAACTTGAGTTTTGTTAGAAAAAAAATAATTCCTAACCTGAAAATGGCTGCCTCAAACAAGGCGGTTCACAAAAAAATGTAAATTTTTCTTCACAATTGCTGGAAAAAAATATAAATCATTGAATATTTTTAAGCATTTCACTATTATGGGAGTTTCTTGGTTCGCTGATCATGAATCTGAGTTCAGATTTTCAAAATTCAAGATGGCAGATCCAAGATGGTGGAGGAAATTCTCCTAAAATCAATGCTTGAATGCTAACTTTGGTGAAAAGGTGTTTTTGGAGTTGCTGAATTTTGCAAATCTGACCTTAGATTCGTCATCAGCGACCCCTTAACTCCAACAATAGTGTAATGATCAAAATTATTAAAACATTTATATTTTTCGAACAATTTTGACGAACATTGTGACTGTTTGGTGCGGTTTATGGACTGGGCTGGGCATCATCGGTCCGTATTGTTTCCAAAATGAGGCCGGTCAGGCAGTTGCTATGAATGGTTTTCGCTATCGTGAGATGATAACGAACTTTTTATGGCTCGAATTGGTAGTTATGGATGTGGACAATATGTGGTGTCAACAGGACGGTGTCACTTGCCACACAGCTAACGAAACAATGGCTCTTTTGCGCGACAAATTCAATGGCCGTGTTATGTCACGTGGTGGCGAAGTCAATTGGCCGCCAAGATCATGTGATTTGACACCTTTGGACTTCTTTCTTTGGGATTATATGAAACAAAAGGTGTACGTCGATAAGTCAGCAATAATTCAAGAGCTAAAGGATGAGATAATTCGGCACATTAACGGCATAGAACCTCAATTATGCCTTAGAGTCATCGAAAATTTGTACCGATATTTTGTTCCATACATAATTGAACCATACCAATATTATCATAATAAAAAGAAGTGACAATAATTTCCTAAATAATTTGTGTTTTATTCAAAATCAACATTGGCCCTTAAAATTTAACCACCCTTTACAAAAAATTAAAGCAAAAAAAAAAAAACAAAAATCTTAACTTACGTGGTTGATTAGTGGTGTTAGTTCTTTCCGACATTGTGTGTAACGAAAGTAGTTTTGATGACTGAATGAAGTTATATTAAATTTAACACTGCTTCCATGCAATACTATAATACCATTTTTGTCAATAATAATAATATAATGATAATTTCTTAAATTGCAACAATAATCGAATTCATTAGGCATAGTGCTCAAGACTATCAAATAATAACATATAATTATTTGTTTGCCTATGGTTGGAATTAACTATTTAATTACAATAGTCTGCAGCGCTAATCTTCCTTCAAATTAAAATGATACGAATACTTGTATGATGGTTTCAACATGATGATTTTTTCAATAACGTGTCAACACAGTAAAATTCTTAATGTGGCTTTTACATCTGTGAACTCGTGTGGCAAGCAATATGGTGGCTTGTATGTGTTCGAGATTTAGCGAGCGTTCAAATTAAATGTACTCTTAAAAAAGTATTTATTGCTTCGAAGTAAAATTATTTTTGTGTAGGGAAAATTAAGTAAAAATGCTACCTTTGCTGGAGGACTTCTCCACACCTGCATAATTTTCTCAAAATAACTTCTTTAATGTATCCAAACAAAGGTATAACATATACTGTATGCAACTTTTTAGAGCACTACCCAATATAATATAACAAGTATCAAATATTCTCAGGCAGAGAAAATCAAATTTGTTTGCCTACAAGCCAACTAGTGTGTCAAACTGGCGAACTAGCTTCTTAACTATCGAACCTGTGTGGAAATGGCCGCCGTGTAGCACACGATATCGCAGATTTGAACCCTGCATAAAAGTTTGGTCGATAGAAAAAACATGAAAAAATTCCCTTTATTTCATTGATAACCCTACTTGTACAAAACATAATTTTTGTATTACTATTTTTAATTAATAATTCATAAAAAACACATTTTTAAATAATTATATTTAAGAGCTTTATGTGAAACTAGTAAACCTGTTGCCCGAATTTGAGCAATTCAATAAAAATTAAATGTAAGAAACATTATAGACGTTTAATATATGATATTCTATTCAAGAAGCTTTTTTCCTCAAAAACAATAAATTCTGTCTCAATAATAATATAAAAGATCATTATCTGAATGCTTTGACAAAAAAACGATGATTTGACACTCAATTTTTCAATTTAACTGTCAAAATACGAAGACGGACTTACAAAAAAAAAAAAAACACAAAAAAAACAAATTGGCCATTTCAGCCCTTGAAAGGACTTTGACTTTGAGCTTCTTATGATCAATTGTGTTGTGTGTGTTATTAAATGTTTGCATACAATTGACCGAGAACTGAATCATGTTTTCAAGAAGCTTTACATGGCATTATTTACTCTCTGAGGTTTGCCATTGTCTGCAGAGAGGTGGTGACCGATCAGAAAAATTTTGTATTGAAAAAACTTTTCGCCGCGACTGGGGATCGAACTCGGGCTCCGTGCATGCTAGGCGACACACTTAACCTGCATGCCACGGTCGCCACTTACACGGACTTACACGAATATTAATACTGAGATAAACATTATTACTATTCAAAACATCGCTGCTTAACTTTTCAAACTATAAAACATAATTAATTTAAGTAAAAACGAAATAAAAAATTAATTTAAGAAATAAATAAATAATAAGATATAATTCAAAACTTAATAAAAAATACTTCCAGAACACCTTCATTAACAATTTTTAACACATTTTGATGAAAAAACGCCAAAAAACAGGGACCGAAATAACTGTTATTTATCAATTTTCGAATGAAAAAGACACAATGAAAAAATTGTCGAAGGACATTTTCAAATATACCATTATGATACATATAGCCTCAGCTTCACGAATAGTTAAAGCCTTTTAAATTTTTGACTGATTCTATAAAAGTTAAAAATTAACTGTTATTATTTGCCTTTTATTTTTCAGACAAAAATAACGGTTAGCTTTGACTTTTATTTTATCAGTCAAAAATAACAGTTATTTTGTGATTTTTATTTTTTCGGTCAAAAATATCAGGCAATCTTTGTTTTTTTAAAGGCCGCTTGTCCGATTAAAAAACTTTTGATACCATATGTAAAACGTGATCACCGATGAGACCAAAATAATGCTATCGATAGTTTTTTAGCCAGTAAAATAGCCTTTGAAAAAACACAAATTGCCTGATATTTTTGACCGAAAAAATAAAAGGCAGAAAATAACTGTTATTTTTGACCGATAAAATAAAAGTCAAAAGAAACTGTTATGTTTGCCCGAAAAAATATAAGGCACAAAATAACTTTTATTTTTGTAGGAAAACATAAAAGTTAAAAAATAACAGTTAATATTTGATTTTTTTGATAAAAACCATAACCGGTACGGTCCCTGCAAAAAAAAAAATGACTGAGTTGTTTGCTCGGAAAGTGAAACTTTTGATTTTGGAACTGCATTTGCATTTTTGGACAATTGACATTTGAGGAATGCATAAAAGATAATTTTGGTTAAAAATTTTTAGTTTTGAAAAAAATTAAAATTCGATCAATTTATAAGCTCTTCTCAAACTAAATTTGCACAAAAATTTTAATTCTGTTTTATAAAGTTGGGAGCCCCCTAAAGCGAAATCAGAATTTTTAAAAGTGGTTTGCACATCTACAGCCTAAACCTAATTTAATGACATCTGAATCGATAAAATAGGTCCATTGGTCTGGGAGGAGTTGAAGTCACAAAAAAAACCTTAGCCTATCAATTATATAGATAGGCAGGATGATTAAAACAGATTCGTGGCTATAACATTTAATTGATTGTATCTATAATGAAAAATTATTCAAAAATATTGTTTTTGAAGCTAGTTAAATATTTAAAAATTATAAGAACAACATTTTAAAAACAAAAAAAATTCGAGCAAAAAACCATAGGGAGTAGCGTTGCTTTTTCGATGACACATAGTATTTATTAATTTTTCTGTCAAACAAAAACAAATTTGTCATAAATAAACTATTTATAATGAAAGAAAATCAAAAATGCAAGTTTAAATTTTTTTTTTTACAACAAAAACAATTTTTATACCATTTTTTGAGAAAAAATTCATTTTAATGGACTCTTTTTAAAGGCAATGATTAAAATATAAATAATTAAGTAACGGCAAAAACTTTGTAATTCTTTTTAAGTCAATTAATTGCAATTCAATACAAAAAAGAACTAAATGAAATTTTTTAAAAAGTGGCAGAGATATTCGCTTCCAAATATAGAACTTTAAATTTCAGAGAGTTTTTTTCTCTGCCTTGTTTAATAAAAATACACGTTAAACAACTAAAGACAATATTAAGAAAATTCATTAAAAATACATTTGGAAAAATAATTACCGTTATTGTCAATACATTTCAAAGAAAATTAAAAAAAACTTTAGAAAAACAAAAAAAAAATTGGAAAACCGTTAAAATTTGACTGAGTTGTTTGCTCGGAAAGTGGAACTTTTGATTTTGGAACTGCATTTTTCGGACAATTGACATTTGAGAAATGCATAAAAGATAATTTTGGTGAAAAATTTTTAGTTTTGAAAAATATTAAAACTCGACCAATTTATAAGCTCTTCTCAAACTATATTTCAAACCGATTAAATAGCGGTTTTTTGTACAAAAATTTTAATTCTGTTTTAAATGGTTGGGAACCCCCTGAAGCGAAATCACAATTTTTAAAAGTGATTTGCACATCTACAGCCTAAATCTAATTTAATGACATCTGAATCGGTAAAATCGGTCCATTGGTCTGGGAGGAGTTGAAGTCACAAAAAAAACCTTAGGCTATCAATTATATAGATAGTCAGGATGATTAAAACAGATTCGTGGCTATAACGTTTAGTTGATTGTAGCTATAATGAAAAATTCTTCAAAAATATTGTTTTTGAAGCTTGTTAAAGATTTAAAAAATAAAATATCAACATAAAAAAAAAATTTCGAGCAAAAAACCATAGGGGGTAGCCTTGTTTTTTCGATCTAAAATTACCATTTATTAATTTTTCTGTCGAACAAAAACAAATTCGTCTTAAATAAACTATATCTGTCATTATAGAAAATCAAAAACGAAATTTTTAAATTTTTTTATTTTTAACACAAAAACAATTTTTAATTCATTTTTTGGGGAAACATTCATTTTTTTGGACTCTTTTTCAAAGCAATGATTAAAATATAAATAATTAAGTAACGGCAAAAAATTTGTAATTCTTTTTAAGTCAATTAATTGCAATTAAATACAAAAAAGAACTAAATGAAATTTTTTCAAAAGTGGCAGAGATATTCGCTTCCAAATATAGAACTTTAAATTTCAGAGAATTTTTTTCTCTGCCTTGTCGTTTGATAAAAATACACGTTAAACAACTAAAGACAATATTAAGAAAATTCATTTAAAATACATTTGGAAAAATAATTACCGTTATTGTCAACACATTTTAAAGAAAATTGAACAAAACTTTAGAAAAACAAAAAAAATTTGAAAACCGTTAAAATTTGACTGAGTTGTTTGCTCGGAAAGTGGAACTTTTGATTTTGGAACTGCATTTTTCGGACAATTAACATTTGAGGAATGCATAAAAGATAATTTTGGTGAAAAATTTTTAGTTTTGAAAAAAATTAAAATTCGATCAATTTATAAGCTCTTCTCAAACTAAATTTCAAACCGATTAAATAGCGGATTTCTGTACAAAAATTTTAATTCTGTTTAAAAAGGTTGGGAACCCCCTGAAGTGAAATCACAATTTTTAAAAGTGGTTTGCACATACACAGCCTAAACCTGATTTAATGACATCTAAATCGATAGAATCGGTCCATTGGTCTGGGAGGAGTTGAAGTCACAAAAAAAACCTTAGCCTATTAATTATATAGATAAGCAGGATGATTAAAACAGATTCGTGGCTATAACTTTTAATTGGTTGTAGCTATAATGAAATTTTTTTCAAATATATTGTTTTTGAAGCTTATTGAAGATTTAAAAATTATAAGAACAACATTTTAAAAAAAAAAAATTTCGAGCAAAAAACCATAGGGGGTAGCCTTGTTTTTTCGATGACACATAGTATTTATTAATTTTTCTGTCAAACAAAAACAAATTCATCTTAAATAAACTATATACAATGAAAGAAAATCAAAAATGCAAATTTGAAATTTTTTTATTTTTACAACAAAAACAATTTTTAATACATTTTTTGAGGAAACATTCATTTTATTGGACTCTTTTTAAAGGCAATGATTAAAATATAAATAATAAAGTAACGGTAAAAATTTTGTAATTATTTTAAAGTCAATTAATTGCAATTAAATACAAAAAAGAAATAAATGAAATTTTTTAAAAAGTGGCAGAGATATTCGCTTCCAAATACAGAACTTTGAATTTCAGAGAGTTTTTTTCTCTGTCTTGGCGTTTGATAAAAATACACGTCAAACAACTAAAGAAAATATTAAGAAAATTCATTAAAAATACATTTGGCAAGATAATTACCGTAATTGCCAACACATTTCAAAGAAAATTAAACAAAAATTTAGAAAAACAAAAAAAATTTGAAAACCGTTAAAATTTGACTGACTTGTTTGCTCGGAAAGTGGAATTTTTTGATTTTGGAACTGCATTTTTAGGACAATTGACATTTGAGGAATGCATAAAAGATAATTTTGGTGAAAAATTTTTAGTTTTGAAAAAAATTAAAATTCGATCAATTTATAAGCTCTTCTCAAACTAAATTTCAAACCGATTAAATAGCGGATTTCTGTACAAAAATTTTAATTCTGTTTAAAAAGGTTGGGAACCCCCTGAAGTGAAATCACAATTTTTAAAAGTGGTTTGCACATCTACAGCCTAAATCTAATTTAATGACATCTGAATCGGTAAAATAGGTCCATTGGTCTAGGAGGAGTTGAAGTCACAAAAAAAAACCTTAGCCTATTAATTATATAGATTATTCATGAAGCAAGGTTGCTACAGCAAAAAAATTCTTTGCAGAACAAATCTAGCAGACAAACGACGAACTATGGTTTTGTCGAACGGTACTCCGAATCATTTGCAGTCTCTGTGTTTTATGCCGTCCACTAACTTTGATAGATTATAAGCACCACTGTAGCAAAACCAAAACGGAATTATTGAAGCTACTACATGGACCAACATTTTGCCCTTATCTCTATATCTTTTGTTCACACAGATTTTATTTTCAGTTTCAGCATCCACTAAATTGAAAAATCAAACTTAGCAGAATCACTTAATAAGTGAATGACGCCCCTTTTTAGTCCCAATGCTAGAAATATCTATTTAATCGTGTTAGTCGAAATACTTGCATAAAAAATATTTTTAGGTTTATGATTTTTTAACATTTTTATACCATTTTTGGTATCTTTAAAATTTGACCAAGCAATAAAAGTTTTTGTTACAAAATGTTTGTCCTCTGCCCTGATCTATATATTCGTTCAGGCCTTGTCTTTATCTCTGTGCAAATCTTGTCCTAATCTTTCTTCAAATTCTTGTCCTAAATCCTTATCCTTATGCAAATCCATATTATAATCCTTACACAATTTACTGTCTTAATCCTTATACATATCGTTTTCCTTACCTTTATTTTTTTTTGTTTTTATTTTTGTTGAATCATTACACTTTTAAACTTATCCTTGTTCGAATTTTTGTGTCAATCCTTGTTTATAAACTTGTCTTAATCCAGTTTGAAATTCTTGTCCTAATCTTTTTGCATTTTCCTTCTTCAAATCCTTCTTCAATTATCCTCATTCATTTTTGTATCTTAGTACAAATCCTTGTCCAAACCCTTTTCCTAATTCTTGTCAACGATTATAAATCTGTGCAACGATATTTCAATATTGATGCATGAACTGCTATGTCTGCGAGCATTTAATGCCATATTTGTTTTATTTATATCTTGAGAAGATGTGTCCAATTTTTATGTTCGTTGCATAAAAATAACAGTTACTATACATATTTAGTTTACACATTCATTGAGCAAAAATTCCATGCATGCTGTTGAATTTTCTACATTCAAGCTCCCTCAAGACGTCATGCATAGTTTGAATATATTTTGGGTCAAGTGCTAAACGAATTTAACCGTTGCTTCCATGATGAGCGAGTAATAGTTCATGCAGTTCTTACGCAGTATCGTTCCTTAAGCCACTCTACCCCTCCGTAAAATTTTTATTTAAATTTTTTAATAAAAATCCATTAAGTTTAAAAAAAGACCATGTCTTTCAAAATACTTTTTGGCTAAAATCCGTTTTGATAATGTTTTTTTTTTTTTTTAAAAACATTATATTTTTGATAGATCTTTGAAAAAGTACTACTCCCTGTACAGTTTTATTAATTGTTTTTTAATTCAAAATTTTGAAATTTTTTTTTAATTTAGCCCTATGAATTGTAAACTTATCCCATAGAATATTTTAACATGAGGATAAATAAAAAATAAAATTTTTGATACCCATATTGAGTACTACTTTAACTGTAATACAATTTTTTCTTTAAGGAAAATAAAATATTAATAATTTTATTTTATACAGTTAAAAATAAAAAAAAAAAAACAAAAAAAAAAGGTCAGTTTAAAAATTGCCTTAAAGCCAACTAAAATTAATATGAAATAATTGCGTCCACACACTTCTTTGATATCGACTACATATTACTAAAAATTACAACAACAAAATTACAACAAACTTTTCAATTTCAATTCAAAATCAATTTTATGAAAAATTGGTACCAAATTCGTAAATTCGTTTTCATAGAAAATAGCGAAATTATAGCAAAAAAACAAATTTTCGCTGAATTTTGAAAGCGTGTTTGAAAGTTGATTTAGCACGTATAAAAAAATATGTCAACCTTAGATTTTTGTCTTTTAACAAAAAAAAAAGAAAGAAAACAAATTGGCCATTTCAGTCCTTGAAAGGACTTTGACCGAGCTTCTTGGGATCAATTGTGTTGTGTGTGTTATTAAATGTTTGCACACAATTGACCGAGAACTGGACCTACATGTTTTATGCCGACTCCGAACAGCTAAAGTTCATGTGCTCAAAAAGCTTTAATGGCATTTTTACTCTCTGAGGTTTGCCATTATTTGCAGAGAGGTGGTAAGCAGAGAACTGCAATTATTCTTGTTTTTGAGTCATTGGTTGACTAACACAAAAAAGAGTATAAGTGGATTTAAGTCAAAGAAAAACTTCCACTCATATCCACTCATACTCGGTTGGATTGAAATTTAATTGTAAATGTCCAGCAACACGTGCCAAACGAAACAAAAACTGTTTTGCCAGAGGCATAACAAAAAATAATACTCAACTCTTTCATTTTCTTACACAAAATGTAAACAAAACATCAAAAATCATCAGCAGGGCATAACACTAAATAATACTCAACTCACTCATAGTTCTTATATTGCTCTCTTATGAATAAGTGAGTCACATCAGATTATTAACCAACATCCAATAAAGTCTTAATTGCAGACACACATGCATGTTAGAGAACTTCGAGTATTTTTTGGTTTTAGTGGGAATGAGTCAAAGTATTTTGTTGAGTTGGAATAAGTACACATTTGCACCAATAGTTACGGCTCATGACTTAAGTGTACTAATTTTTTTTGATACTCATTGCAGGTCTCTGGTGGTAAGCGATCAGACAAATTTTTTTTTTTGAAAAAACTTTTTGCCGCGACTGGGGATCGAACTCGGGCTCCGAGCATGTTAAGCCACACACTTAACCTGCATGGCACGGTCACCACATGTCTTTTATCACATATCCGAAAATCATTCTAATCGGAGACTGTCACCTGGGGACCTTTTCTTGTTAGATTCCTTTTTTAAAAGCATTTTTATACTGCCAGTGATTTAAAAATGATAAAATGAATTCAACATATATACTTCTGGTTCACTTGATATATTAACAGATTTTGAGTGCTGAGATTATTTAAAAATCAAAAGTAATACAAGTTTTACAGATGATTAGATTGAAGATTTGATTTTAGCGCAAAATTACTGAGATTAAGAGATTTTTTCAAGAAGTTGAAGTTTACTTAAGCAACCGGAGCAATTTCAGCATTGACAACTGGTTCCACCTCGACAATTGGTTCCACAGGCTCTACAGGTTCCACAGGTTCCAAAGGTTCCACAACTGGTTCCACAGGTGCAACAGGTGTAGCTACAACATTCCAATCGAATTGAGTGCGTATGAAATTCTCCAAGTGCAAAATATCAACGTTCTGTTCCTGCAACAGTGTAATGACGTGTTGCGTCTCTGGGTAGAGAAGAAAACGTTCAAAGACCACACGTAGATTACGTACGCGTTGCCAAAATTCGGCAAAAGAAACACTCTGGTTTTGCTTTAATTGTATATGTTGACGGATGGTATATTCGGGATACAGAATTTGGAACTCACTAATAAATCCCTGCCAGCCGTAAACAGAGCTGCTACAATGATTGATGATTTCCAAATTGCCATTAACTTCATTCGTGGAGCTATTAACAACACTCGACCGTTGAATCTCATTTTGAAGCCAAGTTCTAAAGACCGTCATTTCTGGTTGTATCTTCATTTTCCTGAAGGCTAGGCATGCCTCGTAGGAGCTAAGCACACGGATGACACCCTGAAATTCAGCATCCTTCAATAGATAGAGATTAAAAAGACTTTTAAGGTCCTTGAGCTGCATCATATTTTTCAACTCCTGCAGATCTTGCCCCAAAGTTGGCTGCACTTCAGTTGGAGTTATCTGCACTGGTTCATTAACGGTTGGTATGGTTGGTTGAGCCAATGCCAACGAGCAAATGGCACAAAATAACAAAGCAAAGTATTTCATTATGTAGAAATTCGAGAAATGTTCGATTTGGCTGAAGAGCTCTTCTCGATCGGAGTCGTTTTAAAGTTAACTGTTGTCTTAAATAACTTGGTACGGCAGTATTTATACTGATTTTATTTTTCAGCATAACATCCACAGCAATAGCTTTTTGTTTAAAATCTCAACTCACAACTGCTGACAGTTTGATAAACAATCGCAGAAGATAAAAGATAAAACGACGCACAAGCTATACCAATAGCAGTCATAATTCTTCTTCGATTAGTCATGTGCTCATCTTGATATGTTTGTCGCAGAAACCTTTTGACACCGTTATGCTTCTTTTTTAAAAAAAAATTAGTCTCAACTTTAAGCATTTAGGTAAGAGAATTTATGCCTCATCTACTGGACTGACTATCCATTCATAACAATGAGCGCATTCAGCGAACTCAACTGTTGCCCTAGCAAAAACTAAAAATTGGTTGAAATTGGAAATTGAAATTGGTTGATTGGCACAATTCTCGTAGCGCTCACTAAAACTGAATAGGTATAGGAAGCCATATACTGCTGCGAAATCGAAACGTCAAACTGAAAAACTGAGTTAGTACACTCAGAAAAAAAAGTACATTAAACAACCGTAAAATTAACATTTTTAGTTGACAAAAGTCGTCCGACATTAAAAAATGTTAAAATTGATATTATCCTAATGTACTTTTTACATTACGAAACCTACATTTAAAAATGTATAACTGTCACATAATAATGTTATTTTAACACTTAAAATATCAAAAAGTATCAGTAAATTAATGCAGATAAAAAAAAAATGTATTGAAAAATAATTTGCCACGAGTGGGATTCGAACCAGGGCTCCGGGCATCCAAAGCCACACTCTTAACCTGTGTGCCACGGTCACCTGTATGGCTTAACGGCTCAGCTCTTAAATAAACATTACATCTGCTTGTTGTTGGCATCTACATTTATAATGTTAAATGGATATGAAATACTATCAATTTTACAGTAAAAAATGATGAACTAAAAACATTTTAAAAGTTATTTTAACATTAAGAATTGATTAAAAAACGTTAATTTTACATGACAGCTTTTTTCTGAGTGTACTTTGACTATTATTACAAAAGCTTAAAAGTTGAATATGAGTTTGAAAATTTAAAAAAAACTTGGCTTAAATTGCAGAAAAAGAACACAAGAATTCTGACATAACTCAAACGTAAAAACTCAAACGTTTCACATAGCAGCACATTAAAAATAACTGCGCTCTCTTAGCTATCGTTTTCACAACAATTGAGTAAGCTGAACGCGCCCATCGAGTTAAAACAGTTTATGGTCTGGATTTGTTATCATTATTAGTTTTCGCCAACGTGTGACAACAAATAGTGTTCTATAACCGTAAAATTTTAAGTACAGTATCTTAAGAAAATAAAATATCTAAACAAAACAACATAACATAACCAATATTTAAAAGAAGAATGGAGAGAATGCACAGTGTTTATTTTCATAGACAAAATTATAAAAATAATCTAATCGATCTTAATATATTATATATTATTAAAATGAAAAACTGTTATAACGAGACACGCCATTTAAATTTTTTTATCTAGAACTTATTTGAAAAATTCAAAAATTCAGAAGAAGTGCACTGTACACGATGACATCCAAAGTATTTTTGAATTTAGAAAATTTTTTTTTTTTTGGTCGAACTTATGGGTGGCTCTTTTTAATGTTTAGTCATATCTTTGGCATTTAGTTCGATCTTAAATTACGATGGAATCATGTCTTTGTCTCGAGAAAACTAATTTTTTTGCTCAACGGGTCATTGAACTCAAGTACTCCGTTCTGGTACTTGCCTATACGGTTAAAAATCTTGGTCTAAATTCAAGTCAATCCTGTACTTTAAACATGACGACAGCGAAATAGTATTGCAATTGAAACCACCTCAAATACTAAAACTAAGTTTAAGTCACGCATGGGTTTGAAATTTAAGCCACGTCATCTACAAACACTAAATATTAGTCCCACATGGGTTTAAAATGCTAACTCTTATCTGTTTAGTAGTTAAATTTCATAAACAACATTAAGGTATTCACTCTCAAGAAAGAATTGTGAATTCAATAAAATAACAATAATATTGGTTAAAATAGCATTAACAATAGATGATTTCTTGTTAGACTTACTTACTTACTTAGATGGCGCTTACAACCGTTGGTCGGTTTTGGCCTGGTCTAAGAATTTGCGCCAGCCTCTTTTGTCGTGCGCTTGCTGGCGCCAGTTGGAAATTCCAAGCGTCGTCAGGTTATCCAATGCCTGGTCTTTCCAACGGAGATGCGGTCTTCCTCGTCTGCGTTGGCCACCGCTGGGTACCGAATCCAATATTTTTTTCGCTGGAGCTTCGTCGTTCATTCTCTCGACATGACCTAGCCAGCGAAGCCGCTCTATTTTAATACGCTTGACTATATCGATGTCGGCATATAGCTCATACAACTCGTGGTTCCATCGTATTCGGTACTCGCCATTGACGCAGATTGGACCATAGATCTTGCGAAGGATTTTTCTCTCGAACGCTCCCAAAGTCCTTTCATCAGAGCTGCTCAACGTCCAGGTTTGTGATGCGTATAGTAGGACGGGCATGATTATTGACTTATAGAGCGTCAGTTTTGTTCGTCGAGAGAGAGCTCTGCTTCTCAATTGCCTACTGAGCCCAAAGTAACACCTGTTGGCAAGAGTTATCCTTCGTTTAATCTCAATACTGATATCGTTGGAGGAGTTAATACTGGATCCCAGGTAAACAAAGTCCTTCACTACCTCTTGTTAGAAGCAACAATAAAAATTGTAAATTTTAGAAATTTGAAATTTAGAATTTTTTTAAATTAAATTTTGATGGTTATCTTGTCATTAATAGGTCTGTTCCCGTACTCTAAAATTTTAGTCCAATTTACCAGTTTTCCAGGTTTTAAACTTTCTCAAAAATCAATATTTTTTTATCTGAAACCGTCTATTTGTTGATAATGGTAATACATAAATACCTCCAGATGCATTTATTAAACATTTTTAATTTTGAAAAAAAATTCGAAGCTTGAAAAAAAATGAGATTTTTGGATTTTCAAAAAAAAATGGTGAGTTGTGAATCACTACTATAAATGGTGAACAATAAAGTTTTCGATTAATTAACTTTTATTAAACTTGAAAAAAAAAATGAAAGAGCAAATAGTTCTCATGACAAAAATGAAAAAAAGAAACAGTTTCGATAGTATCGTAAGTGTAGACGTAGAATTCCGTTTAAGTTGTAACCTCTTGTACTTTATCTTTTTGGTCCGATAGTTTTGTTCATTGTCCACGTATTTTTATTGATCTTCCAAAAATTAAAAAATAAATGAATAACACTCAATTAGGGACTACTTCTCGAGGCCAAACAAAGAAAAAGTTAAAAGTAAGTATGATTAAATGAGCAAGCAAAAAGAAACAAGCAAAATTTCAAATTTTTTCGATCATTTTGTTAAGTTTGACAGGTTGAGTTCATTGACTTAGTTGAAAAGAAGGCGAAGCAAATGCACTTTCCATTGATGCCACTTTCGTCTCTGCCCGATATATAGTTTGCGAGCTACAGTCAGTTTAACTACTAATTTCAAATTAAAATTAAGAACCCGATTTTAAAAAATCAAATGGTTACTATATTTCACGCTGAGCACATGTCCTTTCCTCTCGTCTCTGTCTGATATTTAGTTTACTAGCTACACTTTCTGTTCGAAGTATAGTTTGCAAACTACACTCGCTACAACTAGTGGGATGTGGAATCCAAATTAATTTGCATTAAAAACAAAAATTTGTATTTTACGCCATCTATTGGGTAAAAGCATAAAAAGAAATATGATCCAACTCGTTTTTTTTTCATAAGAGTTAAATCTAACCGGATCACAGACCCATTTCGTTAAATTTGACAGATTGAGTTCATTGACTGAGTTGAAAAGGGGTTCATGAACTCTGGTTTCAAAATAGTATACTAGAACAGTAGTGCATACATAAACCCAATGCGAACTAATGCTTACAATGCTGCCAAAGCGAACCCATCAGTTCGTGCAAAACCAAAGCATACAAGCATAAACAACAAAAGAAAAACAAAGAAAGCAGCAGACACATAAGCAGCTGATGATTGATTTTCTTATGTAAAAACATGAATTTTTCATCTTATATTTTACGATTTTGTGACTTTAATATAATAGTGACAAAATCCAAAGTTAGATATTCATTCAGCGCAGGATATATCTGATATTTTAGTATATATATTATCTTTGAACGAAGAGTATTAAAGGCTGTAGGTATACCCTAAAGTATTCGCCAAAAACGTTGCCTAATGACCTTGAAAAAATCTGTTAAAACGACCCCATACAAACCGCGCTGTAAGACGTAATTCTACGTCAAAATAATGGCCAATTTTATGTTTATTGACGAAAATTTGTATTTATGTCGCGGCATGATGTCTGAGTACTTTGATTTCACATAAAACGCTCATAAAATTCGAGCGAGATGTGCGAGCCAGTTGTCAAAGTTCGAAAACAAGGTGATTCACAGCTCCCCACATTTGTTGATTCACAACTCCCCATTTGAAATTTTCTAACATTTCTACAAAATCACTTCGGTGGATTAAATGCCAATAGCTCAGACATAATTTTGACGATACTTACGTTTCGATACACTTCCGAAATAGTTTTCAAAATTTTATTATTTCTAATTTATTTTTAATTTATTTTTGGGAGACACACTCTGAATACATGTTGATGGCACAAATGCTTATAAAAAGTAAGAGCCCAGACTAGTAAACAATTTTGGCACTTGTTTCCTGATGTCAAGCAAATTTAACATGGCGGATGATTGAGTGATTCACAACTGAAAAACCCAACACTGATTTTAGTACGAGAAGCATTCCCGTACTTTTTATACCCTAAACCTGAAATGTCAGGGTATATTAACTTTGTGCAAACGTTTGTAACGCATAGAACGAAGCGAGTCCGGTATAGAAAAGTATATATATTCTTGATCAGCGTCACCACGTGAGTCGAGCTATCCATGTCCGTCCGTCCGTCCGTCCGTCCGTCCGTCCGTCCGTCCGTCTGTCCGTCTGTGTGTTGTCCGTATACACAGGATAAGAAGAAGGAGTTGAGTTAATTGGATGAAACTTGGTACACATGGTCACATGCATCCAAGGATCTGCACTATTGAATATTTTTGGAATCCGCCCACGGACACGCCTACCTCCCATACAACGCAAAAATGTAAAACTGCGAAGCTCAGCTCATAATAAGTCTACAACAATAAAATTTGGTATGTGTGTGTTTTATATCAACACAAAGATGTCTTCGAAAAATGGACGTCATCCGCTGACGGACACGCCCACCTCCCATACAACTCAAAAATTAAAAACGCCATAAATAATTTTCTGTTTAACCTACAAAGCTAAAATTTGGCAAATGTTTTTTTTGTAACAAAAAAAAGTTGTTGTGAAAAGTGGACATCATCCGCCCACGGACACGCCTACCTCCCATACAACGCAAAAATGTAAAACTGCGTAACTCAGCTCATAATAAGTCTACAACAATAAAATTTGGTGTGTATATGTTTTGTATTAACAAAAAGCTGTCTTCGAAAAATGGACGTCATCCGTTCACGGACACGCCCACCTCCGATACAACCCAAAAATTGAAAACGCAATAAATAAGCCTCTGTTTAACCTACAGAGCTAAAATTTGGCACGTATGTTTTTTATGACAAGACAAAGATGGTTCCGAAAAATGGATGTCGTCCGCCTACGGACACGCCTATTTCCCATGCAACCCAAAAAGTTTTAAACTCAATAAATAAGGTTATGTTTGTCATAGAGAAATTAAATTTGGTATGCATGTATTTTATACCAAAACTAAGGTGTGTTCAAAAATTGGAAGTAATCCGTTCATGAACACGCCCACCTCCCATAGGGAAAGCACAATAAAGGCATTAACTGTGAGCTACAGGAATAAAACTGGGTATGTGTAAATTTTTCATCAACATTTAAATTTGGAGACGCCCATTTACAATACAAATTTTTTGTTTTTGAAAAGTGGGTTTAGGGTATTTCATAGTCGGCCTAGACCGACTTTAGACTTTCTTTACTTGTTTGTGTTTTTCTCTATTTTTGGGAGATTTTTTCTTACTCGCAGACTTTTGACAGTTTTACCATTTTTAGTTCAAAAAGGACGGGAACAGACCCAATGAATGTTAAAATGTCAAAAAACTTTTAAACGTGAAAAACGTTCAAAACTTTAACGTCAAAAATTAATCGAAATTAATGAACGTTTTACCATCGACATTTAAAAATCGGTTGAAAATCAGGTAATTTATAGGTCAATAAGTGGGCAAAGGTAGGCAAAATCGGTTTTTGGACCGTAATTCCAGATATTGGAAGTGTTCGGCAAATTTGAGGTATAGAACATTCTTTAACTAGACAAGACATCAGAAACATATTATCTCCGACCCGTTCTTATATACATAGGATGCATGCATTTTCGTCATTAAATGTGTAGGAGTAGTTCATTCTTCTCTTGTATAAGTACATGTGTTTCATGACTCTATTTCAATGAAATATTCTTGCTGACCTTGTATTTATACATGAATTGTAAGAATTTCGTTACTAAACTTATAAAGTTTATATACTTTTCCTTTGTGTATGTACGTAAGATTCATGCATTTTTGTCACTTATCTCATGAACTGCGTTCTTTTTCTCCTCATATTTGTACATGAATTTTATGAATTTCGTCATGATTTTAAAGAAATTTTTTATTGGTTCATGTATCTTCTAAACACACTTTATGACCTTTAAACACTAGGTTTATGAAAAATTTATGTTCTCGTGTTTTTTGACTTGTGTGTATCAACATTTATATCACGAATTGTTTTTGTAATTGGTTATTGGATCAAAATTCATATTTTGGATACTGGAGAGCATATCGAAGAAATAAATATTAAAAAAAAAAAAAAAAAAAACAAATTGGCCATTTCAGCCCTTGAAAGGACTTTGACCGAGCTTCTTATGATCAATTGTGTTGTGTGTGTTATTAAATGTTTGCACACAATTGACCGAGAACTGGACCTACATGTTTTACGCCGACTCCGAACGGCTAAAGTTTATGTTCTCAAGAAGCTTTACATGGCATTGTTTACTCTCTGAGGTTTGCCATTGTCTGCAGAGAGGTGGTGACCGATCAGAAAAATTTTTTATTGAAAAAAACTTTTCGCCGCGGCTGGGGATCGAACCCGGGCTCCGAGCATGCCAGGCCACACACTTACCTGCATGCCACGGTCACCACCTGCATGCCAGAAATAAATATTATTAATACAAATTATCATCAAAATGAAATTAATTCTTTTAACTTCGCTGACATTTTAAATCGCACGATGCATCGTTTTAAAATATAATTTCATACATTTTTGTTAATAAAATTATTTATTAAAGTATATGAAGAATGCGCACAAACATAACAAACAGACTTAAAATATAAACATAATGGATAGTTTAAAACAAAATAATATCATTTAATATGGCGAATTTTTTTTTACAGTGTATTGTATAATGTGACTTTTTTATATGCTCATGACTGATTATAACAACAAATTTTTTTTGAAAAAAATATTATTCTTAAAAGAAACATATTAAAAGATACGTTTTTAAAAGGATTCTTTATAAGAAGATTTGTTCTTTTAGAAATTTCGTTTTCTATAAACAAATTTTTAATTTTCATTAAAGAATTATTTAGCTTAGTCATTTTTAAAACCTTTTTTAATTTTAATAAATTTTGAAAGCGTTTGAATTCGTTTGAATTTAAAAATAAAAATAAATATTTTATGTATGTACGTTACAAAGGCAAATCCCAGGAACACAATATTGTCAAGACCCCCAACAAACCCTACCCTGTTGAATCATTTTATTAATAACATAATATCGGCTGTCCCTCAGTCCTTCTTTCGCTTCATCCAATGTGGTATATGTGAGCTAATTGCCTCACCCAGTTGACGATAGATCAAGAGCGCCAATATTGGCAGCACCAAGCGGGCATCTTTGAAGAGATAAACATAGCAAGCCACAACGAAGAGCACTAGATCCGTAGAGTAGCTAAGAGCAGAGCGTACTTTCTCGTGTGCTTCTTCGGACATTTGATCGGCACTTCGAACTTCCAACATTTGACCGTTCGATAGGGAAACTATGAGCTTGGATGCAGGCGGTGGTAAGTCATTCGAGTTGTCAGTCGCTTTAAGCAGTCTTCTGCCTGGTATGGGCCCAGGTGATTTTGATTCTCCACGCACTGCGCTACGCGTTCGCGAGTTCATGCGGCGCTTTATCTGTGCTTCATCCGCAGGCGTCATAGCGGGATGCTGTGTTGTTACACGGTTTGTGGGTGGACGGCTGCTCGAGGCTTCACGTGAACCTGTAGTCGATGGCACACGTTTCTTTATAATGCGTTTTACTTTGACGATGCGCGTGCGTCCACGTGAGTCTGGACGTTCAACATAGGTCTCACTTATAACAGTGGAAGTCATTGTGGGCGAAGGTGGTGGAGTTGGTGTTGGTAGTGACGGTGCTGTATATTTCTTTTGTTGCAATCCACTCACGCTAGGCTCACATTCAGATTCGCTGGGCGTGTCTGGCTGCTTGACTTGAGCCTTGGGCTGCATAAAAGCCAGATTCGATGCGGTTTCGCGTACATGCTTCATCTGACCGCGCTCTGATATGGAGAGTCGTCGCTGTGTGCTCATCTGTGGCGGTTGCAGAGAGTTGTTCTTATCTGGACTTTGTGATCTACGCTTCTTCAGATGTTCATCATCCATATCTGTTTCGGTATCATCTGTCCTTGAAACGCGCTCTTTAGCTGCTCGCTCAGTGGCCTTTTTTAGCTCTTCCCGATCGAGGTACAACGGTGTGTGATACTTGTGTGTGGTACTCACTTGATGCATCAACTCACTGTAGTGATCTGCTGCAGCTTTCGCCTCCTCCAGCATAATGCGTTCTGCCTCTAGACGTTTTCTTTCCTCTTCCTCTTTGGTGCGACGTTTGGTTTCCACCTCTGCTGCACTTATTTGATCTTTGGTGCTTTGTAACATGTTTTCATTGTCTTCGGTATTCTTTTCAGTTGTCGATTTCTTGTCACGCTTAAAGAATGATTTAATGCCTTTGGCCAGGTCCAAAGATTTTTCATTGCCACCTGGATTTGGACTCACTGGCGGTGGACTTGCCTCCAAAACCATGTTTTCATTTGAGGATCGTTTCAATATGGGCTTCGGCACAAAGTCTGGACTAGGCAAGGGCAAGGGACGATTAAGCACCACGGCAGACTGTTCGGGCGTTGGTGCTCTATAGGGCGTAAAAACACCGGCGCCCATGTTGCGTGGATGATAAGTGTCCAACTCACGTGGACTGGGTGAGTGTGTGCGCGCCATGAGCTCCATTTTGAATTTTTCAATAGAGTCGGCATCGGAAGAAGCCGTGCTCTCGGTATAGTCAGAGCCTAGTTCAAAGCTTTCTTCCTGATTTGGTGCACTGCGTGCTTGCAGCAGATCGCTTAGATCATCGGTTTCACCGCTGTCTTGTCTGTTTGGCTCACTGAATTTTTCATTTGCGCGCTGTAGTGGTTTCATGTTGGTTATGTTCTCACGCGAACTCCATTTTGTGGGCAGCTTGAAATCCTGTCCAATATCCGCCGATTGTCGTCTAAGTTCACTGCGGCGTTCAAAAGATAGTCGCTCGGCTTCAGACATGGTGCCCAAACGTTTTCGTACAGTTGCCGGTTGCACGTTGGACGGTGCCATTAATCTGTCTTGGGAAATTTTTAGTTTTCGTGCTTTTTCGGCTTCCTCTAGTTCAACCGCTTCGTAGAAACGTGCCATGGCGCGTTCGTAAAGTAGCTCCGTCGAACTCACCGAACGACGCAGTGGAAAAGAGTGTAAATTGGTGAACTCCAATGATGCTAAATCG
Source organism: Tetanocera ferruginea (assembly GCA_958299015.1). NCBI lineage: Eukaryota > Metazoa > Arthropoda > Insecta > Diptera > Sciomyzidae > Tetanocera > Tetanocera ferruginea. The sequence goes on along the minus strand of OY282644.1, from coordinate 124,318,962 downwards.
GGTGAAGATATAGAAATTGGTGGTGGTTGTAAGGCGTCCTCTAGGTCCAATTCGAAGGAATCTTGCTCTGAAAGAAAATTTTCATTATTTTTCTTATAGTTTTGGATGCACATAAATATATTGCTTTATTATTGAACAAAAAATATGTGCTATGACGTGCTTGATATGTGCTGCTTTAAACACAATTTTAATCTTTTTGTACCGCTACCTTTAATGCTATTCGAAATACTTAAAATGTGCTGTTATGTGCTCAAGTTGTGCTCCAACCTTCCATGAAGTGACAAATATGTGCGAGATTTAAGAGCTAAATTCATCCCATGATATGATCCAGTTTTTTGATCCAGTCCACTCTTTACATTCGTAATTTATAATTTATTTTAAATCGCTCTATGGCACATCTGAGCACAACTTGAGCACATCACAGCACAATTTCTAAATTTTTGAATAAAAATAATGGTGTAGCTAACTTCACATGACAATTTTGAGCATAAGTAGAACACATATTTTTTATTAATAATAAAAAAAAAAATCTCAGACCTTAAACACATGAACTTACTATCTTTATCCTTGACTTTGCTGTTCTTGTCAAAAACGACGAGCATAAATTCGTTGCTTGTATGCACATCGTCGTGTTTGTCTGTGGCGGAGAGAGGGCTAGCTGGAGGTGTTGGAGATTTTCGCAACGTTGTTGGCAGAATTGATCTGTTGGCTAGAGGTGGAGCGCTGATTTGTATGGTCGGATTGGTAATTGTTGAAGCGTTATTTCTACCGTTACCATTACCATTACCCTTGCCATTACCCTTGCCATTACTCTTACCATTACCATTATCGTTGCCATTGTTAGACCTGCCGTTTTCATAACCTTGTTCCGTTACATTTCTTCTTCCATTTGAGTTGTTTTTGCCATTTTCGGTGTGGTTATTATTACCATTTCTTTCACTGGCGTTATTCTGACCATTTCCATATTCTTTGTCATTCCGTCTATCCGTTCCGTTTGCAGCTCTATCTTCTATCTCTGTTATGATGCTTCCATTTCCTCTAGCACTTTCCGTTGTCTGCATGTTCTGATGAAATATGCCCGAGATGTTGTTGGCCATACCCACATTACCCAGTGCAATGGCAATAGCTAGAGCGGGAGCATCCTTTGCGGGGCTCAAAGCGCTTCCCGAAAACCTTCGTACGTGCTGATTATTTTCTAACTGAACCGGTTCAGTGCTACGCTCCAAAGCCTTTGTTGATCGTTTAGGTTCCGGCGTAATGCTCTTGCGTGTTGGAGTTACCTGCACAGGAGCAGCGGGACTCACACTGCGTTTGCGACTGAGCACAGGAGCAGTATTAGTCTCGGGTGTGGTAGAACGTTCCGGTGATGCCAAGCGTGGCCTAAGCAGTGATTTCAAAAATAATGTGCTATTCTCTGTAGCCATCGGTAGCGGTTGGGGGCTGGATTTTGGTTGTGGCGTTTCAACTGTTGGTGAACGAGGTGGAGATTTAGCAGGACTGACGTTGGCTGTGATGTTTAGCCGTAGATTTTGTTTTGTAGTTGGTTGTGCTGAATCTGCGCTACTAATAGATGGACTCTTTTGCACGTCCTTTTTCAGCACCTGATCCGAGGTTCCGTAGGACATTTCCTGATGCAAGTCTTCGCTATCTAAGAGTTGGGGCCGTGCTTTACGCGCTACATTCGGGGATACCCGCTTGATAGCAACAGTGATTTCTGTTGCCGCATCTTGCTGCGGTGGACGTGTTGGTGACAATGTCTTTCGTCGAGGTGGCACGGGCTGCGCAATATTGAGCTGGGTTTCAGCTATCTTGCTGGCGGACTTTGGCTTAGTTATACCCCGCTTAGGATCGGGAATGAAGAGCACATCCGACTCTTCACTAGGATCACTTAGACCGTAAGGATTCTCAGCCTTGACGCGAAACTTATACTCTGAACCCTCTATTAGATCATGTAAAGTTGTGCTGAGTGATCTGGTTGTGGCAGCCTTAAGCCAAACATTCCAACCTACTCGAAAATATTCCACAATATAGTTGCCTATCTTGCAACCACCATCATCTACAGGTGCTGTCCACGACAATGTAGCCGATTTGCCAAATGACATATTTAAGCGCACCTTTCCAGGAGCATTGGGACGTGCTGTGACTGTCACAAGAAACGAGCTGACATCTTCACCCAATCTATTCGAGGCACGTATGCTATACTCGCCACGATCTTCACGCTGTATATTGTCGATTTTCAACAGTGAATTTTTGTCGGTGTTGATTATTTCAAAGCGGCCACCATTTTGCACCACCTCGCCCTCATGCAGCCATGTAACCACTGGCATTGGTTGTCCAGCTATGCCTACTTTAAGACGCACCATTTCGTCAGCCTCTACAATCATACCGTCTTCGTAAGTACGCGGCAGACGTATCTTTGGCGGTGCTTGCACTAAGAGCCGCGCCTTGGTCACCACATGACCAGCTCGATTGGTCGCCGTGCATTTGATTTCACCCTCATCGGTTAGTGCAACCTGGTGTATAATCAGCACACTGGCGTCGTTGTCGTTTACAATTTTCGTTCGTCTACTACTGAAGATCTCGTAGCCGTCCTTGAACCAACTGATCTCCGGTTGCGGTTGACCAAGTATGCGCACCCGAAACTCAATGCGTTCATCTTCGACGGCTTGCATATCCTGTAGTTCGTCAATAAAACGTGGTACGCTAATAGCATTGCGCTGCAATGTAACTGTCAGCGGATCGGAGAGTTCGCTAGGTTCGGAACGCCCAACGACATTTTCGGCAAAAGTACGAAATTGATAACGCCAACCGGGTTCTAGACCGCTAATTGAAACTTCACAACTTGTAACAGGCGTTGGTGTGGCGCGCACCCAATGTGGTGAGCCCATGCGACGATGTTCGACCACATAGCCGGTAATCGGAGAACCACCATCGATCTTAGGTCGCTCCCAGCGTAGATTGACGACATCAGGTTGCTGATCGGAGAGCGGAATAAGCATTGGTCGGCCCGGAGATGAGGGACGTTCTGAAACAAGAATGTATATTAGTTAAAGTTAAGGAAAAAGAGATTATATTAAATCGAATGCGATTTTAACTTAATAAAGAAATTTAAATATATTGTAAGCAAAAACTATTGAATTAAGATGTCAGTTCCAAAGATCGAAAACTAATTCAGGGAGATACATAGTTCTTTGGCAAATTTAGGGAAGTTTAAGTGATATTGAAAATAAATTGATGATTCTTGGATAAACAAATTAATAAATACTAATTTTGAAGAGGACAAGGCGTCAAAATAATATTGAAATTGGAACTAACCTATTTGTTTTTATCTTGAAAAATTGGAATGCTTTTGCGAAAACCGATTAATGAAAGTCAAAAAATAAATTTCGGTAAAAATTAGATTTCAAGTTAAATATGTACTAAAATGGATTTGAAATTCATATGAATTCATTCAAAGTCTGCCATTCATAGTTAAGTTGCCGACTTAAGCCAAAAATCGGTCAAAAACCAATGCTTTCAATCACTTTTTCAAATAAAATAAAAAAAAAATGATTCTCAAATAGTTTCATTTCTCTCCTAAAAATGTTGTTATTTGTTTTTGTTACTTGTTCAATTTTGACGTTTTCTTTAAGCAAAAATTCGCAGGTTTCGTTAAGTTTTAAAGCTGTTTTCTTGCAACAATTTTGACATACTCAGCACCGTTGACGTTTTCTTTTCTTTCCATACATTCTACAAAAACCATTTTCCTCTTTTAATTTTTTTTTTTTTTCAATTTTAAGGCTGAGAAGCTGTTACACATGCAGAGAAAAACAGAACAGCACAATACTGTGTATAAAGCGACAACAAAATTAAAATAACGAAAAAAAACACTGTGTTCGAGTTCATTCAATGACCAAACGAACAGCCAACCACCAACCACTTGAGTATGAAATGATCTAAAAATAACATAAATTCTGGCGCTCCCACTGTCTGGCTACACTAGAGGCTGTCGTCTCCAACTTTTTCGATGTTATAATTTTTGTAGATACGTAAAATTTTTCGAAATATACTTTAAAAGATGTTACTTCATTTTTAAAATACCTGCGGATTTCCAGTGTACATTCTTTTTCGGTTTTCCACTTTGATTTTGTTGTTGATATTTTCCATTTTGGTTGCCCATTTTTAAAAAATTTATCAAAAAATACTTCACTGCACTTAAAATATAAATATATCTAGATATAATATATCTAAAGAATTTTCACTTTTTTACACTTATACTTGGTATATTTTTTTTTCCACTGAAAATTTGAAATATTTGCCGTCGATTTGATCTTATTTTCGTTTTATTTTTATAAATATTTCACAATCAGCTGCATAGAATTTTATGCATTTGAATTGTTCACTATTTTTTTTATGAGATTTTTTTTTCCGAATATTCACAGTATTCCTCCCTCAGGATTATCCGAAGCCATTTTAATTACTCTTGCTTTTATCAAACGTTACGCGTTCATCTCCGTATTTGTGTTCGTAGTGTCTGGGATAAGCTTTCGAGGCAAATTGCTAGAAAATCAGAAAATCAAATCAGATCGTGCAATTGTGCCAACAGCAAAAAGCTAAAAATACTTCGTCAAGTTGAGTATTCGTTGAGTTGCGATATGTATTATCGTTGAGAAGAAAACGTGCCTGAGAGCGAGGAAAAATAGACCGGAAAATAAGAATCGAGATGGGAATAGAGGAAAAGCATCAAAACAAACGATTTGAAAAAAGAAAACAAAAAGCATTGCCGCTAAGTACCGCTGCAATCAAGTGGTTGGCAGTGATGAAGAACTTGCGTCATTGGCGGACAAATCGACTATCGATTTTCGAGCAGGAAAAATCGAAATTTGCTTTAGAAAAGTATGAATATGAAAATTAATTTGAATATGAAAATGAATGTGACTGTGAATAAGAATATGAAGATGAATATGAATATGAATATGAATATGAATATGAATATGAATATGAATATGAATATGAATATGAATATGAATATGAATATGAATATGAATATGAATATGAATATGAATATGAATATGAATATGAATATGAATATGAATATAAATATGAATATGAATATGAATATGAATATGAATATGAATATGAATATGAATATGAATATGAATATGAATATGAATATGAATATGAATATGAATATGAATATGAATACGAATATGAATATGAATATGAATATGAATATGAATATGAATATGAATATGAATATGAATATGAATATGAATATGAATATGAATATGAATATGAATATGAATATGAATATGAATATGAATATGAATATGAATATGAATATGAATATGAATATGAATACAGTGGCGTAGCGAGCATAACTGGCGCCCGGAGCAAAACAATTTTTTTGCGCCCCCAATGAAATAATGAAAAAATATATAAAACAAAAACAAATAAAACAAATTGGCCATTTCAACCCTTGAAAGGACTTTGACCGAGCTTCTTATGATCAATTGTGTTGTGTGTGTTATTAAATGTTTGCACACAATTGACCGAGAACTGGACCTACATGTTTTATGCCGACTCCGAACGGCTAAAGTTCATGTTCTCAAGAAGCTTTACATGGCATTATTTACTCTCTGAGGTTTGCCATTGTCTGCAGAGAGGTGGTGACCGATCAGAAAAATTTTTTTATTGAAAAAACTTTTTCGCCGCGGCTGGGGATCGAACCCGGGCTCCGAGCATGCCAAGCCACACACTTAACCTACATGCCACGGTCACCACAACAATATATGATATATATATATGATATATTAAAAAATATGATATATATTAAAAAATATATGATATATTATATATAATATATATAATATAATACAAATAACACTATGCGTCTAAATCAGAAAAAGGTTCTGTACACGACAGTTCATTACATTTTGTTATAGATTTATTGTCTCTTAACACGAAAATCGCAAAAAAAGTTTTTATAGTTAAGCCTAGTAGGATAAACTGGGGTACCCTTGACTTTGGGGCACATTTGACTGTGACGTTTACGGTATGAACCAACCGTTATTTTTCAATAATTTGTTTTATAAATTTTGCATCATGTTTTTCAGTAATCGTAAACGAAGTTCGATGATTCTTGCATTACATGAAGAAAAGTAATAGAAAAGTTTTTGTGTTTTTGCGAGCGTAACTGTTATTTTCCGGCACTGCTACGTAAGGACTTCCTGACCGAGTTATAAAAGTTAATCAAAGTACCTTTCACAAAAGGTAAAAACTATTTATGTTTTTGAAAATATAAGTGAATTTCAATAAAACTAAATATAAACTAAAAAAATTTAAAACAAAAAAGCCGAGAGCATTTGGGTACATTTGACATTTTTGATTGGGGTACTTTTGACAAATGTTAGTTGTACGAGTACAAATATTGAGTAACATCGAGGTGTTACCAATTCATTTAAAAATTTTTTAATATATTTCTAAATTGGTTTTAATAAAAAAGAAGTGGTTCAAATATCAGAAATAGGACTATCATTAGCCGAAGAAATAAAAGTTTAAAGATAATAGCAACTCTGGTAACAACTACAGCATTGATTCTTTTTGGGTTGTTCAGTGATGCTGGTCTAATTTTTTTCCAAGTATTCAGCCACTTCACTTATTATTTTTTTCGTAGAGCATCAACATCAGTAGATTTCTCAAACGCGTTAAAGAAACTTGTGGTTATCATTAACTGGCCCTTAACTACCTAACCTATTTACACGTATCCATAACATCTTTACTAGCAATGTTTATTCCTAACTTTAACAGTTCGATAAAGATGTTCGATAAACTGTTGCTTGCTTAACTTCTCGCTAACTGATATAATAAAGTTTATATTTTTTTATATCAATTGAGTGAATTTTACTATATTTAATTTTGACATCAATTGTATCGAACTGATCATATTACATTCGATATTTTAACTCTATTCTACTCTTACAAACACGAACTAAAGATATATTGAATTTTTGTATGATGAAATTTTTCAAATGTTCGTCAAAATATTACTCTGTTCCGCTGTGAAAAATACTCGCAACATTTTTCCACAACAATTAAATTGAACTGCCTATTTATTTTGAAGTGAAAAGTGGCAGTTGTTTTTTATTTTCATATATTTATTTTTTTCTATTTTGAGAAGTAAAGCATGACTTTCTCAAATTTTTCAATTTTTTCTCAACAAAATATTTTTCAGAATTTTTACGCAACAAAAAAATGAATGTTGCGAGTGCAATTTCACGCAAACGAACAGAGTACTAGGATTAACGTGTTTTTTAAAGATTTTATAAGATTTTTAAAGTTTTTCTCGCTTTTTTCAAATAATGTCGCATATCTTTGAATATATCTTGTACACTTCTTGTTCAATATTAATAATCACGCTAAGCCGAAAAAATTTCTAATTATCTTCATGCTTGTTCAAAAAATTTTTACATTTGGATGAGTAGTTTTTGCGCTATCATCATTCATAAAAAATCGAAAACTATTTTAATTTTTAGTGTAGAATAAAAGCTATCGCCGAAAGAAATGCGTGCAAAAATACGGATTGTTGTATCGATCCCCCATTTTTTACAAAGATTTTTAGCCTTTTCGATTATTTTTTCACAAATCTCGTTACGAATTTCTGCAAGTTCTGTTGCCAATAATTTGAGATCATGGAACGCTTCTGTAAACTTAATTTTAGGACCTTGTAATCTGAGCTGCACACGATCAATTCTCTTAGAGTTCATGCCAGAAATGGACTAAAGTTATGGTATTTAAATTCGGTTTAAGATACAGATTACAGCATTTCTGGTACCACTTGTTATACTGCTACAAGCTAATTCATCTGCTAATTTTTCTAATAGTTCTACGTATTCGTATACTCTTGCGCTCCATCGTATTACAGATTCACGTTTAATAGATTTTTTAAAGCATTTTTTAACAATTTTCATCGTAATGTTGAACGCGAGAAAAAGAGACGTATGTTATCAATTATTTCAAAACATGTTACAGCGATTGAATCTTGGTTAGCTGTAGTAACTCCTACTAAATTTAATGTGTGGTTATCACAATTCACAAATGAATTATTGAATTAATTAATTAAAACAAATTTTGTTGCCAAATTTTTTTTTGTCTTGAGTACGATTTGGCGCCCCTCTGCGAGTGGCGCCCGGGGCATGATGACACCTCCTGCCCCCCCCTCGCTACGCCTCTGTATGAATATGAATATGAATATGAATATGACTTTGACTATGATTATTTATCGGTTTGGTACTGAAATATCGTTAAAATTTTTGATTTCATTTTACCCTACGCTGACTACTTACGTGAAATATTTTCGAACATAGATGTGGAAGAAGTAATTTTGTATTTTGTTTTTTTATTTCTTGAATATTCTCAGATGTTCATATTCCATACCGAGGCAGCAGCCGGCTAGGTACTTTTTTTATTATTCTGTCCATATTTGTGTGCAGCATTCCACACTTCAACTAAATCAATGTCAACCCAATACGAGGCATTCCAGCTGAAGTACACACCTAAAAATGCACATAACGTAGACGATCGACGTCGACAATCGGGTTCTATATGGAACGCAGCCATGAACCCAGACACCGTTTAGCTGCAACATATTGTAGAGAGAAAAAAAATCTTGCCACAGCAGCGAGTTGTACATATTTATGGCAATTTTTTTTTTTTTCAATAAAATTACAAAATCATGCTAACTTTGCAGGAAAACGGTTTTCCGTAACATGCCCATAAAACTGCATTGCAACTTTTTTTTTTAGTATCATCATCATCATCGACATCATTATAATCATCATCATCATCGTAAATAAGACGTCTTGGAGGGGGAAGAAAAGAGAAACTTTTACTTAAACTAAAAATTAAAATGTTGACATTTTCTTAGTGGAAAACCTCAGAGAAACCGGCTTTCTTTTCAAGATGGTCTTTTAATAAATGACCGGTTCCCATAATTTAAATGCAGTTTGTCGCCGCTATCTATAGTTTATGTGCTGAAATCTTTCGAAATGCAGTTGAAGAAAAACAAACAAAGTTAAACACTTGTTCATTTATTTGTTAAAGTTGGCCGGCCCTTCGCTACGACCTCAATTCGTTAGGTGTTGCCTGAGAAATTTAACACTTTTTACTCTTAGCAACAGAGTGCGTGTTTGTATTTTGCTTTGTTTTTTTTCTCCTACAAGCTTTTGTAGCAAGTTTATCGAAGGTTCTAAACAACTGGCGCTGATGTTAATTTATTTGACATTCGGTAATTTTTCAATTTAATATGGATCCATTCATGCCAATACTTAAGAACCTATTTTATACTCGTATGTTATGAAATAGCTTAAAAATAGCTCGACCCACGTGTTTAGAAAACTTTGAACTCTTTGACATTGGTAATGGTAATGATTAATGTGGGCGTTACCAACATGATGATGAGCTCTTCTATTTATTTAAAACCATTCTTATATGCATTTGATTTTGGAGCAATGTTATGGATATTCTTCTTTAGTGGATTTTAATTAAAGATGACATCTTTTATGCTGGAATTTATGGAAATTTTATAACTCATATCAGAACAATACTATAAAATATCAGTTTTATAAAGTTATCAGAGCAACTTTTTGATTTTAAATAACCGGACACTCCAAATGCATAAACAGGGAAAAGACATAAATATAATATGGTACAAATATGTACAACACAGAAATGCCTGAAGTGAAAGTTATTGGAAGCTGAAAACCAAAATTAATCGATATTAAAGTGTGCAGTAGAATTTTATTTACGTATCTGGAATAACGACTTCTTGTGGTTTTTTTAAAGTTTTGACTTTCAAAATAATATTTCTCACTTAAGCACATGCGAAGGTTTGACGAAAAGTTATAGACTTTCTTTTTCTGACTAAAGTTTTCGAATGAAATATATTGCCAGAAAGAAAAATCCCAACGCAAGTCAATTAGTGTTAGTTTAACAAAATAAGGCCACACATTTCTTAATAAAAATTTGAAAGTTCGTTTGCAGCAAGTGATGCATGCTTTATGTTGCATGAAAGAATGCATTTTTGCACCATAAAATAAACTTTGTGCATCACATAAAAAAAGAAGTGTTCATAAATATAACAGACATGCTAAAAATGATGCATTTATACCTCCAGGTTTAATTTCGTTAGGAGAAGATTTATTTGGAAGGTCTTAGCTGTACAACCAGAGGCAGCTGGGAAGAATATTTTAAATTGGTTGTGTTCAATTTCTAAACCGAGAAACAAATTCATATTTTGTATCAATAAAGTAGCCGATATTTGTCAGATGCCCGTGTCCGTGAATGTCCGACCTCTGCATCTAAAGAACTGCTAGTTCTGGAACACCTTGGGCAGGCACAGGTACGTACGTAGACCAATTCGGGCACTCGTTGGTTTATTGTCCGAATAAAGATGGTCGTTTTTTAACCCTTTATGGACATATTCCAGACAAACTACACTCATAAAAAATACGTATCATTCTCCGATAAAAATTGCTCTATTTTCGATAATAGTTATTTTCTCTTTTTCAAATGAATTTTCTTCAATTAGTATAAATTTTCACATTTTCGAAGAAATATTTCTTCACTTGGAAATGGAAATAATTCAATGTCTCTAATAATGATAAGTATTTTTCTCGCACAAAAAATTCTCATTTATATAGAAAAACTAGCTGATACCCGGCGCGTTACTGCCGTCCTAGTCCAATGCCTGCCCTGTTTGCCAATAGAAGGCCATCAACAAATAGTAACTCCACTCTGAGTTTCAATATTCTGTGATTATTATTTGCAAAGCTGTTAAATATAAAAAATTGTTTTTTATGGGTAGAGCCAAGCCCCTAGTTCAATACACGTTTTAGTTTGCGAGTACCTCCGAGTAGAAGTATACCGCCAAATAGATACTTCAAACCGAGTTTCTTTATTGTGTGACTATTATTTCCAAAGCTATTTTATTTTAAAAAAAATGTGTCTTATATGGGTGGATCCGCACCCATTGTACAATGTCCGTTCCAGTAGCAGGACACCACCAAAAAGTAATTACATTCTGTTTTCCAATGCCCGTGTCTGTTTTATAATTGAAAGACCTGGCCAATTAGTTACTTCAATGTTATACGACATTTAGTTAAAAATTTATGCGATTTAAAAAAATTGAATTTTATGGGCGGTAGCATGCCACCCTTTACAAAAATCGCTAAAATTTTACTGTCGAAGGCCAAGACTCAATAGTAAGTTCGTACCGAGTTTCATTGATGTGTGATTTATAAACGAAAGTTAAGCCGAAAATTTGTGTTCTTGAAAAAGTGCCACGCCCCTCGCGGGTAGAAGGTTGAAAAATACCTTACGACCTATCCTCATACCTGCCAAATATACAAACAAAATTTCATTAAAATCGGTTCAGCCGTTTCGAAGGAGTTCGTACACTAACACCGTGACACGAGATTTTTATATATTAGATTTATTGAAAATGAAAAATGTTTCCTATATTTTCATAAAAATTTCACTATGCGAAGTATTTCTTCAATTAAAACAAATCTTTTCTGAAAAATATATAAGTCTTCTTCTCTAAAAACGATATCTTTTTATATATTTCTCTCTTTCATAAAAGCTTTTTATAATTTTTAGGGAAATTTCAGGATCAAATTTAGAGAAAAGCAGTCTTTTTAGCAAAGTCTATACAATTTTTCTCCAAGTATGATGCCTTTTTTATCATATTCTTATTGACTTTTTTCTAAGTGTACGGTACTATTTCATTTGACTGTAGAGTTACTTCTTGGATATGTTTTGAGTGCATTACAGAAAGGACTCAGCGCAGTCACGACATAAATTTCGGTATAACACATGAATTTTTTCTCGGCTCTTGTCCGCTAAAGCTCGTTTGCATTCGGTGTACCATCAATGTTTCATACTTCTTAAGCTTTTAACAATAGACTTGAATCTGATACTCGGGAAATTGAAAATTTGATAGTTTTCTAAGATGTTCCATTGAATTTGGTACTCACCATAGACTCAGATTGGACCATAGATCTTACTTAGGATTTTCCTCTCTAAAACTCCCAAAGTGGTAGAACGGGGATGATTATTGACTAATAGAGCGCAAGTTAAGTTCGTCGCCCCTAAGTAACACATGTTGGTAAGAGTTATGTTTCGTCTGATCTCAATGCTGATATCGTTAAAGGAGTTTACGCTGTATATCAGGTAAATGAAAGGACCGTAAACAGGTAAATTAAATCCTTTACAACCTCAAAGGATGTTTTGTCAACAGTGACGTTGTTTTCAAGGCGGTGAGACTCTTAGTTTGGGACGCTTACTGAAAGACCTTCTCGTGGAGACTCTTTCTGTTGGAGAATGCTGAACTAACTTCATGCATATATGGGATTACTTTTCAGATCAACAACTTGGATGATATTCTCCATCATTAAATTGAATTAGTCACACGACACGGAATCCACTTGTTTAAAACCTTGTTTGGTATCAACTGATGGGGACAGTTCCTTCCCAATTCTCACTGCGCTCTGTTGTTGCTTGGTGTCATTCTGCAGAGATGAATTAGTTTTGCAGGAATACCATATTCAGACATGGTGGTGCAAATATGACTCTTTATTGAACTATCAAAGGCTTTATAATCGACAAAAACATGGTGTGTTTCGACTTGTTTCTCTAGGGTCTTCTTCAATATTTCTTATAGCGTAAATATCTGATCGATGGTGGATTTTTCAGGTCTGAAGCCACACTGATAAGGTCCAATTAGTAGTTCGAAGATGGGCTTCACTCTTTCACATAATCTGCTCAACAAGACCTTTTTTGTGATATAAAGAAGGCTTATCCCACACGCCAATTGGATCACCAAAATAATAGGATCACCTTTATTAAGGATTAGGCAGGCACACTGAGGTTACATTCGTTTAGAATGCATTCTTCGGACTATATTCTGATATGTAATAAAATTTCAACACTGTCATCCATAATTGGGGTTTCCGGGAAATCATCTCTGTTACTAAGATTGTTGTCAGTGTCACCATTTAAAAGTCTAGCGAAGTGTAACCTCCCTAACATCAGTGTGCTCTAAATATCTGCTGCTAGATTTCAAATGTTTTCGTTCAAGGAAGAGGCCCCGGTCTTAAAACTATCAGCCAGGCTTCTTCTTTTTTCGAGTCCCATTCTTGTCGCCAGGCTTTAAAATTTTCTCGTACTCACGCTTTTCGTTCTCTCGCTTTTTTCGCCTGAAAAGGCGTCTCTATTTCCTGCTCTTCTCTCGGTAACGCTTCCATCAATTAAAACGCGATCAATTTGGTTGCTTGTTTTTTGATCAGGGGCAACCAGGTGGCCTTGTGAATATTGAGATGCTTGAACCTGTGCTACTTACAGCCATGTTTCGTGTTGTGGCAAAGTCAATCAACCTCATTCCGTTGTTGGTGTTGTCTTGGAAGCTGAACTTTCAGACTGTTGAACCAAATTTTTTTTTTCTTTACCCACCTTGGCGAAACGTTTTATTCTGTAGTGTACTTCAAACCCAAAATACAACCTTTGTTAGAAGACCAAAAGAGCCCACTGCCCCTTTAATCAAAATAGTGTCAAAATACCGGCTGTTTCAGAGACACAACGCCGAGGTTTAAGTCGACTTGAAACGATTTCGACACGCAGTCAGACACGTTGCCATGTGTAGATCGCCCCCCCTGTATCCCGTACTTGTACCTGTCTATTTTTATATTATACCTCGAAATACTCGAATAATGATCTAGTAGATATAAGATTTATTGAATCTTAAAATTCCAATTTTCGATTTTTTTTAGTGGGGCCTTCAAGTGGTTGGCAGAAAGAGGGTTGGTATGTTAAGCAGAACAATTGGAGATAAGAAAAACGGTGTTGGTTCTACATTTGACCACACTAGAGTACCCCGGTGAAGTACTATAATTTGAAATATGTCTTATGTTTTCGTATTTTTTCAGTAAAAATGTTGGAGAGTAGGGTAGGGGTTAGATTTATTCGGAAAAAATGTTGGGGGAAAGAAAGAAGAAGGAGTTGATTTTACATTTTGTCCACTCGAGGAATCACCCTGTGGAGCTATGAACTATAATTCGATGTTTCTTAAATTTTGGAATTTTTTATAGGGGAACTTCCAGAATGCTGGCATATTGAAGATAGGTAAGTAAACAAAATGTTGGGGGAATACAAATGAATGGTAGTTGCTAGAACATATAAACCATCTAGTGGGCACACCGACACAATTAAAGCGATTTTTCAAAAAAGTGCATTTTATAAGGAGGGGGAGGGGTAACAAGTAGGGGCTGATTCATTCGGAAGAAATGTTTGAGAAGAAAATAAAATGAGAGTTGGGTCACTCCAAAGAAGATAAGTACATACTATTTTGTCCCATTTTTTGAACAAGGGTTACCCCCTGCGATCGGTGCCAAATTTTGGCTAGATTATTTTTCTGCGTAACTAAACAAAATTGGTCCTTACAAGCTATCAATATCGATAAAATGCGCACTAAAATCAGCCTTATATATATGAACAAACAAACACCTCAACTTCAATTTGGATATAAGTTCATATGGATAAAAAAAGAAGTAATTCATGGAAAAATCAACAATAATTTCTGAACAGAATAATTGTCAGAAGAAGAACAAGAATAATTAATTGCAAAATTCCTGAGATCAGTTAAAATAATCACAAACTCTGTTGCTATGCACATAAAAACGATCACACATCAACACATACAGTATACATGTCGAACAACTCCCATCTTTCAGCTGCGATCAGTTGATGTCTTCGCCAGCATTTTACGCCTAATTACGAGAACAACATGTAATAAAGATCAATTCTGGCATAACAATCGAAACGAATGCGATCGTTGGCTGCAACAATAAAATAATGAGGCTACGCAACTGCAAAGGCTTCAGTTGCTGGATGCTAGTATATAAAATAAAAAGAAAAACAATCCAAGACACAACAAAACGTCCACTTGATAACAAACCCTGCCAGGAGTCGAAGACTATCTTGCAAAGCTTATCAAAACAAGTGCAATCAACAATGATGGTTGCCCAGCAAACAGCTGACAAGAAATGCACTTGGAAAAGCTGCAGCGGGAGTGACAACAATTGTGCGGCTAATTGAGACGAGCAGCAACACGAACACGAACACGAGCTTCGAACATCGAACACGTACAGCCAGTTTGTTAGAATTCGAAAGCGGCTAAAAGCTTGCCTCTAGTTCTGGCTTAAACAGTAATTTCAGTTGCGAACGATCTTTACAGCTGCGCGTGCGGAAAGTGCGTATGAGCGGAGCGCGCCAACGTTTTTCTGGCTTTATTGATACTCAAAGAGTTGCGCGCGAAACTGTGTTTGTGCTTAATTAAAAAAAAAAAAAAATAAAAAGTAAAAAAAACCTACGCGTAGGCAGTTTTTTATGGTTCATAGTTTGTTGTTTTTTTTTTTTTTTTGTTGATCATGCTGAAATTGTCGACATTAAGTGTTCCGTCGACAATTTATCGTGTTCAGTTTTAGTACGTGATCTTGAGCGATCTATGCGAGTGATATATGAACAAACATACAAATAAACATGTATGTTTTTTTTTTATTGTTTTTCATAACTGAGCATATAAAGGTGTTTCAGCGGTTTTTGTTGTTGTTGTTGTAGTGCTATTAGTGATTCCAGTTGAACGTTGAAAATTCCTGCAAAACAAGATTATCGCATTTATGGTGATCACTTAATAATCGAGCATTGCCGTAAAAAGAATAAGATCAACAAGATTTCACATATGTTTTAAGCTTTAAGTTTTTTTTTTTAAATAAATTTAGTTACAACAACTTCCTAAGCAGAGTAAAAATATTTTAAGTTCAACATCAATCGACTTATGTTCAGAAAAAAAGGCACAGTGAAATCGGGTCATGTGTCCCGAATGTGTATTTTTTAAACATATTTAAGATATGCCAAAAAAGTTACTAAAAAATTTGCTTTAAAAGTTTCTCGTCTGTTGTTATTCTTGTGTGTTTTTTTTTTTTTTTTTTTTTGCAATTTACAGCCCATTTTGACACAAGTTATAGCTAAATATGGGCTATGTATTCAAGTTTTTACATTTTTTTTTATACATATTTGTTCTTTGGTTATTTGTTTTGTTTGTTTTATGGCTCCTGCATAGCTCATAAATATGACTGACTGACTGACTGGCTTTTGAGCCGCATTCCTGAGGTGCGCCTTTGGCAACAGGGCAGCGCAAGCGACTCAACGTATAACTCCAGCATCAATTTTAAAAGGAGTTGTTTTTCAATTAACAGCCCAAGCGGTTGTAGCGGTTGAAATTGTTGTAGTTGTTGGTTTTTTGTCAAATAAAAAAAAAAAAAAAAAATATATATAAAAATATGGATTTCATTTAGACAACCAGTCCAAAATCGATTGGAAATATACTGAAATTTTACATTCACAAAACTAGTTCAAAAATAATTATATTCGCCGGAACTAAAATTAAGGAAATACAATTTAGAACTAAAAAAAAAAAACAAAATTATTTTACAAGCATGTTTTCAGTCTGCAAGCGAGTATTTCAATAAAAGTTCTAATGAAAAAGCTTAACTGAAAATCAACTCAAAATCAAATAGCATGACAGAAATAAATAAAAAATAGCACTGTTGTAGTTCAATTTTGGTTCTGCGATAAGACCAACCTTTTCGGATTTGGGGTCCCCCGAGTAGAACTGCGTCCTTGGTTTTGTTAGATTGGCTCAGAGTTTTGAGAAAATTATGTTTTTCCAAATGGTCGATTTTGAGCTATTCTAAGGCTTTTGCCATGTCTATTTCTAAAGATATCTCGCAAATTAGTTGCATGGTTTTACCAACCAATGAAGAAAACAAAAGGTTATCAAATTCTACGTCAACAGTTCCTTTACTACTCTCGTATCCGAGGATAAGTTTTTGTGTAATTAATAAATTTTTTCATAAATTATTGTTTTCTTACGAAAAATTCAAATTAATTTTACGGTACGACAGTAGTATAGTTTTTCCATAATTTTTAAGAATTTTTAAAAATATACTGGTATAAGATGCAAAAAACAGTAACACGTGTGTTATCATTTTGAAAATATAAATGTAAATTAGTTTCTATGTAAGTTAAAAGTTTACACCTATACCAAAATAGGTCAGAACAGGCAAGCAAATTTCGTTCCATGAATTTAATTTCCAATTTTCTTTTAAAAAACAAGTTCTCAAAAATTGATTAATTACAAAAAAAATAATCTTCGGATCCGAAAGTAGAATGAGAACTATTGACGAAGAATTTCAATACTTTTAGTTTTCTCCATTGGTTGTAAAGATCATACAACTAGTTTGCGTATATCTTCATTAAAGGACGTGGCAAACGGCTAAGAACAGCTCAAAATCGAACGTTTGGAAAAACACGGTTTTCTTAAAAATTTGCGCCAATTGAACTAAACCAAAGACACAGTTGTACTCGTGGAAAAATTTCGTGTCAAAAACTACAACAGTGTAATTAATATCCAAATTTGTATTAATAATTAATTCACCTACGAAGACGTTTGACCAAGATCTCCTCACAATGCTTTGGAGAAATAAAAATATGTAGGTTGTTAAGAATGTGTCATCATCATCATCAGTCCATGAGATATTCTCAGTTTGCGGATAAGTTGGTTTGTAAGATATAATAAATTCGTTATTAAAATCAACGGAAGAAAAATCTTTATTTTAAATGTATCTGGTCAAATAATTCTAGATATATTTTTTTTTAAATTAATCAATACGAATCTGACAAGAAGAAACTAATTTTACTGTTTTTTTTTTTTTTTAAATCATTTTAATCGCTTTTTACGAGCTCAAATGCAGAGGTTTGAAGTTTATTCTATTCCTACACTGAACCAAAAAAGTACACAATAATTGAGGAGTTTACATTCAAAACCAGATAAGTCACAGAGATCGAATTGTTGGGAAATCGAAAAAAAAGTCTTAATTTTGTCAGACATTTTTTATCAACAAACCAATTATGTAAAATTATGCTCCACGAGAATAGATATATTAAGCCAAAAAAAAAAATTGTCTCATAGTGCAAAAAAAAAAATAATATTTTCAATTTCAAATTTGGACTTATCTGGTTTTGAAAGTGAAATGAATCAAAATTTAGATTCCGCCGTTAGGTGTTTCAAAAGTTAGAGGAACTCATTAAAATGATTTCTGCATACTTGTTTTTCAATCGCAGCAAAACCGCAGAAGTAATTTTGATTCTCCTGAAGGTCCTTTTTAATAAAAAAATTTTTTTTTTTGCTTTTAACTTTTTATTTTTTACAGAACGCATACCCAAATCCGCTAAAATGTTAAAATTATTACTCATACCAACGTATTGACATAAAAAAGTTTTTAAAATTTGAATGTAAACTACACAAATGAAAACTTGCTTGGACTTATCTGGTTTTGATTGAAAATTTACATTGGACATGTCTGCTCTTGATTGAAAAGGCTATTTTTTAATGCATTTTTTCTAGGATTTTTATGATTTTAATCAAAGAGGATTTTATGGATCGATATATTGTTACATTAGCTTTACAATGGATTTTCTAAAAACATTTTTTTTCCTGTGACTTATTTGACTGTGACTAGATTTGAATGTAAACTCCTCAATTATGAATTTTTACTTGATCTTCATTCACGAATTTTGTTTCATGTAACCAATTAAATAAGTCCACATACATATTTATGATATCGATGTTCAAAATACACTCAAGAAGAAACACGAGAACATGAATATTTCATTAGCCAAGTGTTTAAAGTTCAGATAGTGTGTGCACAAGATATTTTAACCAATAAAAAAATTCGTAAATGCCATCAAAAAATACAAGTCAATATGAATAAATCATAACTTTTGTGAATAGAACAAGAACAATTCGTGACATAAGTGACATAAATGCACGAATCTCATGTAAATTAAGCTGCCTTACGCACCATAGAAAAAAAATTATGTTCCGTAAAGTTGCTCAAAATAATCTTTGGTTTATGTTATGATGATTCGCCAAATATTTCGACTCTAGCGATAGACATCCGTGAGCTGGAATGGTTTGAAATACCTCTTAAAATAATAATGTACAGTTGAGGTCAAAATAATAGCAGTGCTCTAAAATTCAGACATGCTTGAATAAATAATACAAGTCTAAAAAAGTAGGATCCGGAAAACCCAATATAATTTCTATATGACCTTTCAACGCTGATTCCAGAATTTTCAAGATACAGGGTGTTTTAAACGTTTTACACTTGTCTAGTTTTATAAATCCAGAATCTAAACAACACACCATAAGATAAAAAATTAAATTTTGTATTTTAGAGAAAATATGAAATGTTCCAACGGTATATCAACTACTATCGTATTATGTGTTGTAGCGGAGCTATAGTTAAGAGATCATCAAACGAAATATCGCCAAATATTGTATCTTTTGTTTTAGCGAAGCTATAATCGTCCAATTTCGAAAAAACTGTTGATTTAGAGTTGTTTTTTTTTTCATAAAAAACAGTTACTTTAAATTTGGACGATTATATCTCCGCTAAAACAAAAGATACAAAATTTGGCGATATTTCGAGTGGATTAAGGGAAAAAATGAACAATAACTTTACAAAGACATGTTCAAAATATGGTAAAAAATACATCAAATATGATGTATAAATATGAAGCAATATGCTTTGTCTACCCCTTTGTATGGAGACGCCGCACTGTGGGACGGGTCGGTCTATAGTTGCCAAACAAAATTGATAAACTGAATTTAAATATACATTGGCTCATTTAGGAATCCTTCGCGAAATAATTTTGCGATGCATTTCCTCAAGGCTTCCTGGAATTTTTTGAAAAATTTTCATTTTTTACTTAATTTTATTTTTCAGTAGTCGAGTGGATGCGTGCTTGACTGCCAACCCAGAGGTGCCTGGTTCAAATCCCTGTCTGGTTCGAAAGGTCATACCCTTTAACTTTTCTTCGTTTCATTCTTAATTTTTAGGCAACTGATATTTAAAAATCACCAATATTTACAATTTTATGTTGCTAGTAGAGAAGTTTTTGAATGGGATTGCTGAAGTACTAAAATTGACAGAGTACAGGCATGAAGTGTTATCACATTCTTATGTTATCACATGAAGTGTTATCACTTAGATTCACATGCTTATGTTAACATTGTTTTCCGCCGCACATTTATCATTCCAAACCTCTGATTACCTTTCTTTCCAACTTGTTTATTTAAGACTTCATATCCTCGGTTCGAAGCTGAAAAAACTTTTTGGATATTAGTTTTAATAAAAAAAAAGAAATGAGTGCTTACAATTCTGTGCTAACCTTCCCTAAACCCTTTTATTTTCTTTAACTTAATTAAACTCGATTCACACTCGACACCACAATAATATGATGCAATACTATTTCCTGGTAATTCTTATTATCATGTTTATTATATCTTTTCTTCGGGTATAAAATCAAGAAATTTGTAGAGAAAGTTTGAAAAATTACTAGAATTTCAAATGACGGGAATTGTATGCTCTTAAGTTTATGCCGGAATAAATTTTTCCCTAGACTAAACAGTTTCAAATTTTTTTTGAGTTATATTGAAAAATGTCCCAAAATATCTTTGTTGAAGGAATATTCGTATCTTAAATGAAAATTCAAATCAAATAATTCAACTGAAAAATAGTTTACTTTGCTTTTGTAACTTTTCTTTTAGGATAAGGTATTGTTTCTTGTGAAAAACTGAACTTTAAAAGTGAACTTCTGCCCATACTTAGTAGATGGAATAAGAAAAACTCAAATTCCCTTAGTTCCACTCGTAATAAAACGAATCCAACTTTAAGATTAAAGTTTGAACAAACGAAAAATTTTAAACTCCAAAATTTTTAGACTTCAAACAATAATTCGGAGTATTATAAGTAATGTGTTGTGAAATATATTTTTTTTAAAGAAATTCAATTGGCGTCCTCAAGGGCGTATGGAATGGAAGAAATTTACCTTCACTACTAAAATTTAATACAGTATAAATTGTAAAAAATAACTATTCATTCTTAATGACGAATCTGGCCATTAAGAATCTGGCAAGTCTCAGAGAGTAAGCAATGGCATCAAAGCTTTTTGAGAACATAAACATTGGAGCACTAATTCGGAGCGCAATTGTACTTTGGTGCAATTGGACCAAAAATGGTCCTTTTTTTAACGTTCGCTAAATTTTTGATTTGATCCCTTTTATGAAAAAGTTTACGTACATAACTAAAACAAGTAAAGAAAGTCTAAAGTCGGTCTAGGCCGACTATGAAATACCCTAAACCCACTTTTTAAAAACAAAAAAATTTGTATTGTAAATGGGCGTTTTCATGGGCGGATGAAGCCTATATTTTTTATATGCATTTAAATGTTGATGAAAAATTTACACATACCAAGTTTTATTCCTGTAGCTCACAGTTAATGCCTTAATTGTGCTTTCGCTATGGCAGGTGGGCGTGTTCATGGACGGTTTACTCCCAATTTTTGAACACACCTTAGTTTTGGTATAAAATACATACATACCAAATTTTATTTCACTATGACATACATCACCTTATTTATTAAGTTTTAAACTTTTTGGGTTGTATGGGAGGTAGGCGAGTCCGTAGGCGGATGACGTCCATTTTTCAAAATAATCTTTGTTTTGCCATAAAAAACATACGTGCCAAATTTTAGCTCTGTAGGTGAAGCAGAGGCTTATTTATTGCGTTTTCAATTTTTGGGTTGTATGGGAGGCGGGCGTGTCCGTGAGCGGATGACGTCCATTTTTCGAAGACATTTTTGTGTCTGTATAAAACACATACATACCAAATGTTGACGTATAATTACGTCTTACAGCGCGGTTTGTATGGGGTCGTTTTAACAGATTTTTTGAAGGTCATGCAACGTTTTTGGCTAATACTTTAGGATATACCTACAGCCTTTAATACTTATCGTTCAAAGATAATATATATACTAAAATATCAGATATATCCTGCGCTGAATAAAAATCTAATTTTGGATTTTGTCACTATTATATGAAAGTCACAAAATAGTAAAATATAAGAAGAAAAATGCATGTTTTTATATAAGAAAGTCGATCATCGGCTGCTTATAATGTACCTGCTGTGCCTGCTGCTTTTTTTGTTTTTGTTTCGTTGTTTATGCTTGTATTGTTTTTATTTTGCACGAACTGATTGGTTCGTAATAGAGCTTCAGCTCAAACACGTGTTTCGTGTTGAACACGTGTTGAAACACGAACCTCAACTACACGTGTATTTTATTCACGACCTACACGTGAAGTTCACATTCGCGTGGTTCACGTGCATAGCATTCACGTAAAAAGTATTCACGTACCTTAAGCCTGAACCGATAATAAAGAGACACAAAGGGATTATCTGAGGTCACAGGTGGGTCATTGGCAGTTTTAGAGGTTCCATTGAACATTTGGACCAAAATAGATGATTCTATGGCCAATGGGATGCAGTGGGATTATCTGAGGTCACAGGTGGGTCATTGGCACTTTTATGGGTTCCATGGAACATTTGGACCAAAATGGATAATTCTATGACCAATCGGATGCAGTGGGATTATCTGAGGTCATAGTTGGGCCATTGGTACTTTGATGGATTCCATGGAATATTTGGACCAAAATGGATGATTCTATGACCAATCGGATGCAGTGGGATTATCTGAGGTCACAGGTGGGTCATTGGCACATTTATGGGTTCCATGGAACATTTTGACCAAAATGGATGATTCTATGGCCAATCGGATGCAGTGGGATTATCTGATGCCACAGATGGGTCACATCACAGTGTTTAAAATCAAAATTTAAATTATTTATTAAACATGTTGCAACCCTTTTCTGCTTATACGGTGTCGGACGCTCACTCTCAAGTTTTGAAAAGTAAACGAAAATTGAGAAACTGAGCGAAAAATTGCTTACGCAGAACTTGGGCAACTCAATATATTGCTGAGCAAGTACGTTCTTTTGCTCTCTAGCTTCTGTATGCTTACGCATAACTTGGTTGAGCCTTTAAACGGAATTCTACGTCTACACTTACGATACTATCGAAACTGTTTATTTTTTTCATTTTGGTTCTTTTTTTGAAAAATTTTAAAAAAAGGTACCGAATTAATATTCAGAGTGGCACTCGTGGTTCGGTCTTGGCATAAAACATGTAGGTTCAGTTCTCGCTAAATTGAGAGTAAATTTTAATAACTCGCCACACACACACAGCACAATTGATCTTAAAACCCTCGGTCAAAGTCCTTTTGAGGGCTGAAGTGGTCAATTTGTTTGTTTCTTTTTTCAATTTAATAACTGGTAAAATTTAACAGCAATTGTTGCAGTTTAAAAAAAAGCCAACTCCTGCCCACTTCACCCTACTTCATATTGCAAGCATTTTTATCTACATCTTATTCTGTAATATACATTGCCTTTCTAGTTCATTGCAAACCGGCCACCTGTCGAAGTTGCAACGATGCACAGTTCCGCAGCACTTCGCTGCTGATTATTTAGACTGCAGCTTGGCATAGCACGTTGCATACCTAACTGCATTTCCATTAAGTCTCTGTGCAACGTTGTTGTTGTTGCCACGATCGACACATGCTCATCCGTTCCATAGCAAGTTACAAATTGTAATAATTGTCAAATGGTTTTAATAAAGCGTGCAATAGAGCGCCGCGGTTGGTAATAGAAGGGGTGGCAACGAGGACGCAAAAAGTAACGGTTATATGAGAGAATACCAGATTCTTTGCGGTTTCAGTTTGTAGTTGAATGTTGCATGTAGTCAACAGCACAAGCTTCTGTATAAAATTACAATGAACGCTCTTTGAAGAGCGAATTATGACAAAGTGAAGGCTATCTTGGTTGCCTTCAAAAAAATATAATATATCTGTTATTAAGCTATTAAAGAAAATAAAATTAAACCAAATCCACATACATATAATGCCATATTAAGTGCTTCAAGCTAAATTTTTTTAAAATATTTTCCAGTTCGAGGTGTATTTTAAACATAAACAAGAACATTACATATAATTATTCATGGAATATAAACGGTGTTTTCAGCTGAACTAATTAGTGCAAAGTCTAACAGATATGGTAAACAAATAAAGAAAGATAAAAAAGCAAAAACAAAATAACTTTGCTACAAAAGCAAAAGCTCAGACGAACCAATTCAAAGAAGCGGAATTTAATGTTTTGGAAAATTAATTCGAATCGTGAATATACTTTATATTATATTTTTTAATTTGAGAGAAAAAGTACCTTAATACCAATTATTATCACCCTTCAGTAATGGCAATCACAATTAGTCTTTTAACAGTCATGATATCATGCATGAATAGTAGCTAGTGAATTCTAGTACCCGAGGTAATGTAGCAGGTAATGCAAATACATTTATTTCATTTGTTTTTTCTTCCACATAAACTGTATAACAAAAGGAATGATGAGTGTACCTCATGAAACAGCTAGTGAATGGTAATGCAGAGAGTAATGGAATCATTACCGGCAATGACATCCCCGTGTTAAATTCATGAGTGAATTGCATTGTAGGTAATCTGGTGGGTAACCAGTGGTGATTACCGATAGCTAGTGAACTCACTCATTCGTCACTGGAGGGCATTTTCGAAAAAAATTCTAATTTCGAAATTGTTTTGTAGACTATGAATAAACGTGCCCCCAAAATTAAGACTCCATCTTTCCTTTCAAAGATCTGCGTACAAAATTTTCTCAGAATGTTTGAATGAATTCAAAATATTTTAACTGTACTCAAGGGATTTGACAATTTTAGTGATTTCAAATAATTTCATTGACTTCAAAGAATCAAAAAAAAAAAAAAACCGAAGACTTAAAAGAATCCGATTACATTCAAAGCGAATGAATCAAAACACTTCAAGGTACAATTTTTGCAATTGATTTTAAAATTTAAAAACTAC
The DNA here is from genome assembly GCA_958299015.1 of Tetanocera ferruginea. Classification (NCBI taxonomy): domain Eukaryota; kingdom Metazoa; phylum Arthropoda; class Insecta; order Diptera; family Sciomyzidae; genus Tetanocera; species Tetanocera ferruginea. The sequence goes on along the minus strand of OY282644.1, from coordinate 124,294,023 downwards.
AAAAGATTGCTGATTGAAAAATTTGAAATCATGAAATCAAAAACTGATTGAAAGCCCATAATTATTTTTGTTTATTTTTTTTTTTTTTTTCAATCAAGGCGATTTTTTTGGCAAACGACAAGATCAATAAGCTGATTGCCGCCAGCATATCTGCTAGTCAGGTGAAACGTTATTGGAACCTTAGTCACACTTGACAGACTGACAAACAGATGACCTGTTTTTACACTACAATACACTCTCATATACATGCACATTGATAACTGGTTAACTGGAAAAAACTATAACCGCAACTATGGACAACCCAGCTTGTGGCTCTCTTTTAGCCAAAACATTAAAATTAAAGAACACGCGGCATGTTTTGACGGTCTGCAACTGGAAACACTCGACTAAGCAAATGCTATGCATACGACAGAGAGAACATCTTAAAAGGCTTTTATGGCGTGCGTGCGGAAAATGTTAATTTTTAAGTTTGCTTGAAAAATGCGTTATTTGTGTCAAATGGGGGGGGGGGGGGTAAACAACAACAACAACAAACAGAAAAAAATAATAAAAACACAACAACCTGTACATGTGAATCTCCATAAAATAAAATCGTAGAGTTGCCACTAATCAAGCGTTAAAGAAACGAAACAACAACTACATATTTCGAAGGAAATCTTGTCAAACGTGTTGCGCGAAAACTTGAAACCGTTGCAAGAAACAACATAAAAAAAAGCTTTTGTTGCTTTAAAGCTTTTAGCTAATCAAGCATAACTGTGTCTCGTGTTTCCTAAAATTTTTAGTGTTGTTGTATGTAACGTGCATGAGTTTTATTAATTTTAAACATATTTTCTAATTTGTTGTTGTTGTGCTCAATAAGGAAACAAAATAAATAAAACAAAGTATTCAAAATAAAATATATTAAAAAAAAAAATATTTATTAAAAAAGTGGAAGTTGTAACAAGTCAGCAAATCAATGATTTTGAACCGAGTAGAAGTTGCTAGTCAGCAGTTGTTGTTGTTGTTGTTATTCTTGTTATAAAAACAGTTTTTTGTTGTTGCTTTGGCCAGCATTTAATAACTTATTTGAACACAGCTGCTGACCGGAAAAACTCTGTCATCATCATCATCATCGTCATCATCTACAGCAACTCTTCAGCTGAGCTTCTTAAAGCTGTTGTAGTAGTAGTTTTGCTGCTGCTGCTGCTACCCGTGCCATGGAGGAAGACGTCTTTAATGCCTTACAAACTCGCACGGCCTACTTGCCGGGCGGTTTTGATCGCGAAGGCAAAATCATATTCATTGTCAACATCATCAACGATCTGCAGCTGTGGAATCGTAAATGTCTGGAGATTTCGATAGCATATCTAAAGAAATCGTTGAGGTAAGTTATTGAAGTTTAATATTTTATATTTTTTTAGTATTACTTATGTTCTATATAATGTTATGTTCCATATAAGACGCTTAGTTTGAGTATAAGTTAAAGATTTCAATTTCCACAAAGTCGTATTAAGCGGTTTGGGCTCACCTTTTTGGCTTAACTTGAAGGTTTGTTTATTTTTTTTTTCTAAATTAACATGCTTAGGCCTATAAACGCTATTTGTTCGCTACATATGTATTTATTGACTTTGATATGCATAAATATTATTTTTAGATCTAGCTGAGAAGCTAACGGTCCATCATATCATTTATTTGTTGATATTTTGAATATCATGAATTTTTAATTAAAATAAAAGCATCATAATTTTGTAGTTATATGTTAAGGTTTACACATTAAAATATAAACATATGTAAAAAATACAATTCATTGTCTGCTATCGACCGAACTTCCAAGCGCTTGCCGGAACAGGTTAACCAAAACTTAGTTCAATATGTGTTCCGATTTCAGTACAGAACAGTTCTAGATTTCAAGTCTTTGTTCTTTATAATTTATTTTTCAAATAAATTATTCTATATTTAAGAATGGTTACTGTATTAGTGCTGTATTTCACAAAATATGGTTTATAAATATGAAAAAAAAACATGAAAAATGGAGTTCGATAACACTGTGCAACAAAATGCAACTTCAAGAAAAAACAAAGGAAAACGGACAAGTGTTTTTAAGGTTCTGTTATGTTGATAATATCATAAGGTTTACATTTTTCGCTTCTGAAATATTTTTTACACTGAAAAAAATGTTTTAACAAAAAAATAAACAGTAGACGTAGAATTCCGTTTAAAGGCTCAACCAAGTTATGCGTAAGCATACAGGCAGCTTACGAAGCTAGAGAGCAAAAGAACGTACTTGCTCAGCAATATATTGAGTTGCCCAAGTTCTGCGTAAGTAATTTTTCGCTCAGTTTCTCAATTTTCGTTTACTTTTCAAAACTTGAGAGTGAGCGTCCGACACCGTATAAGCAGAAAAGGGTTGCAACCTGTTTAATAAATAATTTAAATTTTGATTTTAAACACTGTGATGTGACCCATCTGTGGCATCAGATAACCCCACTGCATCCGATTGGCCATAGAATCATCCATTTTGGTCAAAATGTTCCATGGAATCCATAAATGTGCCAATGACCCACCGTGACCTCAGATAATCCCACTGCATCCGATTGGCCATAGAATCATCCATTTTGGTCAAAATGTTCCATGGAATCCATAAATGTGCCAATGACCCACCGTGACCTCAGATAATCCCACTGCATCCGATTGGCCATAGAATCATCCATTTTGGTCAAAATGTTCCATGGAATCCATAAATGTGCCAATGACCCACCGTGACCTCAGATAATCCCACTGCATCCGATTGGCCATAGAATCATCCATTTTGGTCCAAATGCTCCATGGAACCCATCAAAGTACCAATGGCCCTGATAAAGGTCAAAGTACCCTGTGACCTCAGATAATCCCACTGCATCCGATTGGCCATAGAATCATCCATTCTGGTCAAAATGTTCCATGGAACCCATAAATGAGCCAATGACCCACCCGTGACCTCAGGTAATCCCACTGCATCCGATTGGCCATAGAATCATCCATTTTAATCCAAATGTTCCATGGAATCCATCAAAGTACCAATGACCCAACTATGACCTCAGATAATCCCACTGCATCCGATTGGCCATAGAATCATCCATTTTGGTCCAAATGCTCCATGGAACCCATCAAAGTACCAATGACCCTGATAAAGGTCAAAGTACCCTGTGACCTCAGATAATCCCAATGCATCCGATTGGCAATAGAATCATCCATTTTGGTCCAAATGTTCAATGGAACCTCTAAAAAGCCAATGACCCACCTGTGACCTCAGATAATCCCTTTGTGTCTCTTTATTATCGGTACAGGCTTAAGGTACGTGAATACTTTGTACGTGAATGCTATTCACGTGAACCACGCGACCCAGTAGACAATGACACCGCTGCTAGCAGGCCTTTCTGTGGATTTTGTAGTACTGCCGCACTCATATACAATAACACTTTCTTTTTTATATGAAGTGGGAAAATTTCGCAGGCCTTCCGCTCCGATAGCTCAAAAGAGGCCTGATAGAAGCACTTCTTTAGAATGGCTAAAAGTAGGAGTAAACAAAAAGTGTTGAAAAAATATTTTTTTCTTTTACACCTTTTTCTATTTATTTATATATTCTATGATTTTATCTTCTCTCCTATGTTTTTTTAAGTTACATTAATTTCAATCTATAATCTTTGATATAGCAGTAAGAAGGGCCATTATTGCGTCATATTTTTAAACTGATATATATTCTAACTTTTAACGAAAAAGTTGCCCTGAAGTATATGAAAAGTCAGTCTTTGTAGAGAAAACAAATTTGTTGTGCTGCCTTTTGTGCAGAAAAGGAAGGCCTTCAAGAAGTGCTCATAAGAGCAGCGAGGAACGGATGTGTTTTGTCTTCAAAAGTAGCAGTCAATGCAGGCCTTCGTATGAAGAGCGCTGGTTTAATTGCCTATTGGGGAATGTGAACTTCACGTGTAGGTCGTGAATAAAATACACGTGTAGTTGAGGTTCGTGTTTCAACACGTGTTCAACACGAAACACGTGTTTGAGCTGAAGCTTTAATACGAACCAATCAGTTCATGCAATATAAAAACAATACAAGCATAAACAACGAAACAAAAACAAAAAAAGCAGCAGGCACAGCAGGTACATTATAAGCAGCTGATGATCGACTTTCTTATATAAAAACATGCATTTTTCTTCTTATATTTTACTATTTTGTGACTTTCATATAATAGTGACAAAATCCAAAATTAGATATGCATTCAGCGCAGGATATATCTGATATTTTAGTATATATATTATCTTTGAACGATAAGTATTAAAGGCTGTAGCTATACCCTAAAGTATTAGCCAAAAACGTTGCATGACCTTCAAAAAATCTGTTTAAACGACCCCATACAAACGGCGCTGTAAGACGTAATTATACGTCAAAAAAATTTTCATGAACAAATTTAAATTTTGCAAAAACAAAAGAGAAAGGGCAAGTGTTTTTTTGGATATTTCATGCTTGAATGATCATAACGGCGTTTACATTTGTCGCTTCTGAAATTTTTTGACAATGAAAAAAATGTTTTAGCAAAAAAAAAAATTCACATGAAAAAATTGAAATCTTGGTTTGTATAAGATTTTCAAGTTAGCATAACATTTTTTCAGTGTACAAAATTTTTTCAAGAATAGAACAAAATGTCATTTTGAATCCAAATTAGAAACTGACAGGCAACTCTTTAATCAATTCTTCTTCAGGTGTCAAAATTTAAACTTAATATCTTTGTGAATATAGAAATAAGAACAAGAATGAACTCATGCGCTCATTTAACTTATTGTTTTCCCAACGTGCGACGTCGCTCAGTCGCTCATAGCTCAGTGCATTGCCGGACGCTTAGTTTTGATATAAAATACATTAAGGTGGGACATAACATTCGCGGAAGAGAAAACAGACCTTTTTTTTAAAAAATTCATAACTCAGTCAAAAACAAACATTTTTCCAAAATTTTTTATTATAGAGAATCGAACAAATTACAAGAAAAAAAGTTCAAAAGAATATATTTTTTACTCCAACATGGTTTGATAGAGTTCTAAACTGGCGGCAGAGAAAAAAACGGGGCCTCGTGGTTGCAGCGCTGGGAGCCGCAAAAATTGTCCGATCTGAAAAAAATGACTTTTTAAATCTTAACAAAAATTGGTTATCGTATGACAGGAGTTTCTTTAAAAAAATTTTTTTTCAATTTTTGGTGATGTTCCAAATTTGAAAATGTGTTTTTTCGAAAAAAATATTGACTAAAAATTCATAAAAATTTAAAAAAATATTTTTAAAAAAAGCTCGTGTCATACGATAGCGAATAATGTTTAAACAAATAAAAAAAAAAAAAATTTCGCCAAAAAATGAACCCGCTAGTGCCACAACCAGTACGAAAAACATGGTTTCGAGATAAACGCGTTCAAAGTTTACGAACAAAGAAAAATGCAAAGAAAAATAAAAATGCGCTCTCACTAATCCGGCTGTAACTATTGAACCCGTAGGAATTTTTCCATGAACTTTTTTTTTCTTAGAATCTTAAGAATATTTACTAAAATACCATTGATTTAAAAAAACGGCCAATGTCATGTCCCCCCTTAATACCGACGTTTATTTTTGTAGGTTAAAACGAAGTAAAGAAAGTCTAAAGTCGGCCGACTATGAAAAACCCCAAAACCCACTTTTCAAAAACAAAAAAATTTTTATTGTAAAATTTTTATTCCTGTAGCTCGCAGTTAATGCTTTTATTGTGCTTTCGCTATGGGAGGTGGGCATGTTCATGGACGGATTACTCCCAATTTTTAAAAACACCTTAGTTTTGGTATAAAATACATACATACCAAATTTAATTTCTCTATGACAAACATAACCTTATTTATTGAGTTTTAAACTTTTTGGGTTGTATGGGAGGCAGGCATGTCTGTAGGCGGATGACGTCAATTTTTCAAAACCATCTTTGTCTTGTCATAAAAAACATACGTGGCAAGACGGACGGACGGACTGACGGACGGACGGACATGGATAGCTCGACTTAGGTGGTGACGCTGACCAAGAATATATATACTTTTCTATACCGGACTCGCTTCGTTCTATGCGTTACAAACGTTTTTACAAAGTTAATATACCCTGACCTTTCTGGTTTTGGGTATAATTAGCCTCTTTATAAAGTTTTCATTATTGTTGGTTGGGTGTGGGTAGTGTGGGTTGCGTGTTATACGGTGAATTTAGCCCACTTTTCTAACACTATTTAGTTTTGAAGGGCGTATTCGTGGATGGATAACGCCCATTTTTATAACACTCTTTAGTTGTAATATAAACTACACATATACCGAATATTATGTTTGTAGCTTAACTATTAGCGTATTTATAAAGGTTTCACTCTTGTGGGTTATATGGGAGGTAGGCGTAGTCTGCCAATGGTTGCCAGACCTCTTGGAGTTATGAGCATACCTAATCCTTCGAAATAAAACTCGTTACAAGACACCTTAAAATTTCCTTTTTGAATGTTTTTGGGCTTTCTTTTCGTAACTGTTGTTTGCAAGTACATTTAATTTGAAATTGAGTTAAGATCATTTCTTAAAATCGATGTACATCTCCTGTATCTACACGGTTAAAAGTATTGGAATAAATTTTAGTCAATTCTGTACTGTAATTATGACGGCACCGAAATTGTATTGACATTTAAACCAAGCCAAATACTAAAACTAAGTTTAAATCCCACATGCGTTAAAATTTAAACTAAGTCAAGTACTAAAACTAATCAAAGTTTTAGTCTAGCATGAGCTTGAAATTAAAACTCCTATCCTTTTGGTGGCCATGAAAAGTGTAAACTGCTATTTTCCACGAAAAATTTCGACATTTTGTGGGTGGGAAATCTTCTTAATGTAAGAAAAAATGTACCTAAACGTTGGGGGGAGGTATTTTATATGTAGAAAAGTTTGAAAGTTTGAAATGAATCCGGCAAGTAGTTTTTAAATGGCAGTGAACACGGACTTAGCAACTTGTGCGAATATTTTACTTAAGGTGTATGCAAAAATTCAGCAAAATCTGATTGTTTTTGAAGACAAATATAAAGTAACTGAACTATTAAAAATTTTGTTTTTTATTAAAAAAGCCCCGTTTTCGAATAAGTAATTAACCCTCTTACGTAACTCTTTGAGCAGAAAATGGTCTCAAAATGTAGAGAACCATTCATTGCAAATATTTAGATGCAGTTATTACATAAGATTTGAATTTAGTTTAAGAGTTATAAGAAAAAATTTGTGACTTAAAGGTGAAATTTGACCTTAAATTATATAGGTCTTATTTGACCTAATCCGATAAAACTGAGTATGTGAGCATAATATATATACCATGCACTACTAGAAACCATTGCGATATTTGAGGTTATTCCAATTAACCTTATAATTGCCGCACAAAATTTTTCGTATTGCCTTGATTTGCATTCGATTCTAAAACGCATTACATAAATGTTGGTGACCAATAATGCATTATATTGTATATTACTCATAATGCAGTAAGTAATGTCAGCCATTTTTGCTTTTGAAATGATTGTTCTGTTTTTTAGATAATTGAAATTTTTGTTTGACTTTTATTTTTGCTTCAAACGTGTCAAATTTTTATAATTTTGAATATGAAAAAATGCTAGATTTATGAATGAAATACAGAAAAATGTGTTAAAGGTTAATATATTACGTTAATTAATTAACCGATACATATATCTAATAAATAAAAGCATTTTTATCATTCTAAAGAAGACATTCTATCACTCTTGATTGGTTTTGTTAAGCACATAAAATTATTTTTTTAATATTTGAATCTTAGTTGTTAATAAATAAGTGATTATTGAGAAGAAGTTATTCATCAAGCTTAATAAATGCTTACATTAGTACTCCCATGTCAAGCGAAAGCTTCATCAATTACCTCCAATGACATGCCTGTATTAAAATAATGGGTTCCGTAAGAGAGAGGGTAAGCGATGAATGAAATTTTCTGGATTACTTTTTCGATTATATGTAAGCGAAGATTTTGCTGGGCAAGAGATATATCCACACTCAGAAAACAGAAAATTAAACAGCCGTCAAATTAATATTTTTAGACGACAAAAATTGTTTAACTTAAAAGAAAATGTTAGAATGTATACTATACTTAATATCCATTAACATATGGGCATCTCCCAAAAAAGGGAGGATTAAAATAAAGCACTCTAACTTTGAATTTGACTTATTATGATGTATTTTTATTAAAATTTATAATGAACATCTTTACTGTATTTTACTAATGTTGGAAAAATTTGTCGCGTCCATGATGTCGCGTCCGTATTATTGCTATATCTATTTAAAAAAAGAGAAGAGATAATTCCAATATTTCAAAAGTCAACGAAGAATAGTTATCCTTTGACCTCCATAAACATGTATTTTATATATGAAAAAGTTCTCAAAATTAGCTAAATTTTATATATTTTTCATTTTCATATTTATATACGAGCTTAAAAAACTTATATTTTTTGTCGCGTCCGTTCCATTGAATAATTGCTTATTACTTTGTACTAATTTGTACAAAATCTCGCCAATTTTTATACCCCCACGCGTACTGCGTAAGGGGTATAATAATTTTGTCACGACGTGTGTAACGCCCATAAAGAGGCGTGGTAGGTATAGAAAAGTATATATATTCTTGCTCAGCATCTCCACCTGAGTTGATTTAGCCATGTCCGTCTGCCTGTCCGTCTGTCTGTGGACACGATTGTGGCCGTAATTTTGAAGCTATCGTGCTGAAATTCGATATTTAAGCTTTTTTTTAAAAAACTAAGATCAAGTTCGAGAATGGGCTAAATCGGATGAAAACCACGCCTACCTCCCATACAACCCCAATATTGAAAACTCCATAAAGAAGCAAATATTTAAGCTACAAAACTTAAATTCAGTATTTGTGTAATTAATGTCAATACTGAAGTGTGTTCGAAAAATGGGCGTGATGCATTTACTAACACGCCCACCTCCCATACAACTCTAATATTGAAAACTATATATAGAGGCTTGTGTCAAAGCTACAAAAGTAAAACAAGATATTTATGCGGTTTATATAAAAATTAAGACATGATAGAAAAATGGGCGTCATCCACCCACGAACACGCCCACCTCCCATACAACCCCAAAATTGAAAACTATATATAGGGGCTTGTGTCAAAGCTACATAAGTAAAATTAGATATTTATTATTTCTATATAAAAGCTAAGATGTGTTAGAAAAATGGGCGCCATCCACAAACGAACACGCCCTACTCCCATACAACCCTAATATTGAAAACTATATATAGAGGCTTGTGTCAAAGCTACAAAAGTAAAATTAGATATATATTAATTTTATATAAAAAGTTAAGACGCGATAGAAAAATAGGCGTCATCCACCCACGAACACGCCCACCTCCCATACAACCCCAAAATTGAAAACTATATAAATAGGCATCTGTCGAAGCTACAAAAGTAAAATTAGATATTTATTATTTTTTTTTTTAAATTGAGACGTGTAAGAAAAATGGGCGCCATCCACCTACGAACACGCCTACCTCCCATATGACCCTAAAATTGAAAACTCTATAAAAAGGCTTCTCTTTAAGCTACAGGAAAAAAATTTGATATGTTTGTATATTATATCAAAACTAAATCGTGGAAGAAAAGTGGGCGTCATCCGCATACGAACACACCTACCTCCCATACAACCCATAAAAGTGCAAACTCTATAAATAGGCTAATATTTAAGCTACAGACCTGAAATTGGTATTTGTGTATTTTATATCAAAACTGAGGCGTGTTAGAAAAATTGGTATTAACCACTCAAGAACACGTCCACCTCCCATACAACCCCTAATTGGAAACTTAATAAATAGGCTTGTCTTTACTTTGAAAGAAAACAATTCGATATGAATTTATTTTAGACGTCATCAAAATAGTAAAATTTTTTGAAATCTCATACAAAAAGAGCTTTAATTTAAGATTTTGTACCATTACGAATCGCCCGTGGGGGTATTTTTACTTCGGCCGAGTCGAAGATATACCTTACTAGTTTTATAAAATGTTGGCTCTTTCATCGCGTTAGAATACTTAAAATACATATCGGCTCATTTTGTTTCTTTCTTGTTTTTCAAGTTATTAAAACCGTGCGAATGTCGCTTCCGTGCCACTGGAAGATGCTCATATGAAACTAATAGTGGAAAAAGTATAACTTATATTAAAATAATGTTATTTTAACAAATAAAATGCTGAAAAGTAACATTAAGTTAAAGTATAAAATACATTTAAAACATGAGCATGATGGATATAATTATCTATAAAATGCAATATTGATATTTTATTAATTTTTTATTTATATCAGACTCATGTTACACGTATAAAAGATAAATTTAATAATAGAATTGATAAACAAAATACTTAAGTTAATATAATATGCAGATAAATAAAAATAAAAATATATGATAGGATTCATTAAAGAACATATTAAAACAACTAAACTCGTGTTATGAAATTCCATAAATAGGGAAAGTTCTTTCAAAATTAAGCACAAGGAGGTATTGAAAAACCGGTTTGAGGGTTTGGAAAGTTGGTTTAATTAACAATAACTTTACTGAAGGTAACATAACAAAAAGTAAAAAGGCCTAGGAAATAATTTTGTTACATCAAGCAAAATGGGTAAATTATTAGAAAATGAGTTACTTGGATCAAGAAAAGCAAAATTTGCTTATTAATAGAAATTGAATTGGATCAAGCAATTTCTGTATGTTGTTAAGGCATCATTTTCTATTTTTAAATCATTCAGATTTTAAGAAAGATATTTTTTTTTTGGATTGAGTTAAGTATTATTACTACAAGAATATTATACTTAAGAATTGATTTGGAGTTTACGAGAATTTAATTTTTCTAGAACCTAACATTATTTTGGGACTTTCGCGGCAGAGAAAACAGACCTTTATTTAAAAATTCATAACTCAGTCAGAAGCAAACATTTTTCCAAAATTACAAGAAAAACAAATTTAAAAAAATATATTTTTCACTTCACCATGGTTTTATAGAGCTCCAAACTGGCGGCAGAGAAAAAACGGGGCATAGTAGTTGTAGTACTGGGAGTCTCAAAAATTGTTCGATCTGGAAAAAAAAATTACTTTTTCAAATTTTAACAAAATTGGTTATCGTATGACAGCTTTTTTAGAAAATTTTTTTTTAAATTTTTGGTGATGTTCCAAATTTGAAAGTGTGTTCTTTCGAAAAAAATATTGACTTCAAAAAAAGCTCATGTTATACACTCAGAAAAAAGTGTCTCGGAATATGATAAAAAAGGCATCATATTTAGAGAAAAATGGTATAGACTTTGCTCCAGAGAATGCTATTCTCTAATTGCGATACTAAAAATTCTCTAAAAATGATAAAAAGCTACCATGAAATAGAAAAATATATCATTTTTAGAGAAAAATACTTTTTTTTTTTGAGAAAATATTTGTTTTTATTGAAGAAAATACTTATCATAGTGAATTTTTTATCAAAATATAAGAAAAGTTTTTCATTTTCAATAAAATTTCTCTATAAATGAGAAATTTTTTGTTCGAGAAAAATACTTATCATTATTAGAGACATTGAAATGTTTCCATTTCGTAGAAGTAAAGAAATATTTCTAAGAAAATGTGAAAATTTATTCTAATTGAAGAAAATTTTATTTGAAAAAGAGAAAATTGCTATTATCAAAAATAGAGAAATTTTTTACCGGAGCAAGGTATGTTTTTTTTTCTCAGTGTACGATAGCGAATCAAGTGTAAAAAAATACAAAAAAAAAATTTCGTCGAAAAAATTAACCCGCTAGTGCCGCAACCAGTACAAAAAACATGGTTTCGAGATAAACGCGTTCAAAGTTTGTGAACAAAGAAAAATACAAAGAAAAATAAAAATTCGCTCTCACTAATCCGGCTGTAACTTTTGAACCCATAAGAATTATTCCATTTTTTTCTTAGAATCTTAAGAATATTTACTAAAATACAAAATTATATCGATTTCAAAAAACGGCCTATGTCATGTCCTTCCTTAACCAAATACTGCCTGAATTGAGAAATTTATACATGAGTCCAAACCGATCGATATTTTGTTTAGTATAGAAAGCTTGGATTTTGTATAGAAGGCTTGACTTTTTCTTGATAATGATAAACATAAATAATAAAATTGGCCATGCAGTAGCATACGTTTTTATATCAATTGAAAAAATTAAAGTGTGTTTTTTTTTGCAAGTAAAGCAAAATTCAAAATTTTATAATTCAATTCTCTGAAAATGATTATCATAGCATTTAAAAATATTATTAAAATTTGTATTAATATCTGTATTTATTTTAAATTTTGCTAGCTTATCAATTAGCTCAAATTACAATAAAAGATAAAAAAATAATACCTTGTAGCTGTTCGTGTGAATGAAATTTTAAAGCAACGCGTGCAAATTTGACAACAAGCAGCATAAAATGCGACGAAAGCAATAATAAAAACATTTCGCATTATTTTGTTTATAGTTTTTTTTTTTTTTATTGACCTTGAGTACAATTTTTGTCATGTTGCGCATTTAAAAGTTCAAGTGCAAATGTTTGAAGCAAGTTCTTGTCTTAAGTCTTTTCTTTGAGAACATTTAAGGGCTTGTACTTATTTAGTACCTGCATGCGACAAGCAATTATGAAATTATTTTTTGGAATAGTTTTCATTAATTAACTGATGATTTATTCAACTGAAATAAATTTCACGGTGTTTGATTTCAGTGCTAGCTAGACTTAAGAGTAAAAAAAATGGAATGTAATTTTTTCGCTGCATTGTTTGTAGTGATTAATAGCTTTAAAAGAAAATTTCATCAACTAGTTTAAAATGTCTAAAATTTTGATGTTTTTTTAACAAGCTGCCTTTGAATATTTTAGCCCAACGCTGCTGCAGAATGGCGTTTCGGTTATTGTGGATGCTCAAAAGTGTTCGTCACGCATCACACGCACTCATTCCCGCACCATCTACGCACTTTTCGGCGATACAGCAGTCAGTTTATATCTAGTCAGATCGGAGGGTTTCTGGGAGAAGCATGTGGAACCCTGCACTAAATCGCACACCAAGGGTGAGGTATGTCAAAATTTAAAATGCACTAGAAAATAAGAAAACAAAGTGATTAACATAAATTAACTAATTAAGAAAAATAAACAAAAATTTAACAGAAGTTAACAAATTTCAACAAATCCATAAGACAGAAACTCTATTAAACTTAATCTACATTTTGTTTTTTTTTTTCTTTGTGCTATATAACTTTCATATATTCTTATTCCTTTTGTACACTTATTTCATGTCATTCTTTTACATTTTCTTTTATAACTGCAGCCTATTGTGCTGTCAAAGGCGCGCCTTTGCAAATACTTTGAGACCAACAATTTGCCAGCAGAGCTTGATGGTACCTTGCAGTTCAATTACGATCTGTGGCTGCAGCAGCGCAAGGTAAGCATAAAATTGCATCTTCATCTTTTGTCCGCCACTCAACGTTACTGACATTTTTACAAATTGTTTGTTTGCACTTTAACTTTTTTTTTTCATTTAAAATTCAGTCCATTGATGAATTTCAAAAGACTTACGAGCAAACATTAAACGCTATGGAAAATCTACACGTTCTACTCTTGAGCAATAAATCGCTGCGACCATCAGAAGCTGATCAGGAACTAAGAAAATGCACACAGTTGCATGCCTTGGTACAGCGACAAATTGAAGCAGCCATTGAGTTGGGTGAGTGTTGAATGAATTAAATTTAATGAGTTTCGATGAGCGGTAAATTAAGATTTGCAATTGTGTGGGATTATTTTATGGATTTTTGTATAGACAATTCAATTTAAAAAAAATTTTTAAATAAATTTAGTTCGGAATAAAAAAGATTTTTCAACTATGTGCGGTTATTGCACTTAACTTAGAATAAATATTATATTAAAATTAAATTTAAAAGAACTGCTTGCAACAATAAACGAATTACTTAAAAAAAAACAATTTTAACGACAGCTTACCTTGGCACTTTAATGGTCAATAACGTTTATGAACAGCACATGACTTCAATGGTAAAACTCATAAACCCGTTTTTTATTGTGAAATGACATAGATTAAAAATGCCTGATTGGCATAGTAACTTTGATATAAAAAAAAATAACATTAATTTAATAAATTTTTAACACAAACGCTAATTGAACATTGAAGTAATTTTGATTAGACACAAACTGGTCGAAGGTGTTGGATTGAATCATTTTATATCAAAATCATATGAAGCTAGAAAATTATTTTTAAAATTTTTTTAAATAAATAAACTAATTTTTAAAAATTTAACTATTTTATAGCAATATCTTATTTTTTAGCTGTATTTGCAACACTTTCATTTGAGTCATATTTCAATCGGCACTCTAGTTTTTAGCTTGTTTTTCTTTTTAACATAAAAGCATAAAAGTGAAAAAAATTCAATCAATATCTTGTTGCTGCAGCTGCTGATGGCGCCTTGCTGAACGTGCACTTCGTATAGCTACTAAAGTCATCTACATTTCTGAACTCTAACTGCAGCTTAATATTAATAAAATTTAATGCACATGCTAATCTGTATATCTATGTTATATGCCTGCCATTCGCTTGATTATTGCCTTACTTGCATTTTTAATGTTGAGGTTATTTTGTTCACCTCGCTGTGAGTGGTGAAAGTCAAGTTCAATTAAAATAGTTGAAAACAAGCTGAATTGCTAGATAAGCAAGCAAATAAATGCATGTGTAAATAAATGTAGTGAAACTGAATTCACAGTTAATTCATGCTTATATTTGCAATGTGTGCAATTTTTTGTGTAAAGAACATGCATTAAATTTTACTTCAAATTAATGCTCAAGCAAAGAAAAAAAAAATATGCATAAAATTAAAAATTGATGATCTTTGCAAGTATTATGAAAGCAGCTCAAGGTTATGCGAAAAAAAAATATATATATTTTTAGAAAAATATTTACGCATGTAGATATGCTTGTGTTAAAATATTTGAAATATAAAAGCAAAGAATTAAATTTTATGTCATTTTCAACATCACTTCACTGCACTTCAAGCCGTTGCAAAATATTAATCCAGTCAAGTTCGTTTCTTAAGTCTTTTGTTTTGCAAACCAACTCAGCTTAGTTTGTTGCTTAATCTTTTGGTTTGGCAAACTTAAATATTAAAGCACTAAGAAAATAAATAAAAATCTGAGGAAAAATGAAAAATAAAAATTTTTTTTTTTTTTTTTTTTTTTTTTTTTTATTTATATTTGCAATCTGTTTATTATAACAAACAATAAGCAAACAGGATGATTATGCTAAATTGACATAAGGTCGTACATTTCCATTGAAATACACGACAAGGTATTATACACTAGTGGTATATAATAAATATATATTTATTTTATTATATATATATATAATATACACAATAAATATAAATATATATAAATATTATATATAAAGAAAAAAAAAAATAAAACAAGATTTTAAGATATATGTTTTGTATATTTTGTAACTCAGCTTTACTCTAAAATAATAATAATTCATTTGATAATCTGCATATTTTGCTATTTTTTGTAACCGCCTCTTAATTGCACATATATACGACCCAGCATGCATGATTTTTAATGCATTTGAAATAAATTTTGAAATTTTCTCGCATATAAAAAAAGACATCACTTAATAAATTCACCGACAACAATACTTAAGTTAAGAAACGACAGCAAATCAATAATCATTATAAAATTATTTAACTATAACTTTCACCATTTTTCTTCCTCTTTCCGCTCCCTCTATAGGTAATAGCATTTTGTTGCGACTCACCGAAGCCTATCCGCTGCCACCCAGACCGCATTGTTTGAACGCTGCTGCAGGTGAAGCTGCTACCGCCACCGCCACTGCCACTGCTACAACCTTCGCAACAACAACAGCAACAATAACACGTCCAGACAACATTCACAGCTTAACCAATAAACAAAGACTGCCACCCGATCTAAGCTATGAACGCAACCGCATCGAGTTGCGTCTTAATGAAATCGAACGCCGTCAGACATCAATACGCACCGCTTGGTTAGAGCTGCTCCAAAGCATACGTGATGCTCGAGAGTTGGCTACCCTTGAGGAGGGTGTCGCCTTTGTAACCAACTGGATACTAAATACAGCTGAACAGCTGCTCAGTCGTCAGCATGCAATCGGTTGTGATATGCGTGCCTGTGAGGATCTACGCAGCGCTCACAATTTGCTCGAGATGGAATGTCGCGAAACGTACGGCTTCTATGCGGAGCTACTCTATAAGATCGACTCATTTGCCGGGCCCAAAGATAGCTTCTCCTATAAGGATCTGTTGTCGCAGCGCGACTTTATGCAGTTCGTGTGTCGTTCGTTTGCGACACGTCTGGAGCGCAGACGCAACGTGTTGATCACGTCGCTGCGTTTTTATAGGCTTGTCAGCGAGTACTTCGATCGGACGAGTGCGGTTTTCGAATCACTAGTCATGGGAAATAAAGTGCAGGATTTTGAGGCTGCGGCTGGGAATTTGCAGAAGCTCAAAGACAGTCAGACGTGTTTGGGTAAGTCGTAAGAGCATAAAAATTGAAAAATACACTAAAAAAAAAAAAAAGAATCTCTGATCTTTCAAGATCAATTTAAAAAAAAAAAAAAAACAAACTAAAACAAGTAAAGAAAGTCTAAAGTCGGTCTAGGCCGACTATGAAATACCCTAAACCTACTTTTCAAAAACAAAAAATTTTTTATTGTAAATGGGCGTCTCCGTGGGTGGATGAAGCCTATATTTTATATGCATTTAAATGTTGATGAAAAATTTACACATACCATGTATTATTCCTGTAGCTCACAGTAAAAGCCTTTATTGTGCTTTCGCTATGGAAGGTGGGTGTGTTCATGGACGGATTACTTCCAATTTTTGAACACACCTTCGTTTTGGTATAAAATACATACATACCAAAATTAATTTCTCTATGACAAACATAACCTTATTTATTGAGTTTTCAACTTTTTGGGTTGTATGGGAGGTAGGCGTGTCCGTGGGCGGATGACGTCCATTTTTCAAAACCATCTTTGTTTTGTCATAAAAAACATACGTGCCAAATTTAAGCTCTGTAGGTTAAACAGAGGCTTATTTATTGGGTTTCCAATTTTTGGGTTGTATGGGAGGTAGGCGTGTTCGTGAGCGGATGACGTCCATTTTCCGAAGATATATTTGTGCTGATATGAAACACAAACATATCAAATTTTATTGTTGTAGGCTAATTATGAGCTGAGTTATGCAGTTTTCAATTTTCGCATTGTTTGGGAGGTAGGCGTGTCCGTGGGCGGACGATGTTCATTTTTCAAAACTATCTTTCTTTTGTTATAAAAAACATCCGTGACAAATTTTAGCTCTGTAGGTTAAACAGAGGCTTATTTATTGGGTTTCCAATTTTTGGGTTGTATGGGAGGCAGGCGTGTCCGTGAGCAGATGACGTCCATTTTTCGAAGACATCTTTGTGTTAATATAAAACACATACATATCAAATTTTATTGTTGTAGGCTTATTATGAGCTGAGTTATGCAGTTTTCAATTTTTGCGTTGTATGGGAGGTAGGCGTGTCCGTAGGCGGATTCCAAAAATATTCAATAGTGCAGATTCTTGGGTTCATGTGACTATGTGTACTAAGTTTCATTCAATTATCACAACTCCTTCTTCTTATCCTGTGTATACGGACAACACACAGACGGACAGGCGGACAGGCGGACGGACGGACATGAATAGCTCGACTCACGTGGTGACGCTGATCAAGAATATATATACTTTTCTATACCGGACTCGCTTCGTTCTATGCGTTACAAACGTTTGCACAAAGTTAATATACCCTGACCTTTCAGGTTTACGGTATAATGATGGGAGCCACGATTTTGAAAAACTATTCAATCGGTTGTATTGTTTGTTTTTTGTGTCAAAAATTGTTTATTTTCAAAAAAGTCCAGGATTTTGCAAGTTTTGGGCATAAACTGGTTCTTTTGAAAATAATACCACATATTTCTTATCAATCGGTATTTCTCTTTTAATTTCTGAACAGAAGCATGAGAATAAAGTAAACATGAGAAAACTTTATCAGGTGCTAGAAATCAAAGAAATAAAAATCAAAAGATTTTAATTTAAAAATTAATACCACTGATTAAAGGGTAATTAATTAAAAGTCAAAAGGTTACCTTCAGGGCTTTTCAAACACGGTCTATAGAGACAGTCTGATTAGTGTTCACAATAAGTTTCTCAAAAGCCAAATAAAGTTAATGCTTCGTTAGTATAACTATAGCTTTAGAAAATCTTTTTATCTCAAAACACTGAATTGGCTTCAAAAAAGAATTTTTGAAGCTTAGCTTTTTTATAAAACAAATCTTATTCATAAGCATTGTACTAATATTTTTCGGCGGCTCTTTGAAAATAACAAAGACATTCTTGTGGTTTTCTGTTTCTTTATAAACTCTTTCTGACTGAGAACAAAAAAAAGATAAAAAAATGTTCTTCTATCTTCAGTTAAAATCATAAAATTTGGATTCTTTGTTTAGTAAATCTTCAGAAAAATTTGCAAAATAAATTGAAAAAAAAATTAATGTATTAAATTTTATGAGTTCATAAAGAATATTTTTATTTAAGAGTAAATTAATGATTTCCTTTCTTTTTGCCAATCTTTTATGCTTGTAGAGAAAATAATTAAAAATAAAAATGAAGATTTTTGTTGTCAGAAAAAAGATTGGAACTAAAACAGAAAGAAGTTTTTTATGTTAAAAATGGCAAGCAACTGTTATGAGTGAGCTATAGTTATGGACTTAAGAAGTTATTGGATACAGAAAAAATAGAATGTAACAAATTTTGTAGTTAAGAGAAGGTAGCACCGCAAATTATATCGTTTTATTAAAAAAAGTAATTTTCAAAACTAAACTATTTTTCAAAAAACTAGCATTAATTTCTGTTTTATTAATACTTGCAACTTGCAAGAAATACTTACATACTTCTAACGTTTCCCTTTTAATTTTTCTCTCTTTTTTCACTCTCCTCAAACTCTAGCAAATCTCGAACGCGAACTTACAAGAGAGGGTGAAAAACTTAGCGATATGCTTGCTATGCCGGTTAAAGATGCTCTCGGCCGTGACCTACACATCGACTACAGCGAAGATATAGCCAATATTCGGGACATTTTGGACACGAGTGCGGCGCGTCGCAACATATTTAGCGATAGTGTGGAACTGCAGAAACTCACCTTGGAACAAGTGACACACATTCATACGTACGAGCAGGATGCCCGCATGGCTACTCAATGGATGGACGATCTGTACGAAGTCATGATCAGGTGCCACTCGCACGTTGGCTGTAATATTCATGAGATTCAAGTGCAGAAGGATGAGTTGCAAACATTTCAGGAAACCGGAAAAGTGAGTTTAAAACCACAATGGACAAACGAAGAGAGACAAAAACAAAAAAAAAACAAAAAAACAATATTGTATGAATGAATGAATGGCGCGCTGGCTGCTGGGTCTGATCGGATGATGTAGTTATTTGTAGGGGGTAACCAGCAAAAACAGAGCTGGTGAAAAAGTTTAGTTGTTGTTATTGTGACTTTGTTGCTGTACCAGCTGACCGCGTGGTTTTTTTGCCGCCAAATCCGGTTTGGCTCTTAATTGACATTATTGTATTATTGTTGTTGTTGTTGTTATTGTTGTTGTTGTTGTTGATTTTGTTATTATTATTTTTGCTTGGCGCGGCATTTAAACATCCGTCCGTCCGTCTGTTCATTCTGTGCTTCTGTCCTCTTAATGTACCGTTCCAAACGTTTGAACACTTGTTTGAAAAGTTGTTGAACTCATTGCAAAAAGTGGCTCAATGTGGCGCTTCTCAGTGTAGCATAGAGGCGGACACTCTGTCAGCTTGAATGATTGCTTCATTGCACCCCAGAGGAAATGGTGCATCGCATTATTTATGTTTCAATTAACGGTCAGTTGCTCCTGATTTTATAGTAGTAGATAATTATAAAGAGATAACCGTTGGCATCCGTTGAGGTGACTTGAATCAACGCTGAAAATAATACAAAAAGTTGGTTGCTTTTGGCTTGAAGCCATGATAATTTAACGGTTATGGTATCGATCAGCAGTAGCGGTAGAATTTATGTGTATGCATTATGATAAAGCCGCAAACAAAAACAAAATTACAAATACACAGTGCAACAGCAAAAATGCTTCAGTCCCAATATTCGTACAAAACCTTTATTATAGGTAAGAATCAAGTTTACGCCGCTTAAATTTTGAGTTTCTTAGAAAATTTTTTTATTTCTTAGAAAATTTTAGATTGAAAAACCTTTATTTTTTTTTGTTGTTATATAAGAGATTTAGGTATTATATCTTAAATTCATGTAGGTATTAAAAACATACTTTCAGAAATTGGGCTGGGTTGACTTATAAACCGATGTTTCCTGGGCGGGCATGAAAAATTATAAACAAAAGAAACAATTAAGCGGGAGCTTGGTTTGAACTTTTCCCTATCACATCCTTAATTGTGTGAATATGTGCTTAAGGAATTTTTTTTCAAGTAATTTTGTTAACAAAAATGCACAGGTAGAGCAAAAATTATCCCAGAAATGAAATCCCCGCAGCCGATTCAACCTTAAAACGGTCTAACATGTTTATTGTGGATAGCTTCGGTGGTTCACCCTTGATGGTCAAAAATACATACGCACTAACGATAAGATTATACGTGGAATTTTGTGAATTATTATCTTTAGGAATTTTACTGTAAATTTTTGTATAAAACCGTATAGATGTTAGACCTTTGTTAGGTTGAATTGCGGGTGTGAGAATTTAATTTTTGGCATTAGTTTTGCTCTAGCTATACAGGTTTTTAAACAAAAATTGTTTGAAAAAAAATTCCTTAAGAATAAATTTACAAAATTGAAAATCAAAAATCGTCAAGGCAACATTAGTTCTTTACCTCCACACAAATTGACCCATCCTTACTAACAAAGTTAAGTTCGGGCCGGGGTCTAAAAAAAAAGTTTTATAAACTCAAGACGAAACGATGTAATTTTTTAGAAAATTCCTTTTTTTATCAAAAATATCTCGAAATAGCAGATTGTATTCAGTTTTAGAACTCTATTTTTGAAAGTTTTGGTTTTTGACAATTCTGAGAAACAAAAAACTTGCCAATATATAAAAAAAAGATTTGTTACACTTTTTTCAAAAAAAATTACAGGAAATCTAAGGGTTAACACATCTCGTTTTGTGGAGGGTACAATAATGAGTTAAGGAATATTTTAGACCGAGTTTGTCAAACAATTTTTTTTAAATCAGCCTAACATACATATAGACTCATGCATTGAATTCTAAACGCCCATTGAGGCCCATTTCTTGGCCCATTGAGACCATATTCCCACAATATTTTCATTTTGAAGAGATAATGTTGCTTTAGTAAAGTTACCATCCGTATTGCAAGACCTTGCTAGTCTTAATCTTGTCCTTGTCATCATCTTCGTCTTCATCCATGTTAAATTTAAATTAGGCCTGGGTGAGTGGCTTCGAGTCGAGTAGGTCATCAAGACTCGTTTTTCGATTTGAGCAATTTGTTTTTGCAAATAAATTTTCTAAAATTTAAATTTTAATTTTAAATTTTTCCCGAATCGGGACGCACAGATAGAATGATCACTCCATACAAAAAAAAAAAAAAAATTAAAAAAAACGCCACATCTCAAAAACGAACCGATATAGGTCATAAACAAACATTTTTGTGGGGATATATGCCATAAACAAACCTATTAAAAAAAATTAGACCAATTGTCTACTAGGTATCACCCCTGATAAGTGAAAGCACTCAAGAACCGTCTAAAATTTGAGCTACCCAAAAATACGAGTAATGCGATCCAGTTATACGATCTAGTTATTATATACTGGACTTTCTGGAGCCAAGTTCCTCGAAAATCTAACTGCTCATACGTGCTAGTTTTATTTTTGGTGCAAATCCTTTATCTTAATACTTTTCCTTGAAAAAATCCTTGTCTTCATTCTTATATTTTTTTTATTCTTATTCTTAACATTGTCCTAATCGCTGAACTAATCCTTGCCCTAATACTATACGTTATCCGTGTCCAAATCGTTATCCTTATCCTTGTTATAATCCTTATTCTCAGGCTGTCCTTACGGTTCTTGTCCTAGTCCAATTTATTGCCCTTAGACTTGTCTTTATTCATTTTATGATTGTTTATGATTTTGATTTTAATTTTGAGTTTAAGCTTGAATTTGATTTTGATGTTGATTTTGATTTTGATTTTAACTTCGATTTTTATGTTGATTTTAATTTGATGGTGATTTTGATTTTGATGTTGATGTTGATGTTGATTTTAATTTTGATTTTGATTTTGATTTTGATTTTGATTTTGATTTTGATTTTGATTTTGATTTTGATTTTGATTTTGATTTTGATTTTGATTTTGATTTTGATTTTGATTTTGATTTTGATTTTGATTTTGATTTTGATTTTGATTTTGATTTTGATTTTGATTTTGATTTTGATTTTGATTTTGATTTTGATTTTGATTTTGATTTTGATTTTGATTTTGATTTTGATTTTGATTTTGATTTTGATTTTGATTTTGATTTTGATTTTGATTTTGATTTTGATTTTGATTTTGATTTTGATTTTGATTTTGATTTTGATTTTGATTTTGATTTTGATTTTGATTTTGATTTTGATTTTGATTTTGATTTTGATTTTGATTTTGATTTTGATTTTGATTTTGATTTTGATTTTGATTTTGATTTTGATTTTGATTTTGATTTTGATTTTGATTTTGATTTTGATTTTGATTTTGATTTTGATTTTGATTTTGATTTTGATTTTGATTTTGATTTTGATTTTGATTTTGATTTTGATTTTGATTTTGATTTTGATTTTGATTTTGATTTTGATTTTGATTTTGATTTTGATTTTGATTTTGATTTTGATTTTGATTTTGATTTTGATTTTGATTTTGATTTTGATTTTGATTTTGATTTTGATTTTGATTTTGATTTTGATTTTGATTTTGATTTTGATTTTGATTTTGATTTTGATTTTGATTTTGATTTTGATTTTGATTTTGATTTTGATTTTGATTTTGATTTTGATTTTGATTTTGATTTTGATTTTGATTTTGATTTTGATTTTGATTTTGATTTTGATTTTGATTTTGATTTTGATTTTGATTTTGATTTTGATTTTGATTTTGATTTTGATTTTGATTTTGATTTTGATTTTGATTTTGATTTTGATTTTGATTTTGATTTTGATTTTGATTTTGATTTTGATTTTGATTTTGATTTTGATTTTGATTTTGATTTTGATTTTGATTTTGATTTTGATTTTGATTTTGATTTTGATTTTGATTTTGATTTTGATTTTGATTTTGATTTTGATTTTGATTTTGATTTTGATTTTGATTTTGATTTTGATTTTGATTTTGATTTTGATTTTGATTTTGATTTTGATTTTGATTTTGATTTTGATTTTGATTTTGATTTTGATTTTGATATTGATTTTGATTTTGATTTTGACTTGCAACCTAAGTATCATGCAATGAATTCATACAACGATCTAGTGTCCTTATGACATCAGTATTGTTTTATTTTTATCATGAGGCCATATGAATCACTTTTCTAGTCTCAACGATAAGAATAAAGATTATCTTCGTAACCAGGAATAATACTTTGCAACGCCCTTGCATTTCTGTTGCATTTTTCGATGCATTTAGCGGCTTCTTTCACGGCATTTTCGAGATTCAACCTGTAACGTGATCATAGTGCACCCTTTAATTACTTTTCTCGTAACAGCCATGCTCAACAAATTTAAATTCATGCAACAGTTTTGCAGATTCGTTGCATAAGTCACTCTATTCGCGTCAATTTGTCGTCATTTTCTCTTTTATGATTTTTCATAAACTTGCCATAACTTTTATTGTAAAATCTATAGCGAGTGATCGAAGGAGTAAAATTTAACGCATGTGGTAAGACGTTACGTTGTTCAAAAATTGTTTTAATTGCTTAGATTAAATTTTTGGTTTCAAAGTAGAGCGTTTTTTGAGATATCCAAAACAATACAAAAACATATTTTAAAAAAAGTGATTGTGGCAAAGAAGTTTAGCTCAAATTTTTATTTACAATGTTAATAAAATCATTATTATTTCTATATATTAATGGATAAACGTAGGCAATACAATAAAAATTGTAAAAAAATACTTTTAAGCAATACAAAAGAAAGTACTAAGCATTACTTAAAGCAATAGTTTCTAATAGCTTTTACTATAGTTAAAAATAGTCTCGTCTGCTTCAAAAATATAACGAAATTTTCTTGGAACAAATCTCTGAGAAATCATGTGAGCTAAGTTAAAAAAACCGGCTAGCATAATTTCCAACATAACGTAGCCAATAAAAACAACAACAAACAAGTTGTATTAAGCTGCAGCAACTTTATGCTTTTTAGCAACTTTATGCTTTTTCACTTATTCCAAAAATTTTCTTGCATTTCTTCAATTGTATGACTAGAAGCTAGAGAGAAAAAAAAGAAAGGCTTTTAGCCAACATAAAAACGGTTAAGTGAAAGGTTAAAAAAATAAGCAACTGCAATCTTATTGCTAGCACAAATTGCCCCATTTTAATGCAACAAAATCACACGCTACGAAGATCATTAAAGCAAAGCCTGGCAACAAACATAGCGACAAACGTAATAAAACCTTTATTATGCAATCTAGACATGCGCACGCGCGAATGTCTTGATATTTAAGCATGGCCTCTGCTGAAAAAGCTGTTAAAAGTGCTAACTTAGCCACAATACTAAAATTTATCTCTTTCTTTTGTTCTTCTTCTTCTTCTTTTTTTGTTGTTTTATCATAACAGAGCATCTACCATTACGGCAGTCAATTGTTGGAAGCCTCTCAAGCCCTGCGTTTGTCTTGTAAGCTTGACCCTGAAGTGCCGCAGCTGCTGCTGCTGCAACTGCAACGCACCTGGCACAGTCTGCAAGCCATCAGCCAGGAGCACATGACACGACTGCGCGTCTCTGCTGTCTTTCATCGCAGCGTTGAGGAATATAGCAATCAGCTGTACGAACTTAAACTATCTGTTTTGCGCCTCACACAGTCAGGCAGCAGCAGCAGCGGCGTTAGCAGCGAGAATGAGTCGCAATCATCGCCAGAAACTGTTGCCGGTGCAGAAATGGTTGATGAAGCAACTTCAGCTGCTGCGACAGCGTTAGAGGATCAGTCATCAACATCTGCGCGGGGACGTCGTCATCAGTTGCACAAATGTTTGGAGTTGCGCGAACAGTTGTTGGTAGAAGTGGGTCGCATGGTGCGGCTGGGTAGATTGCTGAAAACACGCTTGAAGGAGCCATTCATCTTAGATGTTGCCACGGGAAAGAGGTAGGTCGCGTGTGTTTGTTGGGAATAGCGGTGAGGGGTTGAAGTAAAGTAAAGAAGACGGGGCCACCTGAGATTGGTGGTTTAGTAGTCGAGTGCGTTGGGTTGTGTGTTAAAGACTAAGAAAACCTGACAAATATTATAAATATAAGTGGGCAAGGAACTGAAAATTGATTTTGTTTTATGCTTTTTGTTTTATATGTCATATAAACAAATACATGAGGGATATTCACACTGACTTTGGCACTTGGGTGTGTGTTGATTGAGTACTTTTGATAATTACGAACACTCTTATTGCATTTGAGTACTTTAGAATACTCATGCAATTGAGTAGAATAGAAGAAAAGTTTTCAAACGTTTGTTTGGCCTCCCCGATCTATGTTGGTAATATTTACTAATTCAGGTGGCAACCCTATGATAAAAGATAACTTAATGGTAAAATTTTGACAAAGGATTCGGATAAAAGATGGGCGTGTGCCACGAATTTTGACGTAACACGACGTGTCACGATGAATCACGTCGTGATCGTTAGCGAACTAATAAAAATATCACGAAAAACTCGTGATCGTGCGTGATTAAAATTTTCTCGTGCGTGACTTAAATTTATTCATGTCACGACTTGTGTACTAACATTTTTCAAACCTGTGCCAAATTTCGTAATGATGTTTTCTTACGCTTTTCCTACCAATTGCATACAAAATGCAACACTGACCACTTCTAAAGAAGCGACAACAACTAACTTTGCTCTCTTTACTTATTTTGCGAAACGTCAGCGACAACTTGAAGCAATTTTGGTAATTTCATATGCAAATAATAAGCTGAGAAATTTTATCAATTTTCTTTTTATTGTGCTGTATCTACCCCTCTGTTGCTTCTGCTCCTTCCTGTATGCTGGTTTTACCAGAGGTACTCTAAATACACTTATAATAAAAACTTATGTGTATTCTATTTCCTATAAAACGTATTCGTGAGAACTATTGAGTAAAATATTCCATCGTGATTGTGCGTGATCGTGATCAAAAAAAATTATTTTTGATCGTGAGCGTGCGTGATAAGACAAAATCACATCGTGATCGTGCGTTATCGTGATCCAAAAAATTATTTTTGATCGTGAGCGTGCGTGATTAGTCGAAATTACATCGTGAGCGTGCGTGATCGTAAGTAAAAATCACTCACGCGTCCATCTCTAATTCTGATTCAGCGTCTCATTTTGCCTAGTACTTGTCCAGCCTGAGCACCGAAAATGTTTGTTGGCAACCATATCCGTCACCTTAAATTTTGACATCAGATTCGATGTATGTAAGTTAAGTACTAAGCAAAATGAGACACTAAATGCGAATCCTTTGTCAAAATTTTACCATTCAGCTATCTTTTATACCCACTGAAACTGTTATGGAATGTTTAAAACTCTTAACAAAACATATTAATATGTGCAACCTTGTGGTAAAAAATTACATAATTTTAAAATTTTGACAACGATTGGGATTCGTAAAAAAAAACCAAATAAAAAAAATCGGTTCGTAAAAATAAAAACCGACACCAAATTCGTAAAAATAAAAAGCAATACATGGCATATTGAAATTTTGACATCAGATTCGAAATAGGCGACCCCTTAAATAATTACATAATCTTGATATTCTGACTATGAATTTGGATTCAACGGCCCATTTTTACCTAGATGTCGCCACATGAGTGTAGATGGGAGCACAATCTGCCATCATGAATTTAAAATTTTTGTATATCAGATTCCAAATCAGTGAACCCCTAAAACTGCAAGATAATGTTAAAACCAAGATAATGTTAATTTTAAATTCTGCTAACGGTTTTGAACTCAGCGACCAATTTTTAATTCGTTTTCGCCCAGCACCAAATTCGTAAAAATTAAAAAAAATTTCTGGCAAATTAAAATGGCAACCTTATCCGCAAAGTCTTGAATTTTAAAATACTGACATCTGATTCCAAATCCGCGACCCTCTTAAAAGTGAGAAAATGTTTTAAACTCTTTAAACATATTGTGAGTACTCTAGTCTAAAAAATTACATTACATAAATTTTTATATTTTATATTTTCAACGGATTTGGATTTTTTCAAACAAATGCTGTGGTCGCCCCAGCATCGAATTAGGAAGTAAAAAAAACGTAGGTTGCAACACTGTCCGCCATTTTCAATTTTAAATGTTTGACATCAGAATCCAAATCATCTACCAAGCTTCTAAAAATGGTAGATAATGTTTTAAACTCTGAAAAACATATAGTAAGTTGGCAACCCTTTGATAAAAAATTTCATGATTTGGTAATTCTGGTTTCGGTTTCAGTGATCCATTTTTACCAAGTAGTCTCACTACCACTGAATTCATAAAATGACAGAATTTTACGATGCAACCCTATCCGCCATCAGGAATTTTAAAATGCAAATTTATTGAATTTACTTTGTTTTACTTTTTATTGGTAGATGGGTACTTGTCTACAACCGCAGCTTACAAAAACAAGACGTAGGGCATTTGGCAATTTACCCAACTACCCAAGTCAGTATAAATGGTACCCGCACAGGGTACCACCATTTTAGGGGTGACACCATTTCGATATTTTTTTTATTTCTCAAACAATCAAAAAAGTGAAAAAATACTTAACGGTAAAAATTGTGTGTCTCATTTTTTTAATAGCTGCTTTAAAATTTAAAATTCTGCTTGCAAGTCGAAACAATGAGAAGAAAACATTGTGGAAACGTTTTCAAAGCTAAAATTAATTAAAACTTATTCAAGGTCTTCCAAGAGAGGCAAGAGTTTCCAAGTAATATTGATTTCGATGAGGTTATTTCGAAAGTTATTTATTTGTTAAGCCTACAATGCATCGAAATGGTAGAAGAATAGAAAAAATGTTGTTGTTTTGGTTTTAGGCTATAACAAAAAAAAAAAGGTTATTGAATTTTAGCAAAACTTTTCTGTAATTTTATTTAAAGTATTTATTTTTTATTTTAAAAGTATTATTTGCCCTTTTTTATAAACAAGAAAGATTTGCAAATTTAAAAAGTGATTTTTTACGAAAAAATGTAAATTTTGAACAGAAAAATATTAAAAACTTTATCAAATTTCAGAATTGAATTAAAAAAAAATTCTTCGATTTTAGCGACTCTTTTTCGTAATTTGATTTGAAGTATTGACTTTTTATTTCAAAAATTTTATCTGCACCTTTTTATAAACAAAAAGTTATCCAGGTTTAATAAAATGACTTTTTGTGAAAACTTATAATTTTTGCATAGAAATATAATTTAGCAAAGTTCAAAAGGGAATTAAAAAAAAAAAGGATTCTTTAATATTGTAGTGAATCGCACGAAGAAGTTATAGTGATGAAAGGCAGTAGTGATATGAGTGATAAAAAAAAGTTACCATATTTTTTTTTCTATTATAAATAACATAAAATGTGTCTTAAATTGGATTTTTAAAAAACAAATAACATAGATGCAAGAGTGGAACCCTTAAGGTTTTACCAATTTCTATCATTTTCAGTTCACATCTGTTAGTCTTCTTGTCGCGCATTCTCACTGAGTTTTGATAGGATCGGGCTACTTTTGTATGTACTTCCCAACTTTTGTAAGCACTCGCATTCAAAATAATGTACAAAATAAACATAGGTCCAAGGAAGGTACCCCTAGGAACTAACCGATTTTAACCATTTTTGCAATTTTGCTTATTTAGTTAAATTATTCAATCATGCAAAATTTAATAATCATCGGAGCACTCCTATTTTTGTACCTATTTTGTATAGGAAGAATACTCTTTGCAGCGCCAATAAAAAGCATACTTTCAAGAATTTTTTATGACATATTGTTATTACAGATTTATTCTGAAAACATTGAAACAACATTTGAAGATTATTTAAAAAATTTGGTACAAAAATATAAAGTAACAACCGATTTATTGTAGTTGTCCGCTGGTGCCTCAAAAAAATTTGTTTTTACAGTGAACGCGATGAAATGTTGATGTTTTTTATAAAAAAATTGTAAGATAGATACTAATCGAAAAATTTAAACGTCATTTGAGAGTTATTTGAATATGCAATATGTGGAGAAATTTTTAAAACGATCGGTTCAGTAGTTTTCTCCAAATCGTGGTCACCGACTTTAAAAATTACATGTTTGGGAAAATCAATTTAAAGTTTTGTTCACTGGTAGTTGAAAGCGATTGTCCTCAAAATTCAATACAATATTATTGAGATGTTCAAAACTTTACTCCACCCTTAATAAGTTTTCTTTATTTAACCTTTTTTTCGAAAAACATTAAGATAATAATAAAAACACTAAATCACATCAAATTGGTTTCTTACTGCATTTAAAAATTTCTTATCTATAGGGGTGACACCATGAGTACCCGCCCCGGGTGACACCAAGCCCAGGAATGCCTCTGGTGCTGAATATATTCATATATATGAAAAATTTTGTGACACTTAATAAAAAAGCTAGTAACTTAATAAAAAAGCAATTCAATCAATTTTCTAAACAATTATTGTTATAGTCAGTGCCGTACTGGTATTTTTTCACTGTTTAGCTTTAAAGTAAACATTCTAATCGCACATTAAAAATGCATTGAACTCTGTCTTAACCGGCACACATATAGAATAGATGGAAAGATTACGCAAAAATTTCTGTCTAAAGAATCTTAAGCAATTCAAGTGTGTTCCTATTGACGTGTGCTTGTAATGACAACATTAAGAGACCATCAGCAATAAAGCAACAACAACAACAACACACGCAATAACCATAACAACAAATATGAAATGACAGTCGCTCGTGTGCAATCACCACCAACCAACCAACCACTGCCGCATTGGGTGTCGACATTGATCAGTCAAAGCGATCGAGTGATCGCGCCATATCGCCTGCACGTACCGCAACACATGAGCACAGGCGACGCACAGTGCTTTGTCCCCATATAGTGAATCGGCAAAATTAGAGAAGTTATCGCAGAAAAATGAAATTTGGTGTGCTGGTTCAAAATATGTTAATTAAGAAAAATTCGGAGTTTCGGAAAAATCGGTGCAAGGACATGACTACCTCCCATACACCTTTAAATTTAAAAGTTTAATTTTGGCTATAATTGTATATAGAATAAATCGAAAGTTGGTAACTATCTGTAAAAATATGTCTTTTAGCTTAGCGGTTAATTTTGTTTCATTCGGTGCAAGGACATGACTACCTCCCATATATAATTTTTCTCAAAAATTAATTTGTAACTGCATTAGTGATCAGAATGTACTGAAAACTTATAAAAACTTATAAAACTATATTTTTGGGCTCTCTGAAAAATTTCGCTTCATTCGATACATGGACATGACCATCTCCCATATATAATTTTTACCAAAAACTAAATTTTAGCTACATTTGTGATCAGAATGCACTGAAAACTTAAAACAACTTATAAAACTATATTTTTGGGCTGCCTAAGAATTTTCGCTTCATTCGATACAAGGACATGACCATTTTCCATATATCCTTTTTACCAAAAACTAAATTTTAGCTACATTTGTGATCAGCATGCAAATAATTTAATATTCTCTTTAAAAAGGGTCATAAATATATTTGTTTCTAAATTTGCTCAACTAAATATTTTAGTTTTAAAGTTTAACTTTTTTACTTAGATTAAAAAGAATATCAATATACAACTTACATTGTCTGGGTCAAAAAATTTCCAGTTCAGCCACTTAGAATACTTTTTATCGAAGAATTGTCTAATGGATCTACTCTCGCTCCAATATTTTTTTATTTTATTGTCAAACAATTTAATTTTTCTTTATACACTTCTTTTTCAAGACTTGAATCCCCAATTTTGCCTTTTATAAATTTATATACTTCTGGGCTCTTATTTTTTGAAGACACTGATAACCAAAAATAAACTATATTGGAATTAATAATACAATTTGTCATTATCGAAAAATATTGCTTCACAACTAGTAAATAAATTTGACAGAATAGTTTTATTATGCATATACATATATAGAGATGAACCAGTGAGATTATTTAACTCACGAGGGCTCACTATTAGATTATAATGATTACTGCAGAACGAGGCTATTTCAATATTGACTAGGTATTCATTTAATGTTTTAGTGGTTATTCCACAATTAATTCAATTTTTATTGATACAAAAATGGTGAAAACTTCAAAACAATCGCAAACTATTAGAAAATAATCACGTTAAACTGAAAAAAACCCGCTCTCATCTCTTGCTCAAATATAAAAAATAGCGGAAAATAGCAAAATGTAAATAACAAGAATTCACGGAGTAAATGAGTTGAAACATAGGAAAACCAATGAAACGAAAAGCAAAAACGAAAACATGAATCAGCTGTTTACAAACAAATGTTGTTTACTTGATACTTTTTACTGGATGACGTTCGTTTATTTTTTGTGATATTTTTTAATGAGAGAGTAAAATCATTCTTACTCTCCCAGTAAAAGTTACTTAATATTTTTAACTCGAAAAGTTCTTAAACAGACCTACAGTCAATAAAATTGCACAGCTTGCAAAAATTGAATTGAACATTGAACGTCGCTGGAGCCCTTAACTTTGAAAAAATTATATAATCATATTTTTGGTCTTTGTAAAACTCAAAAATATAGATGTTTTCAAAAAATACAAAATTTCAAATTTCCGGTTAAAAATCTTAAATTTTTTTTTTACTAGTGATTAGATTTGTTAACAAAGTATATAAATGAAAAATAAAAAATCGCCTACTTTTTTTTTATATAATTTTTAAATTTTTTCAAAGTTTGCAAAACTTTAGGGTTTCCGCCAAAAAAAATAAATATATTCTTTCAATTTCTGGTAAGTTTTTGTCTGGTAAATAAAAATTGTATAAACTTTTTTTTTTTAATTTTGGCAGTACCATAAACTTAGGTCTTTGCAACTTTTTCTGAAACTTAGGAAATATGTCTCAAAAAATTCATATCATTTTTACATTTCCGGGTGAAAAATCTAAAACTTGTTCACATATTCCATTTAAGCCCTTTCAAGTGTACTAATATCAAAAATAAAAAATTACCTATTCTTCCAAAAAAAAAATTTTCACTCTATCAAACTTTTGCATTTTGGGAATTCCAAACAAAAAATCGCAAAAGTTTGCGATGGCACAAACAACTTTTCTATATAAAATATTTACAAACAATTATTTTTGGTTTTTTGTACCTATAGTTATAAACAAAACTGTTAAGTTTCAAGGCAATACAATATAAAATGAAATTTTTAAAAAAAAATTTGTAACACAGTAAAAACAGTTTTTCCGTTCAACAGTTTTACCTCAAACGTTTTCTGACTTTAGCGCCCTCTACTGTTAACAAAAAGACGTGATGATAAATTCTATTAACGAATTTATTTAAGGTACTTTGTTAGCTTTACAAAAATGTATATTACTTAAATATTTTAAGCACTTTATTTTATTTTAATTTTGCCTATGGAACAAAGCACTGTGCGACGCAAGCTTCTTGCTGCATAGTGCAGACAACATGGAAGCTTGCCTCCACAGCGCTATGAAGACTCCAAGTAGCATGCGTACCCAACGACGAGTTCGGTTCTTCATAATTTTATTGTTTAAATGAGCTTCTTTAAAGAATTATTTTTTAATTTTTGCTGCTTCTTCTTGCATGTTGCTGCGCATGCTAACATTGTTGATCGGCATTTGAGTAAGCTTAAGTTTTACACTTGGTCGAGCGGTGCGTGGTGAGTTAATTTAGTCTCTCGTTTTGGCTGTGAGACTTTTATGCAAATGTGACAAAGTCCAATGTTTATTTTTATTGTTTGTTGTTGCTTGTGATGATGATGATGGTGTTGTTGTTGTTGTTGTTGTTGTTCTTGTTGTTGTTGTTGTTGTTGTTGTTGTTGTTGTTGTTGTTGTTGTTGTTGTTGTTGTTGTTGTTATTGTTTTAATATTCATTAATTTAGTGCTTTTGATTTGCATTAATTTCAGTTAAGTGGTTTTTCATAAAAACGTGATTTGATTTAATTATGTTTTTCCTATTCTTCTTGAGGTGATTTTAATCTAATAGATTCATTGTTTCACAAGACTTTAGAAGCAAATCATAATTAAGTTGAAACTAGTTTTAGTATTTTTTCAACTGACTGGCTATAGAATTTCGTATTTGTTATATAAAGAAATACTGATTGTAAGTGAAAATCTAAGCAATATTATATGAGATCAATTTGTTATTAATTTGGTGAAGTTATTTAATTATATATTCCCATAATGAATAATTTAAATTAGAACTCGTATTGCTTATTATATGTTATAGCCTTAAAAATCTTCTTAGAATTATAGTCTAGCCTTAAATTAATCGATATCCGGTTTCCGGGAAGCCAAAAATAAAATAGCATCAGAAGTTTCACACACTGTAATTGTATGAATTTATCGGAACTTTTAATATTTAGAAATGCTATAATTAGTCGATGAACTCGACGATTAGGTTTAAATTAGCAACTAAAATTTTGTTAAAGACGGCAAACTGGGATCATGTGCACTCCAGCGACAAAAAAACAGTCATAAACAATAAACTACAGAATATTTTAACTAGATTTTTTTTTACACGGAGAGAAATTTGTAATGAAAACTAAGATGTATTTAAGAAGGTGGCAGAAGTAGGTTGACGTTTTTCAAACCAACACCGTAGTGCTGTCAAATTTCGTTGCAGTGATGCCACTTTATATTTTTTTCTTTTTTTGTGGGAGAAACACTTTTAAAGGGAGTTTTTCTATAGGAAAAAGGAATAAACCTACGAAACATCATAAACAGTCAAATTTCATGGTTTTTTAGTTGTAAAGCTAAGTGGTGTAAATTAGTTGTCTTATTTTCTTGCCGTCAGACTTGGTTTCCTCCACAACTGATAACCTAGAGCTGTTATAAAATCCTACATTCTGACATATTTTCCGGAGCTCGAACCCGCAACATTCGGTTCACTTCCTTCTATGAAAGTCGTCTTTGGGAACTTTGAAAGAATTAATATTTTCTTTGTTCCAGGTACTATAGTAAATACAGAAATACACGCTCTCACTCTCTATTTGCAGATATGATTTGCAAATTTATCTCTCTCTCTCTCTTAATATACAATAACATAATGTTTGTGAGTGAACAATGTTTGTTTGCATGAAACAGTTACCCGAACATTACATTTTTGCACTTTAAAAAGCAATCGTTCAGATACAAACACACATTGTTCGCATCATACTGTGATCCGAATATAATATTTTTTGGACCAAAATAAGAAAATGTTCAGGTACAAACAAGCATTGTTTGCATCAATCAGTTACCAGAACACTACAAAAAGGAGTTGTTCAGGTACAAACAAACATTGTTTGAATGAAACAGATACTCGAACATTACATTTTTGCACCTTAAAAAGGAATTGTTCAGATACAAACAAACAGTGTTTGCATCATCTAGTTATACGAATATAATAGTTTTGCACAATGAAGAAGTTTACTTACGTTTCAAACAAATATTATTTGAATGAGTCTGTTTTTGAAAAAAGGATATTATTGCTTTTGTTAAATATTTCAATGGATTTTTATTAAAGTATTATTACAAATACATACATATATTTTTTGGATTTTCTACAGGAGCGACGTAGAAAGGACGTTGCCAAACTTCCAAGCTTTTGTTTAAAATTTCGAACATTTATTTTTTAGATGCAAACAAATTTTTTTTGAGGCTTAAATTTTTCTCATTTCTCTCAATTGTTGTAAATATTTTACATTTAGATGCAAACAAATATTGTTTAGAGTCTGAAGTAATAAGCACTGCTCTCTTTTTTCTTTTTTAATGTTAAACAAAGTATGTTCGGATTCGAACAAGATTTATTTGCAACAATATTTCCGAACATATTTCGTTTGTATCTGAACAAATTGTTGCTAAAACCAAAGAGTGAATACAGAAAAAGTTTGTTGAAACCAAACATAACATATTTTTAATGAACTTTTTCTGCAAACTCTCTCTCAATTTAGGTGTCACAAATATATTATCTTCCAGTCTGAACAAATTTTTGATAATTTTAAATAGAACTTTATTTGCAACATCATCCACAAACATATTTTGTTTGCCTCCAAACAAGTTAAAAGCCTCGATTTTTCTCCGTGTACGACAGATAGCATAGCTTTTCGACAGATGTAATATAGTTTTTTTACTAATCACATCAAGATAGGTCTGTTTCCGTACGCACTTCAAGTAGAGTTCGAGTAAAGTTCGAGTAATTTGGTTATCTGTCAAAATGAGAAAATTTTTCAAAGAGTACGGATACGATTTCAAGAAAGTTTCAAGTACAACAACTGCTTTTTTTTAAAAAATCAAATTTAATTGCTTTGTTTTTGTATTTAAAACCCTATCATAAGCATTTATTTTGATTCTTTTAGCGATTTTTATTAATTTGCTAACAAATTGCATAAATTTATTCACAATACATCATAACAATTTAGTTTTATCACTCTGACAATAGGGTGTTTGAAGCTCGAGATTCGTGTTGGGAGAAATTTTTCAAGTAAAGTTCGAGAGCGACAAGTGTCATTTTGCTTGTTCTTCTTCTCTCTTGGGCTGAAAAAATGTGTAAAGAAACACTTTCGAGTTACTTCAAGCAAATTGAAACAGACCTGATATTATACAAGAACATAAAAACAAAGTCACTCAAAACGCGTCTTGTTCGCTAAAAGTCGAAAGTAGGACAAAGTAACAAAGCATTGGATTTTTGATGGGTTTATTGTTCAAAATATGGCATCACTATATTTTTTCGATTTTGACATTAGACCGGTGTTGACTTCACAGACGTCAACCTACTTCTGCCACCTTCTTTAAATACATCTTGATGAAAACAATCCCAAACTAATTAATTTTGGGGGTGATTCCGAGCTAAGCCATAATTTGCTTGATATCAAGCCATAATGCAATCGTTTATCAAAAAAATTATATGCTCATTTGTGCATAATGTATGTGATTTCTGGATTGTTCGCCAGAAAACAAACATGCTCACTTGGGCCCAGTTTATGACATTTTGGTATTGTTTATTAAATAAAAAACATACTCATTTGTATCTAATGCTTGCCATTTCTGAATTGTTAATAAAAAATTAATATGCTTTTATATGGCTTATCTAAGCAATTTTGGTATTGCTTGCGAGCACCAAAGGAACCGAACAAAACAAAATAAGATGACAAGCACTTTTAAAATTTTATTTTCATTCTTCAAATTAGATATATTTAATCCATATAATTTTTTAATATATTTTCTGCACTTTTGTACAGTTTAATACTAACAGGAACAAAGACCAACTGAGAATCACGTTGCCATGTTCGGTTGCCCATGTTTGAGATAAACAAAAACAACAACAACAAAATTAATTTTTTTTTTACAAAAAAGCCCAAGACTACAGTTATTAAGCACAAATAGACGTGTTTATCAAAAAATATTTCAAGCCCAATTCTGGCATAAACTTCAAACGTAAATACCATGTTTTGAGATGAATTTGAGCTCTATTGAGCTGATTTCAGTTACGAACGCTTTGTGCTTGATTTAAGTCAATTTTTTCTCTCCGTGAAGATAGGCCTTACTACAACCACAGGCTTGAGGTTGATCTTAGCCCATTTTTTGGCTCTCCGTGCAGCTTCCTGAAAGTGTATTTTTTAGTTAAATATAAGTTTCATTTTTTTCAAAAAGTAAAAGCATAAAAATGTATATTTTATGTCATAACACAAAAATAGTTGAGTGTAGATGATCCCAAAGTGCCAAATAAGTGTTAATTTAATGAATTTTATAAAGTTTCAACAAAATTTAAAAGACAAAATGCAACCTTTTTATACTATAAACCTATAAGGTCACGGTATCTTTACTTTGTGCAAACGTTTCTAACACCTAGAAATAAGCGAGTCCGGCATAGAAAATAACATTTAGTCGCAGACAAAAAAAAAACAAACGTTAATTTTGTTAACAACGTTAACAATTTGTTCAATAAGAATGTTCTTTCCAAAAATTATTTCGTTGTTGTTCCTTTAATTATGATAACTTCAACCCAAATTGGCAAAAGTAACCTTCGGTATAAAGGAGTTCCATGAGTCCTAGATCTTATGCCACAAGTAGGGATTCTGGTCCCGGGACTGATTTCAAATTTCGAGATTTCAGGATCGTTAGTTAGGAATCTAGGATCCCGGGATTAGTCCCTGGAAAACAGAAAAAAAACAATTTTTGTAATAAATAAATAAATTCATATGTTTAGTTGGAAAGTTAAGATATTATTTTCAAAAAACAAATTGACCAAAGAAATAAAAAAAAACGACTTTGTACAGAATATATTCGTCTTTTTCAGTGAAATCTGTGAAAATAAAGACCAGGAATAAAGAATCATCGTATTGAACAAAATATATTCATAATTACCAGTCGTGTTTGCAAAACAGAAAACAATCCCTTTTTAACCAACCACACGGAGAAAAATCGAGGCTTTTAACTTGTTTGGAGGCAAACAAAATATGTTTGTGGATGATGTTGCAAATAAAGTTCTATTTAAAATTATCAAAAATTTGTTCAGACTGGAAGATAATATATTTGTGACACCTAAATTGAGAGAGAGTTGTAATGTTCGAGTATCTATCTAAAAATGTAATGTTCGAGTATCTGTTTAATTCAAACAATGTTTGTTTGTACCTAAACAACTCCTTTTTGTAGTGTTCTGGTAACTGATTGATGCAAACAATGCTTGTTTGTACCTGAACATTTTCTTATTTAGGTCCAAAAAATATTATATTCGGATCACAGTATGATGCGAACAATGTTTGTTTGTATCTGAACAATTGCTTTTTAAAGTGCAAAAATGTTATGTTCGGGTAACTGTTTCATGCAAACAAACATTGTTCACTCACAAACATTATGTTATTGTACATTAAGAGAGAGAGAGAGAGATAAATTTGCAAATCATATCTGCAAATAGAGAGTGAGAGCGTGTTTCTGCAAAGTCCCATGCGTTCTCAATATGTGCCAAACCATAATGTATTGCCAGCAGAGTTTGTTTGGGACAGCGTTATAAATTTTCTGCGTGCAGCAGACACAAACAAACAGTCTTGTTAACAGGTGTTACTCGAATGTCAAACTAAGTATTGCATTTATCTACTACTACTTTTAATTGCCATTACTCGAAAAAGAGTTTCGAAAAGAGAGAGAGTCGAAAAGAGAGAAATATTTATTATAAATAATTTTTTTTGAGTCCCTATTTTAGAATTTTATGTTATCAAAATTTATGGAAAAGTTCGGAAAAATCAACCAAATCCAGAAATTTAAAAGCAATTCCAGGATCCCGAAAATCCCGGGATTTCAGGACTTATAAGCCGCGGAGTTTCGGGAGTGGAAAAGTCCGTGATCCCGGGACTGGAATCCTTAGCCACAACTCATATGAGTTTTTGTTTGTTTTGTTAGTTTTTTAATACCCCAAGTTGACGTTTGGGACTCCCCACATATCCTCTATTAGACATAAGATCCGGGAACTGCACAAGCCATTCTATAACTCTCACTTATTTGTATGAAACAATTTCACGTTTTGAGGAATGTTGAGGATCATTAAACTTTATCAACTTCCATGGTATAAGCATTTCCTGCGTGGCATATGACAGTATCACTGTTTCAAATATTTTGACATACTTCATATGGTTTTTTTAATCAATAAAATAGGACCTACAACAAGAGGCCGTGAAGAGAAGCATATCCATATCATGGCTTTTCCGCTCCACATAATTATCGGTTCTTGTCTTATGTTTTAGGGTCGCATATTACATTTTTTAGCCGTCTCACATACATGTCCTTATCAGATCCAAAAATTTGATTCTTTGTTTCATTTGACTAAAAAACTTTTGTCAATTTTCTAGAAAGACATGTTTGTTCGTTAAAACAAGTCTAAGTTTGATGTTCTTGGGACTCATAAAGATAACTTTTCCCGGACTTCTACTCATTAATACTACTCCATTCAATCGATACCGTACAGTTCATTACTGGTGCTTTCAATGTGGTTTTAACATCTGTGAAATCGTGTGGCAAACATTGTGGCGGCATGAACCTGTATGAGAAAGCAAGCGTTCTTATCAGTGTTGCCAGAGAAAAGAACTGAAACAATTCTCAATTCAATTCTGTACAAGTCTCTAAAAAAGCCTATGACAAAGACTAGGTAATTATGCGGAGAATAAGCACAAAAAAGAGTATTGCTATAGGTTCATTGGTTTTTGAGGTATCTTCCGTAACGACTTCAAAAAATATTTTGACAAAAACGCGTTTGAAAGTTCTGGAACACATTTGAAAGCATACCAAACGCTTTAACTAAATCGGTCATAACTCCGTTATTTTTCCGAATTTTAGCATGCGGCTTTCACCAGACATTCTTGAAGAACAGCAAACGAAAGTTTAAAAATTTCGAAATTTATCGATGGTATCCGCCTATCCGCCTTAACTGGTCTTGGCTTTCTGTAAACGATATACTTTTCAGCAAATTCAATGCAATTTCAAAACATTTGCTTACTTCTTATTTCTTGATTTGTTACAGGAAATTTCTTAATTTTTTAGTTAAAATTTGCAGCAAATCAAAAATTAAAATAATCCTGAGCTGAAAGCTCTGGCAGCTATTGCTATGATGCTCTCATTTAATTATAATAATTTATTATTGTTAAAATTATCTTTTCTACCTATGCCCAAAAATTGAGTCAAAAATTACTTCATTTAGGGATTTTACCTAAAAAATTTACCCCAATCTGGCAATAGTGGGTCAAATAACAGAATTAGTTTGAGACACACACGGGTTACATTTGAGAATAATCAAAACATACACTTAAACAAATATTTGTTCCTTTAAAATAAAATTGTTATTGTTTGGGAAATACGCTCCAAGCCCTCCACACCCTGCTTCTTTTTTCGAAAAACTTTATTACTGTATCAAAACAAAGGTATAACATATACCAACATCTTACTTAAAGCATAAAAATGTACCTACTCCACATAGTACTAAACTAAGATTTCAGTACATTACTGGTCCCACAAAGAATGCAGAGTCTTTTTTTTCCTGCTTTGTGTGACAGAGAAAATCAAAAATGTTTGCCAACAAGTTTGACAAGCTCGCGATAATGCTTCTTCTGAAGCGAACCTGTTCGCGAAGGCAGCCGAGAGGCACATGAGATCGCAGATGTGAAAGCAACATGAATCATTTTGAGTTGTTCTGAGGTGTAAAATGGGTTATGTTTTAATTTACGCATCATTGTTTCTGGTTAAACAAGGGAAGTAATTGCTCTGAATACACAGTGAAACACTGAAAATAATTCTGATATACCACTATAAACAGGTGAAAGTACTTCCCCATGGGAACAAAACCCTAGCGGCGTTCTGCAAATAAAGGCGCGGAACATATTTTTTGTCGATATATTTAATTTAGGTGAACAGTGGATTTCTTTCTAATATGTTCGGTATTGGGATAAAGACGTTCAACAATGATTATGCAAACATTTTCTACCACATCATATCATTTTTGAGTTAAGGAACAAAATGCTCAAAAAAATTTATAAGATATTCCTGTTTTTTATATCTGTGTTCCCTTCTGTTGAAGCTAAGCCAGACCATTTATTGACAAACTGGTGTGAATTTTTGATGAGAATTGTTTGGAAAATTATTATTAACCCTTTTGGCCCCAATACTGTAAAAGTTGGAGACCCAATAATGCTGCGTCGAATTGCAGAGAAATGCACTATTCATCCAAATTAAATGTGTAAAAATATATGTGCCGTGCCTAAGTTTGTGATAGTACTGTCATGGGTTAGTACTTTCATCTCTATACAGCGGTATATAAGAATTTTGACTTTTTAAAAAATGTGTGTCTGTGATACCAACTCGTTGGAATTCCAATCAGGTCCGATTTTTTCTGAGGTTTTTGAAGATTTTTCTTTCAGAAGAAGTTTAATGAACGTTCCATAATTCCACGTACCATAATGAATAATATTTTTGAAAAATGTAGAGAAAAACTTTTTTTTTAAATAAACAGTCTTGCAGTTATCAATTTTATCCTAACTTTGATTCTTTCTTGTTTTTATTTTTTTTTATGAAATTATTCAATACCAATTTAATTCTCTTACAACTAATATAATAATGATATTAAAAATGATGCAAATAAGAGAATAAATATTAAATTCCGTTAATTAGCCATGACATACAGCAGTGATAATTCTTCTAAGGTTTGATTTACTATTAATGTTTCGACAAAAAGAATTTCAGAAGTAATTGTTCCTTTTATTTTTTTCACCACTGTATAGGTATTTTCTTCATCAGAGTCACCTCGTGAGTCGATGTAACCCTGTCTATCCGTCCGTCCCTGTGTTGTCCGTAAATATTGGTTAAAGAAAAGGAGTTAAAAACTTTTAAAAAAACAAATTGGCCATTTCAGCCCTTGAAAGGACTTTGACCGAACTTCTTAGGATCGATTGTGTTGTGTGTGTTATTAAATTTTTGCACACAATTGACCGAGAACTGGACCTACATGTTTTATGCCGACTCCGAACGGCTCATGTTCTCAAGAAGCTTTACTTGGCATTATTTACTCGCTGAGGTTTGCCATTGTCTGCAGAGAGGTGGTGACCGATCAGAAAAATTTTTTATTGAAAAAGCTTTTCGCCACGGCTGGGGATCGAACCCGGGCTCCGAGCATGCTAAGCCACACACTTAACCTGCATGCCACGGTCACCACAAAACTCTTAAAACTCTTTAAAATAAACATGGAAATTTTGTTTTTTTTTTATTGTCCCCTATAATTTCAAGTAAAAAAATCAAACATCGAATATATATTTATAAAAAAAACCAAGTTTTAACACTTTAAGGGTCATTTTTGAACCAATAAAATTGTTGTTTTCTTTGAGTAAATTTTTAGTTAGTTTTTTAAAAACTATTTAGTTTTTTAAAATATTTAAAATTTTCAGTTAGACTTTTATAGCGGAAAAATTTTAAAGGTATTTCAGTTTCTAATTGCTTGAGCTACACAAATAAAAATACTATGAATAAAAATAACCAAAGCAAATGTAAAAATCTCTGAGCACTAAAAACAAGAAAAACTGAAATATTTTGCAGACCTTTAATTACTGAAAAACTAAGCTGCCAAGTTGCTTTAAGATCACATCATAAAAGCTGCACAAAGAAAAATTATCTATAGTCCGTCGACTTAAAAAAACAAAAGCGAAAATCGAAAATACTTTTAGACGCAAACCTTTTTTAAAAATATTGCGAAATAAAGAAATAAATATACTGAGAATAAAAAAGTGACAGTAAACACATCTATCATTGCGATCGCCAACAACAACAAGCACAGGAAACACATATAAAATATAATCCACAAAGAGAAAAACACAACACAAAAGTACAAAGAATGAGCAAAACTTGACAGGGAAAACTTGCGATCCCCAAAAACAAAATATTTTCCGGCACAATCAGCAAAGAAAGAAAGTTTTCAAAATATCAACGCATACTATTCAGTCTATTGACGGTGTCGGTCCAGCGTGGTACTAAAAACAACACAGTGCGTTTCGGTAGAAAAACAAAAAAATAAGCGTGTGAAAAGTGTCGCCAGCTCGTTTATATTGGAACGAAGTAAACGTGATCTATTTTTGAAAAATATAAAAATTCTTGTGGCATAAAAAATAAGTGGCGCACGCCAACGTCGCGTTCCAACTCGTCTCTAATTGACGTCTTCACGCTCATAAAATTTAACGCAACAAGCACTAGACAGCCCTAGAAATCCATATAAATTTAGTGCTAATGAATTGAGTTTCACTGCTTGTGGTCCAAAGAAAAATATTTATTTCCATACCAAGTGGATAAAATTAAAGAAATAAAAAAAAATTTTGTCAAAACTGTGTATTTCAAAGTGTGTCAGCCAAATATAGACAGTTTTCAAATGAGTTTGGAAATTTCATTTATAGAATAAAAATTTTAAAACAAAAAAATTATTTTGAACAAATTTTCTCATACAACACGTGCTATTCTGCCTCAAGATTTTGGCAGCAATCCCAGCCGCTGTCAAGCTTTAGAGTGAATATAAAATTGAAGATAATATTAAGTGAATTCCCAGAAAGAAAAAGAAAAAAAATCGTATATTTCTGTGCAGACTTAAGTAAAGTACAAGCACAGAGAAAATGTTTTCACGGTTTCGTAACATTTTTTCCAAGTCAAAAAAAGACAAAGAATCTGAAGTGGCACAGGAAACGCTAACGACGCCATTAGAGCCAGAGATTGGGGCGGACAAGCTAAAAAATGGTCACGCTGAGCCTATAGCCACCAAAGCAGATACTATAGAAAATGGACACTTGGAAAGCGAAAAACTAAATGAAACTCAAGAGTTCAAAGAGTCTGTTGGAGATGAAGCTGTCAAAGTTAAGATATCTAAAGAAGTAAATGGTAACAAGGCAGAATTGCCCTTAAAAACTAATGAGACCAAAGGTGCTGTAGAGTTAGAGAAGACGGCTAAGTCTCTTGAAGAAAAAGTTGATCACATCAACAATGTTGGTGATGAAGCTGGCAACGCCAAGATATCTGCAGAAAACATTGATATAAAGGCAGAGTTACCCATAAAAAGTGCCGAAATAAAAGAGGCGATAGAGTTTGAAAAGGCAAATAAAGCTCTAGAGTTAAAGGTTGACACCATTCCCAGTGTTGTTGATGAAGTTGGCAAAGTGAAGGTATTTGGAGAAGTTAATGCGAACACGACAGAACTAGCCATAAAAAGCAACAAAACCAAACAGACGGTAGGGCTTGAAACGGCAACTAAATCTGTTGAAGAAAAGATTGACGTCGTCACTAATGCTGAAGTTGGCAAAGTTACCATGTCAAGTAAAATTAATGAGAGTGTAACAGATTTGCCCATTAAAAGTGCCGAAACCAAAGTGGCGGTAGAGTTTCAAAAGTCAACTATT
The DNA here is from genome assembly GCA_958299015.1 of Tetanocera ferruginea. Taxonomy (NCBI): domain Eukaryota; kingdom Metazoa; phylum Arthropoda; class Insecta; order Diptera; family Sciomyzidae; genus Tetanocera; species Tetanocera ferruginea. The sequence continues at coordinate 124,249,621 of OY282644.1, read as the reverse complement.
AATCTTGAGGAAAATGTTGACATCATCATTAATGATCTTAAGGATTCCGAAAATGTCACTTCTATGGCAAAAGAGATGCAAAAAGATTTTGAAAACGTCACCGATGTTACTAGAGAAAATATAGCTCATAATGAAGGAGAAAAAACACCGAAACATGTTATGGCAAAAGCTTTAATTGAACCAACTGCTGGCAAAGATCAAAACGAAATTCAACAAAATGTTGTCAAGAAAGACGTCTGTACAAATGTTGCTCATAACGGTTCAATTTCTGCTAAACTTGAAAAAGAATCTACAGTCAAAGTTGAAGATATAAACTCTGCTACAAAAACTTCTTCGAAAGAAAAAGTCGAAGAAAATACCGAAAAACATTATATAATACCAAAAGCAAATGCCGCGTTGAAACAGCATAACACAATCGAAAATGCAAATCTAGTTAATTCAGTCGAGAAGATTTCAGAAATCTCCAACGAAAACAAAGCAACAACCGTAAATAGTGTATCGCAGTTGTCTAGTGAAAGTCCCATACAAACAACAGACATTATATCAAAAGAAAAACTAGAAAATTATAATAATATCGTCTCTACACACAATTCTACTGCCATGTTGGCCACTCCAACCCTTGACCCAGCTCCAATTACAATTAATACAAGCGATTTTGTTTCGTCTCATAAAACTAACATTACAATTATAAATGATTCTAGCGCCATGTCGGATGATTTGACCAGCAGTGAAGTCATCACCAGCCCATCTACTACCGATAGCGGCAACGGTGGCAGTGAGCTAAACACCACAGCCACCACAATAGCCACACCAGAGGCATCATCGGCATCAACATCGCCATCAGCATCAACATCGTCATCGTCATCATTAACACCAGCTCCGGCAGCAGCAGCAGCAACAGCCACAACGATCACACCAACAACATTGATTGTCACTCCGACCGGAAATAATGGTATTGCCTGTAGCGCCATTACCAATAAACTAACGGAAATCTCCGAGGTTGCCGAATCTTTGGATGCAGCCATACGTGATGTACAAGAAGACGCCGACTTGGCGGAGAGTCATTCAACAAGTTCCTCTACTGAGAAAAAATTGGAAAATCATAGAAGCGCTAGCATTGAGGTTGGTATGAAATAAAAATTATTCTGTGTAAATATGTACAAAACCAAAAAAGAAAAAAAAATAATATATATAGTTGAATTTTTTTAATTTATACAAGTATCTAAATTAAATAAATCTTGCCATAAATTCTGTATATTTAATAATTGAAATTTTATATGTTTTAATATTGCAAAGAAAAGTGCTCTCAGGTAGTACTAAAAATATCAGGTTCGTAGCAAATTTTTATTCTAATTCTGAAGTGATCTTGAGCCAAGCGAAAAGGAACTTGGCTAGAAATAAATTTAATTCCAAATTTTATATGAACTACTCTGTGTTATATTTAACGTCCTATGGTCTCCGTGCTTTCACAAGGAGAAGAGAGACCCATGGACGGAAAGAAGAAGACGTTTGTTTGTTTTTGGTTTATTAGTTTTATTTTATTTAGTTTATTTCAACAATGGCCCGCTGTCTATGCGAGGCTGCGACCAGAGTTGGATTTATAATTTTATTATTTTAATCTAAAAGGCCCGCTGTCTAGGCGAGGCTGCGACCAGTTTAGATATTGTAGGTTTGAAACTATCTTTCTTTCTTCTTCGATCGTTTCTACGCCGGTCGGTGGTTTATAAAGGAAAATCCTCAGTTTTCGAGGGCGTTTCCATATTCCAATAATTCCAATAATTTCCAATAAGTGGAAATTCAAATAGATACCAACCAATCAAAATCAATACATTAGTTACATATATCTACGAAATGTAAATCATTATGTAGATTTACATATAGTTCTACTTCCCCTTAGTGATACGCGATCACGTACACTTTGCATGTTACGCAGTTGCAGGCAATGCACCTTACAAGCAGCGCAGTAACTAGGGTAGGTAAATGAACGGCCTTTGCTGACCATGCAAGCCAATGCCGATGCACCCAAACAGTCACTTGCTTTGTTTTTTGTTGTCGCCGACGTTTAAGTCGGAACCACTTGACAATAAAAACAAAGCATTGGTTTTGTTTATTTTGGTAATTTAAGCATATGCGCTTAAATTAGGTCAGTATGTTTTTCTTTTCTTGAACGCCGGCAATTTGAGTCGCTGTACTCAAATTGGGTTGTTGTCGTTCGTAGTATTATATTTTTTGTTTATTATATGTGTCGAAATGCAGATCGCTGCATTTTTGATATCGACATCTGGTAATAATATTTATTGAGTTGGTTCTTTGGAATTGGTGTGAGGTCGGGTGTACAAAGTGTACATGCAATGTTGTGGGATACAACATCCCTCCCCCCTTATAAAAGAAAATTTTTCTCCTTGAAGAGGTTGAAAAATTTTCTGTCGCGATACCACCGATCAGTGAGCAGAAATGAGGATTACATGAATTTTTATAATAACGAATAATTTTTTATAATTTTTATATACAAATACGTTTTAAGAATTTCATACAAGTAAAGAAGTATATATGAAGTTAAATTTATCTTATTATACAGGTATAATCATGTGACTGATTTCTAATATTTGTTGTTAAAAATTTGTTTGTCTAATAGTTATTAATCTACTTATATATATTGTTTTTGTTTTTTTTTTGTAATCTTATAAGGTAGGTAAGTAAAAATATTTTATACATTATGTTTTTTGTTTTTGTTTTTGATATTATTGATATTATTTTGTATATTATATGAAAATTAAAATTTAGAAGAACAAATTTATTTGTAACATCTAAGTATTTGTTTCAAAATATGAACTTGTGTCTATTTACATTTATATTTTTCTTATATACGGACGTATTTTTTTTTTTTTTACTTTTACGTTTTAAAAAATATTTTTATATATAGTTTGAAAGTTTTTGTGTTATTTCAATTTTTTTCGTTTCAATTTGTAAGCGGAATATATTTATTTTCTTTTTGCATATTGCCCCATAATTTCAATTTGTTAATTTAAGCGAAATATATTTTCTAGTTTTTGCGTTTTGTACAAACAAATTTTTTTTTATTATTATTATTTTTTTCAACTTGTAAGCGGAATATATTTTTTTTTTTTAGTTTTTGCGTATTGCACCATAATTTCAATTTGTTGATTTTAATTTTGTTTTCGTTTCAATTTGTAAGCCGAATATTTCTTTTTTTTTTTTCGTATTGCGTATGAATCAGCTAAAATTCGAGAGAAGTTAAAAAGTTTTGGTTCATGAAGAAAACAAATGACTGCCTATTTAAAAAGAAAGAAGTAAAATAACATGTTCCCTAGGCTTGTTAAAATCGTAACAAAATTTGTAGTTCTGATTTTAAGATGTGTTCGTATTAAGTTGTGGTATTTTATTTATTTATTATTATTTTATGTAATATTGTAATATTGACCAAATGTTGCATTTTAATCGGAGAATAATTTCAGGTTGTTATTGTGTATTACTTTAATTTTATTGCGAATTTTTATAGCAGTATTTTCGGGTGAAATAATCTTAATTATTTCATATGGACCTTCCCAAAGAGAAGAAAATTTATTTTTCCTGGTTTGGTTTCTAATCAAAACCTTTTCTCCAACGTTAAATGTTTTTGGTTTGGAACCTTTATCATACTGTTCTTTTGATTTCTCTTTTTTATATTTCAAAGTTTGGCCTGCAATTTTAAATCCGTGTTGTAGTCGTGCTTTTAACTCATTTGCATAATTTTCGTAGTTATAATTTAATGATGGATCTTTTTGTAAAGTGGATGGAATTTTTGCAGGGTATCCATAGAGTAATTCATGAGGGCTATAATTGGTGCTACTGTGAGGTGTGTTGTTGAAAACAAATATTGCATAAGGGATCCAATCGTCCCAAGTGAGAGGGTCATTATTGACGTAATGCCGGAGATATTCCGCAAGTGTGCGATGGCTTCTTTCAAGTGCTCCATTTGTTTGTGGATGATATGGAGTTGTTTGTAATTTTTTAATTTTTAATAGTTTACAGACTTCTTTAAATAAATCGCTGAGAAAATTAGTACCTTGATCAGTTAATAATGAATCTGGAAATCCAAAACGACAGAGTATCTGTTCTACAAAAGCTCTTGCAACTGTGGTTGCTTCTGCATTCTCTAAAGGTATAGCTTCAGTAAATTTGGTTAAATCATCTTGAAAAGTTAAGATGTACTTATTACTTTTGTAAGTCACTGGAAGTGGACCTACTATGTCTAAAGCCACTCTTTCAAATGGTGAAGAGCTCGTCGTTGTTATTTTCATTGGCACTTTTGGAGATTTAATTAGTTTATTTTTCTGGCATGATTCACATTTTCTTATGTAATTTTGTACATCAATTTTCATTGTGGGCCAGTAGTAATTTGGTTTTAATCTTTTTAGCGTTCTATTTACTCCTTGATGTCCTCCAAGTGGTGATTCATGATATTCTCGTAAAATTGTTTCTATTTCATTAATGTTTTCCAAAATTGTTCTTTTGTTGATATGCAAATTAATTGTTTTGTCGGAAAATATTTCTTTAAGCAATGTTTTAAAATTTTCTTTAAACTGTGGGTTAATGTTTGGGATTGATATGGCTATAGAATCATGATTTTGTTTGTAACTTTCGCTTTTTATTTTGTTTAGCGTTTTCTTTGCTAATTCTTGATCTTTTGAAGTTTTAAAAGGAATGGGTAATGTCGTTGTATGCAAATTAACGTTATTAAATGTGTATAACTCTATTTCACCTAGTAAAGGTTTTATAAACTGTGGAATTGATTTTATTATAAATTTTTCTTCTAAAGATTCTGTTAGAGGTAATATTAATATTTTTAATGCAGATTTTTTATTGAAATATATTGAATCTTGGGTTTCTATTATTTTAGAGATTGCATTCTTTGTATTTTTGAGTTCTTCAATTTTTGAATGAACATATTCATTTAGTTCCTTTTTATTTGTCATTTGGCGTGTCATAACTAAAACTTTGTTTACTATTTCTGAAAGTTTTTCATCTTCAGTGATTCGACTGAGTGCGTCAGCATTTGTATTGCTTTTCCCTGCTTTATATTTGATCGTATATTCATATTCTGATAGGAGAATTCGCCATCTAGCCAATCTGGACATTGGGTCTTTTAACTTCATTAGCCATTCGAGTGGTTTGTGGTCAGTGTAGATTGTGAACTTTTTACCGTAAATATAAGGTCGGAATTGTTTTACAGCAAAGACAATTGCAAGCAATTCTTTTTCCGTGGTGCTATAGCGTGTCTCTGCATCGTTCAATGTTCTACTTGCGAAACATATTGGCTTATCTTTTCCAATTATACCTTGAGATAAAACTGCGCCAAGTCCTGCATCACTCGCATCCGTCGTTACTATGAATTCTTCATCAAAGTTTGGATATGCTAATATTGGAGGGTTAATTAGTTTTTCTTTTAATTTTGAAAATGCTTCATCGCAGAATGCGTCCCAATTGAATTTGGTATCTTTTTTAAGTAGTTTAGTTAATGGTTTTGCTGTACTGGAGAAATTTTCAATAAATCTTCTATAATATCCAGCGAATCCTAAAAATGATTTTATTCCTTTCACATTCTTTGGAGTTGGATAAGTTTTAACTACTTTAATTTTTTCGGGATCTGGTTTTATACCATTTTCAGAAATTATGTGCCCTAAATACGTTAGTTCTTGTTTGAGAAAATTACATTTGTCAGGTTGTAGCTTAAGGTTGTGTTGACGCAATCGGTCAAATATTTTAATTAATTTGTTGTTATGATCCGATAAATCATAACCATACACAACGATGTCGTCGACGTAGACAAAACATTCAAATCCTTGTAAACCCATTAGTACGTTGTTCATGAGCCTTTGAAAAGTTGCTGGAGCGTTTTTTAAACCAAATGGCATTCTGTTATATTCGTAGTGTCCAAAAGGTGAGCTGAAAGCAGTTTTACATTTGTCAGATTCTTTAACGGGAATCTGATGAAAACCTTTGGCTAAATCCAGAGTGCTGAAATATTTTGCTCTTCCCAACTGGTCAAGTATGTCAGTAATATTGGGCAAAGGGTATGCGTCACCGACTGTTAAGTCGTTTAATTTTCGAAAATCGACTACAACTCTCCAACGTTTGTAACCTTCGGAATCTGCCTTCTTTGGAACAAGTAAAAGTGGCGAGTTCCATGGACTTGAACTTGGGCGAATAATACTATCTTCTAACATTTCATTAACCTGTTTATGAATTTCCTGTTTTTGACTTTCAGGTAGTCTATATGGTCTAACAAATAATGGAGGTTTGTTTGCTTCAGTTATAATTTCATGTTCTGAAGTTTCTGTACAAGTGAGGTGGTCTCCTTCAAAATAAAATAAATCGTTATAATTCCTACAAATTTCTAAAATTGATTTCTTTTCTTCTTTATTACAATGTGTTAGTTCTATATTTGTTTCTATCTTTTTTAGTCTATCCTTTATTAAATCTTTTGTTTTATCTAATTTGATTTCATTGAAATTTTCTATCTTTTCCCACTCATATTGAATTTTATTTAAATTTATTTCTTTAATATCTTCTGTTGTATTCATAAAAAGAACTTTAACTTTATTTTTAATTGGGCGTACCAGGGTTTCCGCCAAATATACTCCTGGTTTTATTTCTTTCTTGTGGATCACTGCATCTTTTGAATAAGCAAAAGGGATCTCTACAAGTTGTTTGCAGCGAGGTTGTAAGGTAATGGATTGCAGCCCGTAGACATCAGGTTGAGTTGACTCAATCCTGTTTTTACAATTCCTTTCATTATCCAAGAATAATGCCTTAGTTTCCTCTTTACTTGCTTTCACATTATTTTTTGTGATTTTGTTTTTACTTTGAGGTGACAATGTGATGGATTGCGGCCCGTAGACATTAGGTTGAAGATTCTCAATATGACTTATGCCATTCGGCGCATACTCCTGCTCTTCATTCCTATTTTCACAATTCCCTTTGTTACCCGTAGGCAACACATTGTTTCCCTTTTCTGTGTTTTTACAATAATCTACAATATGTGATTTTAATATTTTATTTTTGCTTACAGCTGCGTTTGAGCAGTCTACTGGTATTTCCAGTTGTTTTTTCTTGAAATCTATTTTACAGTTAAATTTTGTGAGAAAATCGCTTCCTAAAATTCCATCATAGGATAAATTAATATTTTTATTTAGAATATGAAAATTGTGACTCAGTGTTATCATCTGGTCATTATATGGAACATTTATTGTTTTTATCTGTTCACCTAATGTTTGCATTGAATTACCTGAAATGGTTGTAACTGTATGTTTACTTTGTTTGTTAATTCTGTACTTTTGTTCTGTGTTTTTTAAAAGACTAATTTGTGCGCCTGTGTCAACTAAAAGTGAAGTTATATGTTTGTCTGAAGGTTCGAGTTTAATACGAAGCACTGGCTCATCGTATCTTTCGCAAAAAGGTATTATAATTGAATATGTTAATTTTGTGCTTGGTGCATATCGGCTTTTATTTGCATCCGGGGAGAAGCGCCGCTGATTTCTTCCCGTGCTATTTCGTTTCCCGATGCATGATTTACGTGGTGAGTTTGATAAGGAGGATTGTATTGACCTCTGAATTGGTTGTTTTCTCTAAACGGATTTGGATATTGTCTGAAAGCTTTATTATTTTCTAAGATTCTGTGATTTTGGTGTTCTTTATATTCTTGCCTTGGCCGCAATCTACACTCTTTGTACGTGTGATTCGACCGTTTGCAGTATGAACAAAATATAGATTGTATTTCTTTCTTTATATTATGATGTTTGTTTTGATAAGAATTTTGACTATTATAATTAGAGTAGACATGATTATTTTTGCGATAGCACGAATTTTCAGTGTGCCCTGACTTTTTACAATATTGGCATGTTGGTTTAAAAGGTGAGGTTTGGTATTGCGAATTTTTTTCCAGCCGTACTGAATGCTCCTCGGCATACATGACGGCTTTCTTCAAGTCCCGCTCATTGTGAGCTTTAAGAATTAATCTTAAATTATGATTTCGCAAACCATCCTCGAATACCCGTATTGCCAAGTGATCGTTCTCGCGTTTTAAATATGTACGAACTGAAATTTCGCTAGTGCTAGAAAATGTAGCTGAATTTAGTGAATGCAGTAATTTTCCAATTCGTTCACCGAACTCTTTAACAGTTTCTCTCAAATTTTGTCTAGCTATCATAAGTTCGTTTTGAGCAGAGGCTCGCGTTTTTACTTCTTTGAACTCATTCTCCAAATCTTGTACCAAATCATTCCATTTGGTAAAAGATTTAAATTGGATGAGCTCAAAAGCTGAGCCTTCTAGCCGTGTTTTTATAACCTCTAGAATGAATTTATGTTCTGCGTCGGTCTTAGCAGAAGAAAAAAGTATATTACCGCATGCAATGAATTTATTTAATTCGGCTGGATTGCCGTTAAAAACCGGTACGATATTGTAAATGTCGTTCAACGAAAACTTGAGATCCATATTTAGGTACTCAGGATCAGAATCCGCGTCGAAACAAAAAGAATTTTCGAAAAATGGTAGAGAAGCAAAGTTCTGTACTACCTTAGTCGCGTGTTGACGAGTAAAAATTTTGAAAATATATTTTTTTTATCAGAGCAGAAAAATATATATATTTTTTTTTTCGCAAAAACTTTCAATCTACTTAAAAATTACTAAAATAAGTGAATATATATGTATATAATTATTTATTAATTATGTTTTTTTTTTTTTTTTTTTTTGCTTACTATTGTTTTAAATTCTTCCTGGTTCCTGGTTGTTGATGTGTAGTTGTTGATGTATTCTTGAGTTATTGGTGTCGTTGATGTGTTCAATCCCTTTTTCCTGCTTGACGTTGTTTCTTCTTTTTTTTTCTGTTTGTTGTTGATGACGCCAGGAGGCTCTTAGTAGCCCTATAGCTCTGGTTATCCTGGTCTTTGTTTATAGGTTTCCTCTGATGTTGTTGATGCCAGGAGGCTCTTGGTAGCCCTATAGCTGGTTATCCTGGTCTTCGTTTATAGATGGGCCAGGAGACTTCACGTCTTATAGCTGGTTAACCTGGGCTTTTTTTTTTTTCACTTTTTATTCACTTTTCACTGCCGCTGTTATAGCCTCGGCACGCTTTTGTTTTTTTTTTTTTATATTTTCACTTTTTTAAAAACAAATTTCAAATCCGATGTTGAAGCCTCGGTACGCTTTTATATTTTCTTTATTTTCCTTTTTTTTTTTTTTTACTGGGATGTAGCGATCCCACCGCTGCCACCAATGTTATATTTAACGTCCTATGGTCTCCGTGCTTTCACAAGGAGAAGAGAGACCCATGGACGGAAAGAAGAAGACGTTTGTTTGTTTTTGGTTTATTAGTTTTATTTTATTTAGTTTATTTCAACAATGGCCCGCTGTCTATGCGAGGCTGCGACCAGAGTTGGATTTATAATTTTATTATTTTAATCTAAAAGGCCCGCTGTCTAGGCGAGGCTGCGACCAGTTTAGATATTGTAGGTTTGAAACTATCTTTCTTTCTTCTTCGATCGTTTCTACGCCGGTCGGTGGTTTATAAAGGAAAATCCTCAGTTTTCGAGGGCGTTTCCATATTCCAATAATTCCAATAATTTCCAATAAGTGGAAATTCAAATAGATACCAACCAATCAAAATCAATACATTAGTTACATATATCTACGAAATGTAAATCATTATGTAGATTTACATATAGTTCTACTTCCCCTTAGTGATACGCGATCACGTACACTTTGCATGTTACGCAGTTGCAGGCAATGCACCTTACAAGCAGCGCAGTAACTAGGGTAGGTAAATGAACGGCCTTTGCTGACCATGCAAGCCAATGCCGATGCACCCAAACAGTCACTTGCTTTGTTTTTTGTTGTCGCCGACGTTTAAGTCGGAACCACTTGACAATAAAAACAAAGCATTGGTTTTGTTTATTTTGGTAATTTAAGCATATGCGCTTAAATTAGGTCAGTATGTTTTTCTTTTCTTGAACGCCGGCAATTTGAGTCGCTGTACTCAAATTGGGTTGTTGTCGTTCGTAGTATTATATTTTTTGTTTATTATATGTGTCGAAATGCAGATCGCTGCATTTTTGATATCGACATCTGGTAATAATATTTATTGAGTTGGTTCTTTGGAATTGGTGTGAGGTCGGGTGTACAAAGTGTACATGCAATGTTGTGGGATACAACATCTGCAAGAATATTTAATATCAAATATCAATTATTATGGAAAAAACTGTTTGTTGTATGCCGTGAAATTTTTTTAAATTTTAAGTTCTTATTAAAAACACTTACAAAATTTAAAAGTTTATAAAACAAATGTTGGTTGCTTTAAGCTGCTAAAAGATCGTTAGAAAATATGAGTAGATGTTTAAAATTTTGGACAACAAATATTTGAAACGAAAAATTTTTTAATCGTCATATGTGTCGATAAGGTAAGTGTTAACAATTCAGCTCATGCTTTAAAATCAAGTTGTAAATTCCATCGATTTGTATTATGAACCGAATTATTTAATAACTGGTTATCGGTTAACAGCATTAACAAATTAATTAACTGGGTATCGGTAATGGTTGCCATATATTAACATGGTATATTAACCGGTAAGTTATGAATTAAAAACCAAGCATAAATTTTTCATAATTTATATCATACGATTCGTTTTATTGGCATTAAACTGGACATATTTGGACATATTTCGAGGCATGAGAATTTTTGATGACAGTTTCTTTAATAAAATATATAAAGAAATATAAACAAAATTTAAAATTATTTTTTTAGCTCAATAATACCGACACTTTAATTCATGATACTTGTTTCAAAAAAGTTTAAAAGATTCTAAAGTAAGGGTAAAATTTACCACAATCCCAATTGAGGTTAACAATAGCTCAGGGCCGGCCCGAGAATTTTTTGGCACCTTAGGCCAAGGGTTAAAACTGCGCCCCTAAAAGTTGAATAAACTTACTTTAATGTAGAAAATTTAGACCTTAAAGTAAAACAAAAGGAAAAAAATATGAAATTCTCAACTATTTGAGTAGATTAATTAATTTTTTTGGTCAAATTATTCAATGAAAAGGTTGAAAATTTCAACTATAAAGTTCAAAAACGAAAATTTTTACAGCAAAAAATTTAAAAATTCAACAGAAAGGTTGTCTTTTTCAACCCAAGTAGTTAGCAATACAATTAAAAGACCAACTTTTCCACCGTAAAGTTGAAAAATTGAACTTACAGTTGACTTTTTCAACTCAACAAGTTGCAAAATTTAACAAAAAACGTTTCATCAACGCTAAAAGATGACAATTCAACTAGAAGGCCAATTCTTCAACCGAAAAAATTGAAAAATTTAAATAAAAGTTGGCTTTTTCAACCTTAAAAATTTCGAAATTCAACTGAAAGGTTGTTTATTATTCTTATAAATTAAATTGAAAAAATTTAAATAAAAGTTGGCCCTATATATATAATCCTTAATAAAAAACAATACGAGCAATTGATATAGCCCGTTTCAAAAGAGAAGAACATTTTTTGGTTTCATTTTTCGATGCGCAGTGAGAAATTATTTTTAAAGCTAAAAAATTTTTTAGAGCGTAATTTCTTGCTCATTTTGTACTGTTCGCTGAACTTTATGCTTTTCTTGAGTGTTTTTTACTATATTTCTATATATTTAAATGTGCAAACATTCAGAACAACTGATCGCACAAGTACGGTGTTGCACCGACGGCTCGCAGCAACCTGCATAAAAATAAAAAATAAATTATTTTCTCAAGAAGAAAAAATTGTAAAGTGAAATTATGGCTAACAAATTATTTTTTTACGCTCCCTTTTTTTTCAATTTTGATTGATTGATTTTGAAAAATAAAATTCAGTACTTCCGCAGCGCAGTTGCGATGAACAACAAAATTCAGGAACATACATTAATATTTTTTCATTTATTTTTCTGCTCAGAGAATGTTCAATTTTTTTTGTTAAAGTCGACCAATCAGAATGAAGAACGCTCTCAAAATTAATTTCTTATTCTCAAACATGCGCGAAAATGTTCTCTCTTTTGAAACAGGCTATAATTTCTAGAATCTTTTTATTGATATAAAATTATAATTGAAATTTTTTTTTAAATTTTCAGTAGGCTGCGTAAACAAAAAAATTTAATTGTAGAAAATTTAATCATTCATTGCAAAAAAATATGTTATAAACATGTTGAGTTTTTCACTAAATTTCTCAACCCATAAACATGAAAATCTGGACTTAACTAGTTGAAGAAGTACATTTTAAAGATGCTCAATTCGTCTCTTAGGTTGAAATACTTCTTGAACTCAGCAATGCAAAAAAACTTTGCCAAAATAGTTGAAAAAATTTACTAAACACTTTGAAAAATTTGTTCCCTAAAGTTCTAATAAGTTTTATTAACTTATGAAAGTTGAAAATTTGAGGTAAATAGTTGAAATTAATAATGAAAAATTAGTCAATTGCGTTTAAAATAATTTTAAAACTAAAAAAATTAAAAAACTTGACTCAAATAGTTACAAAATTTAACTTAAATGTTTAAAAAAAATAATCTTTTAGGTTTAAATTTTATATATTTATTGATTTCAACCAATGAAAGGTTTAACATTTGAACTTTAAAGTTGAAAATATAAAATTATATAGAAAAAATTTTGGTTTTTTTGGTTTAAAAAAAAAAAAAAATTTCGCTGAGGTTGAACATTTACTCTTGAGTTTTTAACAGTGTATAATATGACGTACCATACTTATAATTTACTTTTAAATGCAGGCAAGTCTCGTAGGTCCCAATAACTTATGATAGTTTTATAAATATGGCGCCCCTATCTACAAAGGCCCCGAGTCCGGACCTTACTGGCTCGGCTCAAGGGCCGGCCCTGCAATAGTTGATATAGAGAATACGTGATCGTTGATGGTAGAGGTTGGGACGATTGTTAACAAAGCTTCGGAAATATGCAAGCTTCTCCGTTTTTTTTTTAAATGTTGTTCTTTCCGGAAGATTTGTATTTTCCGAGCAATTTTGACAAAAAAAAAATTAAATGTTTTGAGATATGTTAAGTTTAGGACAGCAAATGTTGAGGTTAGGAACCACACTTTAAGACCAATTTTTTGATGTGTGGTTAACATTTTTGCTCTCACAAGATAAAAGGACAGGGTCTGATTTGAATGTTTTTTTTTTAAATATATATACATATCGTCATCAAAAATCCAAGAAGGCGTAGCAACATTTTTATATTTTCATAAAAGAAGACGAAAAGTTTATAAAAAGGAAAGTATTTTAGATTGAAGAACAACTCTTTCTTTTGAATTTCGTTAACAAAATAGTTATTTTATTTAGCTGGACGGTTTAGTAAATTAATTTAAATAAATCAAAATTAAATTTATCATTTTAGTTGTACCTAAATTATATTTTTATAATAATATCATTTTTACTACACTCAGAAAAAAGTTTCTCGAAATATGATAAAAAAGGCATCACATTTGGAGAAAAATAGAATAGACTTTGCTCCAGAGTATGCTTTTCTCTAAATGTGATACTAAAAATGATAAAAAGCTTCTATGAAAAAGAGAAATGCATAAAAATATCGTTTTGAGAGAAAAATACTTTTTTTTTATGAGCAAATATTTGTTTTTATTGAAGAAAATACTTATTATAGTGAATTTTTTATCAAAATATAGGAACAATTTTAAGTTTTCAATAAATTTTTCTCTATAAATGAGAATTTTTTTTATGCGAGAATAATTCTTATCATTATTAGAGACATTGAAATATTTCCATTTCCTAGAAGTGAAGAAATATTTCATCGAAAATGTGAAAATTTATTTTTATTGCAGAAAATTATTTTTGAAAAAGAGAAAATTGCTATTATCGAAAATAGAGAAATTTTTTCTCAGAAAAAGATATATGTTTTTTTCTGAGTGTAGGGATATCTTTGTTAGCACATTATTTGTTAAGGCGGTCTTCTCATTCAAAACCCGTTTTTTTGACCCTTTTTAAAAAAATTCTTATTTGAAAACGCTAAGAATAATTGAAAACTTTTTTATGTATTGTATTACAAAAGTTTCAAAGTAAATAAAAAAATTTTTTTTGCCTCGATACGTGGGCTGTTCAAAAAGTAATGAGACTTCAAAGTTGGTGGTGAAAAAAAAGGTGTCGTCACGGCGGCCACGATTCCGGGTCTCCGGAGCGTCTGAAATGAAAAAAAAGGGGTTATAATCAGTATAGATGTAATTCTCGGGTGAACCTCAAGCTTAATTTTTGTGATTTTTTTTTGACAAAATGGCGGCCATTAAAAAAAAGAAATTCAATTTCGGGCTTTTTTTTGTAGTTTAGTGTAAAAAAAAAATAGTAAAAAATTTTTTTAAATTATGGTCGAGGTTCACCCAAGAATGGTGACAATTCTGCGTCGATTCCACTTTGTTTCATGAAAATCAGTTCAGTTGAACTGGAGATATCATGGCCACCAGTTCGAAAAACGTGGTTTCGAGATAAACGCGTTTAAAGTTTGAAGTAATTATTTTTTAGTTCATTTTGACGAAGACCTTGCTTCACAAAAAAGGCTGTATCTTCTAAAGTATTTCGAATTTCTAAAAATCCTTTTAGGGGCATATTCACAACTACCCAAGCTATAAATAAATCCAAAAAAAAGTTGAAGTTTTGTTTTGACCTAAAGATTTGACCTAAAAGTTGGATTGAGCAAAATCAAATTAATTTATGTTAAATTTTCTTGAAGATTGTAACACAAGAATATTTGTACAAAATTTCATAAGAAATAGAGTATTTAAATAATTTTTTAACAAAAGTATTAAACAAAAAACAAAACCACAAATAATTTACAAAATATGTGATCCGACTAATATGACAAAAAATGTTTGTTTTTAGAATAAAAATAAGTTTTCATTTATAAGGGAATAATTTCAATTTTCGATATCAACATTTTTAATGAATTTAATGACCTATCAAATTATATTAATCGTAGCATTAAAGTATTGTACTAACTTGATAGACTGAGGCTCTGAGGTTTCCATATGACACTGAATACATATATTTCTTAAAGGCTAAGTTTAGTTTGATAAGATATTAAGGAGGTTATTATGAGATTTTAACGAACAGATAGTCCGTCATCTCTAATCATACAAGTTCAGAATTTGTTTAGTTCCGAATTGAGAAAATGCAAAAAATGTATTTATTCGAACGGATATTAAGTATAGCTATAAAAAGTATAGCTCTTTAGAATTTGAGGGCATTTTTTAAAAATAAATTTAACTTTCTCATCTTTTATGATTTTTTTTTTATGTGTAAATCACACATGATATGTGGTGACCGTGGCATGCAGGTTAAGTGTGAGGCTTAGCATGCTCGGGACCGAAGTTCGATCCTCAGTCGCCGCAAAAGTTTATTTCAATAAAAAAATTTTCTAAAAAAGGTGGTAGTCATGATCAGTTAAAAAAAAAAAAATAAAAGGTGGTGGTCATGATCAGTTTAGTGTTAAGTCTATAATAAGTTCTTATTAAAAAGATAAAAGGGTAAAATTTAAGACACAAACATCATCGTCATCATCATCTGCTATGACTTTTATTTTTTGTATTGCTCTTTTACTCTATCGATCATTATCTTTACACTTAACACATTTCTTATTCAGAACCATATCACATTTCATATTCTTAGGACTGGCACTCACGCTCTACCGAAGATGAATCGTTTGTCACAGCCTCGGAGGGCAATTTTACGCCACATTCACACTCATCATCCTTTCAAACTGCCTCCGGACGTACATCGTCATTCATCAGCTCGGATAAAAATTCGTTTGATGCCAGCGAAGCGGATGACTCGACGTTTGCCTTTGAAATGCCTGAACTGACAACACCTCCACCAATGCATAATATATCTTTTGAAAGCTCGGAACATAGTTATCTCTCGGCACAGCAATCGCCATCACCTTTAGGCGCCGCTGCTACAGCTGCAACCGGCAAATGTCGCATCATACCCATAGAGATAGAGCCACGTGATGAGATACAGAATAATAATAAACAATATCAAGATCATGATCATGATCAGGATAGTATTGTGGGCATTGAGGAGCTGCACAGTCAGAGTGTAACACCCACACCAAACCATCCACATCAACATCACCATTACGAAAGTATTCCCATTGAATCGGAATCAGAACATGAGGCATCCTCATCGTGTATAGCCGATGCACCATCCATGGAGATTCTAACAGAGGTCACACCAATGATATCAGTCACACCCGAGGTGAGCAATTGCGCCATAACACCAACAACCGGCCAAGCTACTAACACTAACAAACCTCCAAATGCTGCATGGCGTCGCAATAAATATTACGAGAACATAACAAAGCAAACGATCAAAGGATTTTTATGAAATCTTCAAGAATAGTTTGCTTATCTTTTGCTTTTTGAAATTTTTATCGTTTTTAAGATGTTGCTTCAAATTTGACGAATTTTACATAAACTATTTCTTAACCCATAAGCACTATTATTTATTAACCTTGAACTTGTTGTATGGATGAATATAAAATTAAGTCTTTAGCTAGAGTGTTTTTATCGTTTATATAAATATCAAAATACACAATATTTTTTGTTATTTTTGTTTTTTGTTTTTGTTTTTTTTTTGTTGTTATATCGTCGACAATTTTGAAAATTAATTGAATGTCATAACTTTTCGACGTCAAAGTTATTTTGTGGCGTTTGCCAAGTTTTTGCTTGGCGGAAATAAAATATTTGTTTATTTTGCGGAGAAAAAATTTATAAAATAAAAAATTTGATATTAAGTTAAGAGCACGATAGATAAATCAGATATATTAACCAGAGAATTCCAAATTTAGTGGTTTTTTTTCATTACTTGAATGATGTAGTTAAGTAGTTTTTATTTTTGAAACAATAAATATAATAATATTATTTTATAATTATGCTTTATATTATTTTTAATATTTTTATAATATCATAACAATATAGCCATTATTTTTTAATTAATCATTTACAAATTAACTTTTTATATATTATTTGATTTATATATTTCATATTTTATTTTATTACACTTGACCATAATAAAGAAATTTTTATAAACATTTAATATTGATTTCCAGCTTTGAAATATTTTTTATTATATAATTCATCGGATCGTTTTCTGAAGTATAAAAAATACGACCGTGTTATAAAGGACAAATAAGTAAGCAGTTTTTGTTAAAGACGCAAAAACTCGAAATACTGTTTTTAATTTTTTTATGTTGTTGATGATTTTCCATAATTCGTGTTATGATCTTAAGCGAAGTCGTGGCCAATATCCTAGACCACAAATTTCCGCTAAATTTTTCATCTCATAACATCCCAGAGTAGTCAAAGTATGTACAAAAAAGTACAAAAATAAATATTCAACAAACAAAAAAGTTCAGCATTCTATCCTTTACAACTCAATTCAAAAGACCTTTACTAACAGATGGAAACGATAGACAAAAGTTTTAAAATACAACTATTTTTTCCAAAATTTTCCGTCGTTAAGGAGTTGAAGTAGAGTAGATCAGTTCATATAATTTTACTTTTAAAAATCCAATTTTTTAAGCTAACCCAGTAACATTTCAGGAAGGTATTTTTTATGAGCTAAAAATTTTTTGTTTTCATTGTTAGTATATTCACACTGTCATTGAATTGAGAGAAAAAATACACACGAAACCAGTATTGGTTTTGATTCTATTTATATGGCAACTTCTTATTTTTTCCTAACAAAAATATTCCTGCAATGAAGAGTTAATCTAGAATGAAAAATCCGAATTGTTTGTTTAATATTTTTTGTAATTGTTAACATTTCCTATGTTAACAGGGCATCTCATAACAGAAATGTAACAAATTTTGCATTCGCTTTGCTTCAAAAATATTTGAGAGCTTTACGAATTTAAAATTTTTTCAATATCCTTTTTCTTGTGTTTAAATTGATGGAAAAACGTAACGTTTTTATAAACTAAAATTTTCAGTTTCTCTTTAGCACATTCATCAGATAAATTCTGTTTTCGACCGCAGCGTGTTCATCAAATGTTCAAATATTTTGTTTTCGTTGTCAAAACAAATTTACTAACGTTATAAAATACAAAATAACACAAATTTTGTGTTGCATAGTTTTAGGCATGTCTTTTAATGTTTCTGATAAGTTAAAGTGCTTTTTCGTCAGGGCTGCATTATGAAGTTCACAGTGACTTCGGAGAGTTATGTAAGTTAAGAGAAATACTAACAGAGAAATAACAGAGAGTACAGTAGTGGTGCCAGAAAATTAAATTTAATTTTCAGCTATTTACTACAGACAAAACAATTTTTGCTGAACAGACATAATTCCAGCACATCCGAATTTTTTAGTAATCTAGTAGTACTTGATTATTTATATTGGTCATAATCCACAAGAATATTTTTCCTTCAGTCATTAGTCTATGAAATCAAGATGATGATAAACTTTGTTTATTGAAAAAAACTTAATTGAGAATGTGTCGAGTTGAACCATTTTTTAAATTAATTTTATGAATTAGGTAAAAAGTTATATATATTGATTTTTTTGTTAAGGCTTTTTTTTACCTTCGAAAAATTTTTTTCAAAAAAACATAACATACTAACATAATATTGGGAACATACTGTGAAAATTTCAAGTAAATCCAATAAGTATTTTTTTTTGTTTGGTGAATATTTTATGTAGGCAAGTCAGGCACAAAATCACCTCATGAAAGGTGATCTATCTTTTTTTCATACATTATTATGTATTCTTGCAAGCAAAGTACTAATGCAATGTTGTTTTTGTATTTTTTCTCAAAATTACTTAAATAAACTTAAAATAAATAAATAAACTTAATTGAGAAATTGTTGAGTTGAACCATTTTTTAAATTAATTTTATGAATTAAGTAAAAAGTTATATATATTGATTTTTTGTTAAGGCTACCTTCGAAAATTTTTTTTTCAAAAATTTTTTTTTTGCTTTTAATAACATAATATTGGGAACATACTGTGAAAATTTCAAGCAAATCCAATAAGTAGTTTTTTTTGTTTGCTGAATTTTTGTATGTAGGCAAGTCAGGCACAAAATCACCTCATGAAAGGTGATCTATCTTTTTTTTATACATTATTATGTATTCTTGCAAGCAAAGTACTAATGCAATGTTGTTTTTGTATTTTTTCTCAAAATTTTGTTTTTGTTTTTTCAAATATACATACACTTGGGAGCTATTTATACTTATTATTTATCGATATTTTTTCTCTTAGAATGCATTTCTCTTAATTGTTTTATTTTTATTTATTTATTTTATTTTTATTTATTAAAAAGAATTAATGAAAAATATTTTATTTACCAAAAAATATGCTTATTTTAAACAAATATTACCATAGAATTATTTTAATACTTTTTTAAATAACCATGTCTTCGGCCACTTTCTACTTCATTTATCGGAAACCAATGATCCGATTTGGATGAATCTTTTAGTTTTTGATAGTCAACAGCCAAAAGCATCGTAAAAAATCTCTACAACCGATCGTTTTTTTTCTTTTATAGGTAGCTCTAAAAACAACGGAATTAGACCTATTTTAATGCCTAAAAATACCTGTTTTTGTAAATTTTGAGTTTTGAATGCTATAGTTCCGTAATTTGTTGAACAAACCTCTTTATTTTGGTACCAGCAATAACGGCATTAATTCTTAACATATTCCCGTTTTGGATTTTATATTCAAATGAAGCACAAAAATTTTTTGATAACAACCAGCGGGGTTCCTTTTTTTTTTTGTTGGTCTGCTTTGGCATAACAAACGAAAACAACAACAACAAGAACAACAACAATATTAATTTTAAAATGAAGTTTGATATTTTTGCTAGTCAATATAAAAGACCGTTTGTCGATATCTTTAATAACTTTTGTAAAATTAAATTTTCAGCGAGGCATTACATTTTGTGTCGCCAAGGTGAAAGTTGGCCTTAAATTGAGACCTTAAATAGGTATGACGAATTATTTTGCGGAAAAAAATATAAATTTTCTTTCAGTCTTTTCTTTCAATATGGTTAATTTTTCCAGGGCAGAGAACATTCTTATACAAATAAAATTTTTTTTTAATTTAATATTCTAAAAAAAAGAGAAAAGTGATATCTTAATCAAATTTTGCACAGTACCTACATTTAAAGATTATTCGTGTATAAAAGGTTTTATTATTTTTTCGGACTGTTGTGTGCTGCTGCAAGTTCAAAAAAGTATCAAAAAAATTACAGTATTGAAAATTTACAGTTAAAAAGAAAATAATGTGATTCAACCGGTTAGAAATCCCCTTCCCCTATCCTTGATTTCATTGCATTAAGCGCTATTTCGAATAATTTGCACCTGGAATTGTAAAAGGAAATTTGGGGTTTTAAGATAAAACCCAATATTTTTTTGAAAATGTTTAATGTAGATGTGTATATTAATCAACCGTCAATATTCATGAGTGTTATAAAAAACATGTGATGCATTTATCCGATATTTTAAAAATGAAGGATACCTTTACCAATTTTGAGTGAAAAGTTATTCATAATAGGGCAGATTACGTCAGTCTTTGTTTTAGTTAAGTTTTTGTAAAAAATTCTTACAATATTCGTGAAAGAATTAGATAGGCATGATAAATCGATAAGGTACTTGAGCAGTAGTATGTAGACATGCTCTCAAAACCAACAAGAATCTGAACAAAATAGTAAAAATTGTTAATTTTTTTATAATAGTGATAATTCCAGCATAATTCAACATCGAATTACTTACAAAAGGCTACCGGAAATTGTGCCGGTTAATAAAACACAAATTAGGTCTGTTCCCGTACTCTTAATTTCAACAGTTTTTGCGGATTAAGTCCAAGAAGGTTTCCAGTACTCGAAGAAATAGTTAAAGAAAGTGCAATCGAGAGTGTACAAAATTTCTCTTCCCTCTCAAAAGTTTAAAGTTTTAGTCCGAAAAATTTCTTCTTTTGTTTATATCTATTTTCGAGAAATTGTTTCATTTTTGTCCAAAAAGTACGGGAAATTATCTTATAAGTAGTATCCATCCAAAATTTTGTATCGCCTTGTTAATATGCTCCTTTCGAAATAATAACTTAAAGCCAACGATATCATCAAAACTTTTGATTAAACGTATTTTGCCGAATACACTTTAGTTCTAGCCATTTGATGGTTTTTGTTAAGATGGTATTTCGTCATAAATTCATTAACAATCATATGTTTTCCTATAATTTTCCTATAATCTATCGATTGAGTTCTTTTAGAAAATTAAAGTCTTTTGAAACTAGTCGAGCGGCAACGCGATTCATGTCCAAACAATCGTTTTAAACGATACGACTTGATACGCGAGACACTGAATTATGAATTATTATTTAAATTATGTACTCAGTCACCACTTAAAGACGTTGTTGGCCGACCAAAGCGAGGTAAATCTTTCACGACATCCCCAACACCTTTTGAATGTACTCTTCCAGTCATGTTCATGTTCTTAATAATAACATCGAATCACCTTCAGTGAACTTTTAGTGATTCGGAATACAAAAATTCATGCAAATTTTGAGAAAATTCTTTGTTCGATATATTATTTGACCTGCATTTTTAGGATTATAAAACCTATATAAATTCGAATTATAAAAAGTGTCAGTTCGTTCAATGCACAGTTCAGAACTATTCTAAATCTGGTCCATTTTTTGCAGGAATGTTGGAAAAAATTCACTTTTAAAAATGCCACATAAAAAATATTTCCAAATAATCGATCTTAAAGTTTTTCATAAATTTATATATGTATGAAATCATTGAAATGTTTAAAATAACTTTTACCTATGGGGCCAAAATTGATCGGGTAATGGCCGCAATATTTTCAGCGGATATTGATAGTATATCAAGAAATGTAATGAACATAAAATATGAACATTTAAGGCTTCTCATTCAAACCCCGTTTTTTGGACCCTTTTTAAAAAAATCCTATTTGAAAACGCAAAGAATAATTGAAAACTTTTTTTATTTATTGTATTACAAAAGTTTCAAAGTAAATAAAAAATTGTTTTTACCTCGATACGTGGGCTGTTCAAAAAGTAATGAGACTTCAAAGTTGGTGGTGAAATAAAAGGTGTCGTCACGGCGTCCACGATTCCGGGTCTCCGGAGCGTCTGAAATGAAAAAAACAAAACGGGGTTGCAATCAGTATAGATGTAATTCTCGGGTGAACCTCAAGCTTAATTTTGTGATTTTTTTGACAAAATGGCGGCCATTCAAAAAAACAATTCAATTTCGGGTTTTTTTTTTGTAGTTTAGTGTAAAAAAAAAAATAGTAAAAAATTTTTTAAAATTATGGTCGAGGTTCACCCGAGAATGGTGACAATTTTGCGTTGATTCCACTTTGTTTCATGAAAATCGGTTCAGTTGAACTGGAGATATCATGGCCGCCAGTTCGAAAAACGTGGTTTCGAGATAAACGCGTTTAAAGTTTGAAGTTTGAAAAAAATAGCTCATTTTGACGAAGACCTTGCTTCACAAAAAAGGCTGTATCTTCTAAAGTATTTCGAAAAAAAAGGCGAAAAAAAAAGTTGCTCAATGAGAAGACCCCCCCCTTAAAGCAGTGTGGCTTACCATGTTTTTGCAATATGCCCTTCAATTGTAGTCAGTGTGATAGCGACATCTGAAAATTTAAAAACTGAAACTTTTGCTTAAAAACTTATTGTAGCCATCACTGTAGCTTGCTTATATTTCATAGAAAATAAAAACTATTCACAAATGAAGACTCTTCAACGCCAGCCGTTGTCGTGACATACATGTATGTGACAAACAAACAACAGTTTGTTTTTTTCACAGTTTTCAAACAACAGTTTTCACCTTGACTGAGTTTTCAGTGATTCGGAAGTGAGGTTTAGTGAATTTTTGGAAGTTTAGTGAATTCGGATTCGGAAGTTTAGTGAATTTTCGAAATTTTATGCAAAGTTTGAGACAAATTCTTTGTTCGATATATTATTTATATACCTGCATTTTTAGGATTATAGAACCTAAATAAATTCGAACGATAAAAAGTGTCAGTTCGTTCAATGCAAAAGGTTATTGTAGTGGGGCCAGTCCCTATTTGGAACTAGTTCAGAGCTTTTCTAAATCTGTTCCATTTTTCTGCAGGACGTTGGAAAAAATTCACTTTAAAAACTATTTAAAGAGAAATTTTTAAAGTGAATTTTTTCCAACGTCCTGCAGAAAAATGGAACAGATTTAGAAAAGAAAGAAATATTTAAAGAGAAAAATATTTAAAGAGAAAAAAGAGAAAAACAAAAATCTTGTAAAGATATTTTTTCCGCAAACATAAAATTTATGTCAGTATGATAATTGATGTCAGCAATATCTGAAAATTAAAAAACTGAAACTTTTGCTTAAAAACTAATTCTAGCCATCACTGTAGCTTGCTTATATTTCATAGAAAATAAAAACTATTCACAAATGAAGACTCTTCAACGCCAGCCGTTGTCGTGACATTTGATGTCGTCCGCTGGTGATGATGAAGCTACATAAATTTACAAAAGCTTAAAGTTTTTTGATTTTTTATTTTTCTGAAAAATACCGGGAAGTAATTTCAGCACTCACGAGTCAGAATCAAGAGAGGTTAAAAGAAAATTATATAAATTTAGTCAGTGTAGCTTCAACACCCGCTAACAATAACGAAAATGAAGAAGAAAATATACATGTATGTGACAAACAAACAACAGTAATGATATCTACAAAATAACACACACTCAAAAAGTATCTACAAAAATAAACAACAGCAACTTAAAACGCTCTTGAGTGAGTCAAGCTTCCGCAATATGCTGATGATGATGATGATGATGATGATGCTTGAGTCTGCCGGTTTGTCTGTCGGTCTGACTGTTAGTTTGTCCAGCAGCGCTTAACATCAACTTTTGCGTTTGAGCGGCACAAGTATATGATGGAGACTTTTTGCGAGAAGCGAGAGATGGTTGTTAAAATATTATATTTTTTTTTTTTTTGCAAGAAATGAAAAGATCAAGAATCGAATTGGATGCGCCGAATGATAGCTGTCGGCGCATTTTAACCGGCAAAATATCGTGATCAGTTCTTCTCTCGCTCTGACACTCTGGCTGCTCTGTTTGTATCGCGATACAAATTCAATGAAATTGTTTTTTTTTTTTTTATTTTTGCAAAATTATCTGACGTAGTATTATTATCTGGTATTATTTTTAAGCTTGTGGCGCTCGCTTAGCTCTCGTTTGCATGTTGCTCGCTCACGTTTAATAATGACAATGTTTTTGGTGGGAAAATCAATTGAGTTGAATTCTTATCGTGCAGCTACGAGAGGCACTTAAAGATATTTAATTGATTCGATGAGATATCTGGTGAAAGAACTACAAAACAACTACAAAAACATCTGCACAAACTTGAGTAACCGGCTAACTGACCGGCACGCAATGCTCTTCAAAACTGTGGCGTGTGCTTTGGCCTAACATGTTGCTTAATAACAGAGAGTTGTTAAATAACAGAGATATAATTCATGGTTAAACAGAGCTTTAACAGACTGCTGTTATTAAGTTAACATCTTGCTGTTATTAAGTTAACATCTAGCTGTTGTTAAGCTAACAACTGCCTGTTATTGAGTCGGTTCGGTTGCTGAATTTATTCAATGCCAATGAAAGCTCAGCGAAATATATTTTCATTTGGTATCCAAATAGTTAAAATAATAATAATATTTTAATGAAAATATTTTTTTTATTAATATGAAACCATTTAACATCAAATTTCGAGCAAAATTAAAAAATAAAGGAAATTAATTTCTGAAAGATACATTTATTAAAATTAAATGTTGAGATACGTAAAGGGGTTAAAGCAACTTATGTTAATTTAAAGGTCCAACGTGTTGTTTTTTTGCAAAAAAATACGCACAAGACTTTGTTGACATCATCTGGACATTATTTCAAACACGTTTTGTTGTTAGTACAGATCTGCAACTCGCACACTCTAGCCATTTTATAAGCTCTCCCATGCTGTTAACTTTTTCAGCTTCTAACACCACCCAATAACAACCCGACCAGCGCTGCCGAAAGTACTACTATCGGAGTATTTTACTCCTATTGACTCCTGAGTACTACTTTACTCCCCAAAAACAAAAAGTACTACTATTTATTAATAGCTCA
This sequence comes from Tetanocera ferruginea, assembly GCA_958299015.1. NCBI lineage: Eukaryota > Metazoa > Arthropoda > Insecta > Diptera > Sciomyzidae > Tetanocera > Tetanocera ferruginea. The sequence goes on along the minus strand of OY282644.1, from coordinate 124,224,445 downwards.
AAACGGCCTTATGTGTACTCGCCATTAATGCAAAAATAATTTTTTCTGCACGCTTCCTTTTTTCGTTAACTTTGTTCGTTCATATTTCACATTTTCTTGTTCACCTTGTCTTTCATTATGCCGCACAGTGTAACGAGGCGGCCAAATGGAAAAAATTCGCGAATTTGGAAAATAAGTAAGCAGACTTTTAGTTAAGAACATAAGTTATGTGAATCTAAAAATATTCGGCGATATCTTTCCATTTATGGAAGTGATGCTCATTGCTTTAAAATTTAACGAAATTTCAGTTTCTGCAGCTAAGTACTGAATATTATACATCGTTAGATTAAGCAGGAACAAAAGATAATAAACGATTAATTACAAAACTTTTCTTATACAAAAACAAAGTCCAAGAAATCGTAAAACAGCAAAAGATGTATATAGTTTAAATAATTTGTGCTTTACACTTTTATTCATTAACTTTTCTACATGTTGAATAATCAACATGTACAAGTATTAAAAGTACGACAACATGCAACGTCTATATTATGTATTTTTTAAATGATTCAAAGGCGATTATTTCAAAATTTTCATTTTTGGCTTATCATGTTTCTGCAATAAGCCCTTCAATTACTTAGCACAATATTGTAGTTTCAACATGGCATTGCAACTTCAGAAAGGAAATTTTCAGAGCTTAATTTAAAAGGGAATATCGTAAAGGTTGGGACGGGTTTCGTTTTTGGAGTGTAGTTTTGAACCGGATGGGAAAAATTATAACTTGGATAAACCAATAAAAAGGTGTGCTGAATTGGCTACAACTATTACGAATAAAGTATGTACTGTTGCCATCATGTCAAAATTTATAGCCATTTTAATGAAAAAACTTTGTTAATGAAATGAAAAACACGGTTAATTAATAAAAAGGAGAAAATAATAACATTTTATAGGATTATAAGTTTGTTTTGCTGAAGTTATTTTTAGTCATTATTTCCAAGAACTAAAGTACTCCTAAAACTAACCAAATACTCCCCAAAAACTGGAAATTTACTCCTATTAAAAATGGTAAAACGGCAGCACTGAACCCGACCCTCCACAACTTTTAACTTGATTCGCTCTCTAGACAAGCATAGAAGATCCCCCAAAACAATTGCACAAAAAGCACTTAAGCTTTTCTGCTTCTCAGCACCAACTGTCTTAACCACAATTCGTACATTTACTCGATCGGCAGGCAGTGTTTTTAGTCTGGCCGATGTTGAGCTAGTAAGTTGCTTTCAGTCTCGTCAGTGAATCGCGTGTGTCTGGAACGTGAGTGTTAAAGTGCGGTGCGTTTCGCCAAAATAGCAAGAAACAAAACAACTAGTTGGGCGCTCAAAGAAAGAAACGTTAACGAGAGAAAGAGACGGACAAAAAAAGCAAATTTAATTGGTTAATAAATCTGTGAAAACTATTATTAAATGTCATAAAAGATGAACACACAAATAAAAAAACTTACACTAGATGTAATTTATTTGTATGCATAATTTTTTTATTTTTTTAATTTTATACAATTCGTTAATCGCTGCCGTCGAAGTTTGCCTGCCCTTAATAAAGAAGCAAAAGCAATAAAAAACAAAAATTATTAATAATGCAGTCATAATAATTAGCATAAATTAGCCGCTTCTATAAGGTTTTCATTCAACAAAAAATACAAACGAGCAACTGTATTGACTGAAATGTACGTTTTTTTTATAATTTTGTTGTTATTGAAAAAAAAAAATAAATAATAACAATAACGACCTATGATATCGACAGTAACTTTTGAAACTTTTCTAGTTGTTAGAGACTCCAAAATTTTTAATCCATTTTTGGCTTAGGGCTTGTTGGAATAACAAGTACGTCTTACCGTCCAAACACCCATTTAAGTATCGCCGCTACGCATAATTTTAAGTGAATAGTATTTGTTTGGATATGTGTATGAATTTGCTGACAGAGACTTTATTAAGAGTTTAACATTATTTCAAAATTTTATTGTTTTTTATATAATGATAATGATATCCAAAATTCATGGCTTGCGAGCCATGAATCTCGGAAGACTCGGGTTCGTATCACCATCTGACAAAAAAAAGTTTTTTTCAGCAGAAGTAAGTTATTCTTATCCTCCATCACCGTGACAGTCGTTGCACAGAACAAAACTTTTACCAAAAGAATTATATTTTTTTATGAATTTGCTCAGAGTGCGAAGAATTTTTGCCAGGAAATTGAAATAAAGGAGAAGTTAGGCAATTTTGTCAGCTCCAAAATTTTTGTTTTAGGTTTTTTCAACGATTTCTTTGGATTTGAGTTACGCTCTTGTAAATGTAAGCTGAGCACAAAAATTTTGATTCGCTGTTATAAGCTCTCTGTGTACCAGGGATGCCAACTAGTGGGGAATTCCCCGATTTGGGGGGGAATTTCAAGTTAATCAGGGAATCAGGAAATGGACTCATATTTTCGGGAAATTTTTTAATTCAATTAAATTTAAATGATAATTTGGGAATTTAATAATTTATCTGACATTTGCGGGAAATTTGATTTTTCATGAAATTTTCTGATACAATCAAAATAAAAAATAAAATCTTCATGACAATTTTAATTAGTGAATTTATAAATATAAAAGAAAAAAATTCTGTTGCTTTATATACAGTGGCTCACAATTTATTTGAACCAGTGCCCATTTCAAACTTCAAACTGCTCTATCTTCTTAACCAAATGGAATTTTAGTAAAATTTAAATGTAGATTTGTAGGTTAATATGTAAACATAAAGAAATGACATTAATTTATTTCATTTATCTATGGTATAAAAACTTACAAACTAAAAACTAAAAATACTGTTATATATAAAGTCACAGCTTATTTGAACCACTAATGCTAGGCTTAAAATTGTTAACTTTTAAGTTATTTTAATATTAAGTGTGACCTCTCTTTTCGTCCACATCAGCCTTAAGTCGCTTTGGCATAGAATCTAGAAACGTATGTGTCGCTGTGGCGTGATTCTGGCCCATTCCTCTATAATAGCGTTTTTTAAATCATTTTTGTTTGAAATTTGGTGTTTGCGTATGTTTTGATCCAAAATTGACCACAAATTTCCGATCACGTTAAGTTCAGGTGACAGCGCCGGCAGTTCCATCAAGTGAGGACAATTCCAAATAAGCCTCGACTGCACAATCCAAGACATATGCTTGGGATAATTATCTTGATAGAAGCGGAAGCGGAAGCTACGCCGATTTGTAAGTTTCTCGGCACTTTGGCTCAAATTATTTTTAAAATGTTAAGATATACTGTTCTGTCCATTGTGGTCTCAATAAATTCCAACTGGCCCACGCCGGATGCGCACATACAGACCCAAATCATGACGCTGCCACAGCCATGCTACACTGTTAGTTTTAAGTTTTCTTTTTGCAGCTCTATATTAGGTTTCCACCAGACATTCGACATGCCGTCAGAGTAAAAGATGTGAAACTAAGACTCGTCCGCTAATATCACTGTGTTCCAGAAGTTGGAGTCCTTACGAATGGGATCCCTAGCGAAGGCAAGTCGACTCAGATGTTTTTTTATCTATAAATGGCTTTTTATGAGCTACTCGACTATTGAACTCATGCTTGCAAAGCAAACGTCGGAAGGTTTCTGCATTACACGTCCTTCCCAATTCGTTGTGGACTTCAGTAGCCAGTTTTGGAGCCGATAATTTCGGGTTGGCCTTTATTTTTCGGACGTTATACCTCTTGTCAGTAGTGTTTAATATTTTGTTTGGTGCAGTTCTGTCGTTATCATGCACTTGGTTCTCGTGCACAAACCGTGAAATGATGTGCTGTACCGTCGAATCGATTACATTTACCATTTCAGCAATTTTCCCGCGGGATTTTCCTTTATGAAACGGCTGAGGAATTCTTCACGCTTCTCAATTGTTGTACGTAGTCCGATTTTTAGAAAAATCTGATTTTGAAACTTCAACTAGCGAAATCATACTTAAAATAAGCTTAAGCGAACATAATTAGAAAGTGACAGAAAAAAAGTACCGTTATTCGACACTACAGCCGGACGCAACTGTTTGGTTCAAATAAGCTGTGAGCACAATTTCTGATGCGTAATGGGGTTTTCTCTATTGCAGAGTAAATTTGCTACTGATCACATATTTTCTTTCAAATATTTATTCGTAAATCTTACCTCAACAGATCCACATTTAAATTTTATCGTTATCTGCTTTAGTTAAAAAGATAGGGCAGTTTCAAAATTTAATCGAGCACTGGTTCAAATAAGCTGTGACCCACTGTATATTGATTAGACACATATATAAAAGAGTTGATATTCTTTTCCTTGACCCAATTGATGACTCCATTCGAAGAACCAAGTTTTTCAGAAAGACCTCTGAGGTTTTTAAAGCTTGTAATACAATTTTTTTGTTAAATTTTAATAAATGGGCGTTTATAACCTTGAAAAACAAGAATTTAGATTTCAACAAACGTAAATGTACTAACTCGACTTAGCATACTTTAGAATCGTGCCGTATCTCCAAAATTGTTGTATCTCCAAAATTTAAATTTTTAAATTTTAATGTGTTTACTTTCTCACAATTTCAAATTAATGTTTAAATTTTAACATCCTTCCTTAATTATTGTTAAACCGAAAGACAAAACAGTAGTAGGTAAATTAAAAAATTTGGCTTTTGCTTAAGCAGGCACCAAACTGTCGAAGCCCTTCGGTAAACTTACATAAGCATTCTGTTAGCTTTACTTAAGTACGTATGTTAACAATTAAAAAAGGATACGATAAATATATTAATTAAATTTTTTTTGTTGGTGAGGCAATTTATGAAAAATCGAGAAATTTTAAGAACTTCTGCGGGGAAAACCAAAAACTAAGTTGGCAACCCTGCTGTGTACCCTTTTGACATGGGATGTAGTGGAAATTCAAGAGAACAATTTCACTCTTCTCTTAAATTTTTTGAAATTAGCCATCCTGACTTCGTTTGTTCCTAATTTACAATTTGTTGATGATCCATAATTCGTCGAAATTCTTTGGTAGACGTTTTCTACGTAATGTCAAATTTTAAACTTCTCACTTCTTTGAAATCTCGATTTCAGCAAACTTTTGTTTGTTTGAATTATTGTTTTTTGTAGCGGTTTGAAATAGTCTCTGCAGGTTACTCTAATGATTTTCTCGCTGGGGATTGACAATATCGCCTACATTAGCTAGTAAAATATATTATAGGACAAAGTTACATTCCACTAAAGAAATAATAAAAATATTCTATGCGGATTTAAGCTCCGATCTGCCGATCTAAAATTGAGAATTTAAAAAATAATTAACAACAGAAAAGAAAATTAATGATTTCATATCGATTGATTTTAGAAGCCTTCGCAAAGTGTTTATGACAAGATTGTAAAAGCATAGTTAGCTAAGATATGAGTTCAGTTTACTATTAAAAATTCATTGACAAATCAAATAAATGGTAATTTTACGCAAATATTGTCCATATTTGAAAACAGATAAAAATCCTGGAAAATATATTATTTTTAAAATATCGTTACTAAGTCAGTTTTCATTCAATTTCCATAAAACTAAAGGTTATCAGAAGATATTTTCATGAAATTTTTTCAAAATTAATTAAATTAATTAATTTTTATCGTTAAATGTACACAAGAGTGGATCGGCCTCAATACAAAAAAAAAAAGTTTGAAAAAAGCACCCCCTATTTTAAAGTTGACCTCGAAAGAATTCCGAAAACAAAAAACTATTTTTTTTTGAACCACTGGAAAAACAGCCAAATGGTCTTTTTTGCATAACTTAAGCATTACATGTCAGATCTTAAAAGTTTATGTCTTTCAAAAAAATTTGAAAAAACCACCCCCTATTTTAAAGTTGACCTCGAGAGGATTCCGAAAACAAAAAAAAAATTTGTTTTTGGACCACCGGAAAAACAGCCAAAATGGTCGTTTTTGCATAACTTAAGCATGTCAGATCTTAAAAAATTATATGTCGTTGAAAAGGGCTTTACGAGCACTACATTTTCTTTTTAAGTCATTTTTAAATATATTTAAGGGGGCTAAATCGGAGTAACGGGGCTTGCTTGTTAAATATGACCTCAAAAGTCAAAATTATTTTAAAAAAATGTAGTGCTCTTTAAGCTCTTTTGATTAAGCCCTTGCTTCTATGTAACACACAAGTAACTTAAATTACTCGACAACCTATGGATGCCGCGTAGTGGTGACCGTGGCATGCAGGTTAAGTGTGTGGCTTAGCACGCTCGGAGCCTGGGTTCGATCGCCAGTCGCGGCGAAAAGTTTTTTTCAATAAAAAATTTTTCTGATCGGTCGCCACCTCTCTGCAAATAATGGCAAACCTCAGAGATTAAATAATGCCATGTAAAGCTTCTTGAGAACATGAACTTTAGCCGTTCGGAGTCGGCATAAAACATGTAGGTCCAGTTCTCGGTCAATTGTGTGCAAACATTTAATAACACACACAACACAATTGATCATAAGAAGCTCGGTCAAGTTCTTTCAAGGGCTGAAATGGCCAATTTGTTTTTTTTTTATGAATGCCGCGACAAGTATGATTTGCATAGTTTTTGATAACGTTAATCAATTAAACTTTGAACTGGGGTACATGTTCACCCTCAGTGGCCGCTAAGGGTTTAAGTAAATACACTCAAACACTGTTTGTGTTAAACTTAGAACGGCCGGTATAGTTTTTTTTATTTCTAACTAATTTTTCTACCTTTTTAAGTGCACAAATCAAAGATGTAAGCAGCCCTTAACTGATTTCATTAGGCTCTCGTTTTCCGTGACTTCATGACCCATTCCAATTGACTCTCTTACTAATCTGGGTAGAGCTGCTCTGACAGTTTGCGTGTTAGAACTGTAATACTAACATTGACGTTATGAACACAAATGCAACATTTTAAATATCGTGCGGAATATTGAAAAATATTAGAAAATGCTTCATCAGTAACAAGTTATGATATCACATCTTACGGCCAGAATTCACATTTAATTAACAATAACAGAAATTGGGGTTGATAAAGTAAACAGTAACAAATTGACTGTCACAGAAGTCTTAAGAACACACTATTTATTGGCCTCTTATCAAATATAACCATCTAATGAAGGCAAAGTGACGCTTAATTTTTTTATTCTGGGTTTTGATGCACGAAATAGAAGCTCTTACAAAAAGTTTGCTTTAGTATGGAAAAATTATTTATATACTTGTTTGTTGTCATCATTATTTTCAGTCATTAGCAATTTAGAAAATTAAATTTAAAAAAATTAATAATCTAAATAAATAATGAAAAGAATACAACATTTAAAAAACATGTCTTGGCAAAAACGCATGCCAAACAATTGTGTTGATGACCTAATGTAAACGATCAATTTAATATAATCGAATGGCACAATCAAATTATGCAAAAAAAAAAACAAAAGTAAGAGAGCAAAAGAACGTATTTGCTCAGTAACATATGGGCATCTCGCAGTGACACGGACGCGACATTCGCACGTTTTTAATTACTCGAAAAACAAGAAAGAAACAAAATGAGCCGATATGTATTTTAAGTGTTCTAACGCGATGAAAAAGTGCTACATTTTAAAAAAATATTGGCGAGATTTAGTACAAATTAGTACAAAGTAATAAACAATTATTCAATGGAACGGACGCGACAAAAATATAAGTTTTTTTAAGCTCGTATACAAATATGCAAAATTTAGCTAATTTTGAGAACTTTTTTTTAAAATATAATATACATGTTAATGGAGGTCAAAGGATAACTATTCTTCGTAAACTTTTGAAATATTAGAATTATCTCTTCCCTTTTTTTAAATAGATATAGCACGAATACGGACGTGACATCATGGACGCGACATATTTTTCCAACAGTAGTAAAATACAGTAAAGATGTTCATTATAAATTTAAATAAAAATACATCATAATAAGTTTAATTCAAGTTACATAGCAGTAATACTTATCAAAATAACAGAAAAAAATAAAGTTAAAAGCTGTTAGAGTGCTTTATTTTAATGTTTTTCTTTACTTTTGGTGGACCTTTTTTGGGAGATGCCCATATAGAAACGTCCAAGTCTTGCGCAAGCAATTTTTCGTTCTCAATTTTTATAAATTTCTTTTGTTTATAGAAAATATATAAAAAATTGTGCTTGTATAGTTAATTTAGTTACTTTGAAATTAATTTAAAGAAAATCGGTTATTGTTTTTGATTTGGACTATTACTTTTAATTCTTCCTGGTTATTGGTATTAGATTAAAAAAGTCGCATTATTGGTGAATAGAGGTCCTACCCGATTTTTAACTATACTGGTGTCGCTGTTATTGCTACGTGTCATCAGTTGGAGACATATTAAATTTGCAAAAACATAAAATTCAGACATAGTGAAGTACTTCATGTTCAAAATTGAACCGGACTGTACAAATAAAAAAAAGGCTTAATTATTCATCAATATTTATTTTACCTCTTTCAAAAAAATTAACCATCAGAGTTGAACCTATATCCCACGGTTTTTTCCGTTCTTGAAAGCAATTTTGGGAAGTCCATCTCGGAATGGCCTCGAGCTCCCACTGCGAATTCTCTTTGATTACTTCAATCTTCTTAAAATGTTTTCCACGATGCAAGAATTTGGGCTTGGGGAAGAAAGAGTCACATGGCTCATGTCTGGTTCATCGTAGGAAATAGTCAACATAATTTAAATTTCTTCTCATACTCATACCCAAAAAAAAAAAAAAAAAACAAATTGGCCATTTCAGCCCTTGGAAGGAGTTTGACCGAGCTTCTTAGGATCGATTGTGTTGTGTGTGTTATTAAATTTTTGCACACAATTGACCGAGAACTGGACCTACATGTTTTATGCCGACTCCGAACAGCTCATGTTCTCAAGAAGCTTTACATGGCATTATTTACTCTCTGAGGTTTGCCATTATCTGCAGAGAGGTGGTGACCGATCAGAAAACATTTTTTATTGAAAAAACTTTTCGCCACGGCTGGGGATCGAACCCGGGCTCCGAGCATGCTAAGCCACACACTTAACCTGCATGCCACGGTCACCACATACTCACATACTCATACACCCAACGTCCATTAAAAGTACCTCCTGAACGACAATTTTGCAAAACTTATTTTAAAGGAAATTTTTTATTTAATTTTTTAGTTTTTTGTCAAATTCAGCGAACGCCTTAAACATCATGTAAAATGGTGTACGTCGATCCAGTCGATATATCAAGCTCGCCAGTTATAGCTCTAACGGTCACACGAAGATTTTTGAGCACAACTTCCATTATTTTTTTTTTATATGCTCGTCGTTTATTGGTGTTGCTGAACGAGAAGGGTGAGGAAAGGTGTCAACGTATGACCCTCTTTAAAACAATTTGTGTGTCTCAAACGAATATGTGATAGAGTCTGCTCTATCCTTATACCTACAACATTACCTACAACAAAAAAATCAAAAGCTTTGTGACAAATGTTCTTGTTTCATTTTTTCATTCATAGTCCGGTTCAATTTTGAACAGAAGGTACCATATATGCAATGTTAAAAAGGTTTTTGTCAGAAATATAATAGAAAGCTGTAACAGAACTAGCAGAACCGCACAGAAGTTTGTATAGTTTAGAATGCATTCTTCTGAACATATTTCCAAACATACCCAATAGGCAATTAAACCAGCGCTCTTCATACGAAGGCCTGCAAATACTGCTACTTTTGAAGACAAAACACATGCTTACCTCGTTGCTCTTATAAGCACTTCTTGAAGGCCTTCTTTTTCTGCACAAAAGGCAGCACAGCAAACCTTTTTTCCTTCAAAAACGTACTTTTCATATACTTCAGGGCAACTTTTTCGATAAAAGTTGGATTATATATCAGTTTAAAAATATGACACAATAATGGCCCTTCTTACTGCTATATCAAAGATTATAGATTGAAATTAATCTGCCTTAAAAAAAAACACATAGGAGAGAAGATAAAATCATAGAATATATAATAGAGTGTATCGACTTGTATGGGAAAAATCATACCCCCAATTCCGGTACCAATATTAAATAAAACATGAAAAATCCTTTTCATTGGTGTACTTTTTTTTTATTTGAACCAATTTTGGCGTCCCCCGAATTTCATTTTTGTGCATTTTTTATCAACTTTTGTACTGGAGACCCATTAATGGTCTATACGGATCAATCAATTCCTTTCATATAAAAACACAGAACTGCAAATTTTCATCCCTGTTGACAAATGCTCTTAATATTTGATATTTTTTTATTTATTGTATGAAAAAGTTGTATGAAAAAAGTTGATAAAAAATGCACAAAAATGCATTTCGGGGGACGCCAAAATTAGTTAAAAAAAAAGTATACCAATCGACAGGAGTTTTTATCTACTATTAAATTTTGGTACCGGAATTGGGGGTCAAATTTTCGATACACTCTAATATATAATAAACAGAAAAAGGTTTAAAAGAAAAAAATTTTTCAATACTTTTTGTTTACCCCTTTTTTTAGCTATACTTAAGAAGTGTTTCTATCAAGCCTCTTTAGAGTCGCGACAGAGGAAGGCCTAGAAAATTTGCTCGTTTCATACAAAAAAGTTTATGGGCTTGGATATGAGTGTGGAAGGTCTACAAAATCGCTATGAAGGCCTGCTAGTAGCGCTTCAAAACCCTGCTTTTGCCCACTGGGTACATCCGAGAATTTTAATAGAGCTTTGCCTACGTTACTCAACAGGTTGGTCGCCTGCTTCCGCAGTTTTGTCGTATAAAAGTAAAAATATTATCTCTTTTAGTAGGATTGTTGAAACAGTCCTTATTCAGAAACCTTGAAAGTATTTTCTTCTTATCTGTGTACTTTGATATCTGCAAGGAAGGTGGGAAGTGTTAGCAAATTTTAAATTCAAGCTAAATTTTTGAATGGTTTATTTAACGGTTTTAACTTTAAGCTAAATTTCAACATTGTATTGAAGAATTAATTTTTTTTTTTTTATTCGAAATGTCTTGAGATACATATATAGATGGGAACAAAAAGAGACAAAATTTATTGATACTTAATAGGTCGTCTAAATCAAATAACCAGAACATACAAACTGCCTTGAAGTAACTCCTTAGTTTTGTTGTCTGAAAAATATATTTTTAATTAAAAATCAAAATAATTATTATGCATTAATGAAGGCTTACATTTAATATCTGAATACTGTCGATATGTTTGAAACTTTTGCAGTTTTGGCACGAAAATGCTTTTTTATAAGAAAAAAAAATTTCCCTAAAAGAGAAATTTCAAAATATTGCAACGCTAAAATTACATTTTAAGTAAATCAATGTGAATTTTCAATTTCATGTAACAATTTTTGCATAAATCTATGCAATAATTGTTAAAAATTTGCAAAGAAAAAATTTCCCTCAAAAGGAAATTTTAATAAACGGCAGTAATGCAGTTAACTTTTAATATATAGGCAAAAACAGTGTAAAATTTTCAATTTGAAAAATTTCCCAGAAGGGAAATTTTTAAAAATGACTCGTTAAAAGTATAATTAAATAATTTTGAATTCACTTTTTGGAGAAAATAAAGTATATGGTTAAAAATAACTTTTTCATGAATGGGGGGAGGAGAGTCGGAAACATGTGGATCAGTAATTGTTTACGCAGTAGACTGTATAGCCTAATTTTAAAATAATTTAGCCTATATTAGTCATCAGTACCTATAGTTATAAAGAAAACAATTTTTCCTAACAGATGAACTTACAATTTTAGAGGTTTTTGTATGAAAAAGCACAAAAAGAAGAGCACACAAAAATACTTGAGGAAACAATTAAAATGTAGAAAAGATGGTATGTAAAGGTAACGATAAACACCAAAATCTGTTGCTGGAACAATCATGACAATCATCACCCATGACAAAGTCACCAAAAAGCCAAAAAAATAACATTTCACAAAAATATTTAACCTATTTTGTTTTTGTTTTTTTTTTTTCAAAAACAACACATTGAATATAAACCTGAAAATTATAGCAAATTAAAACAAAACAACACACAAAAATAATTACTCACATATGTTATATACAATTACATAAAATATTTAGCTAATTTAATGTACGAAAGCCAAAAGAATTACGAGCAAATATTTGCTAAAATAACCCAAAAAAAAAAAACACAAAAAGTACGAAACGCTTAGAACGCAGAGCGGCGTGATTTAACCCATAGATACAAATACAAAAGCATAGCGACTAAATTGATCAATGATCGTTCTTAGAGATACACGAATTAAATAGAGGAAGATGATGATGATGATTGTCGCTACAGTACAGCACATGAAATAATAAAAAAAAAATAATGTAAACAAAAAATAAAAACAACAAAAAATAAGATTTAAGAAGATTTAGAAAAAAAAACCAAAATAACAAAATCAAAACTAAACGATAACTAAGACTGAAAACTTTTGCAACATTGGTGATATTCGCGTTTATACACACAACAACAACAACAACAACAACAACAACAACAACAACAACAACAACAACAACAACAACAACAACAAAAAACAACAACAACAACAACAACAACAAAACAATAACAAAAATAACAACAACAACAACAACAACAAAAATAACAACAACATTAACAATAATAAATATTCAAAAACAACAATAATATAAAAGTTCGAACTGGGTACGCTTGACTTTAAAAATAGAATAAAATAGTATAAGAAAAAGAAACAAAAAAAAAAATACGCATAAGCAAATAAGCGAATGAATGGAAAGGGAGCAGTCAAAGACGTGTAAAAACAAAAAAAAAAGAAGAAGAATACCACAGAATAAGCGGTAGAATGAAGTCATTCGGTCGTTTTCTTGGCGCTTAGCAGACAGACGTTCGACGGCAGCGAAGACGCAAACATTACGGGCCACAAAAAAAAAAAATTTTAAATTGCAAACGAATTTTCAAAAATTTTAAAAATAAAAACAAATTTTGCAAAAATATAAAAAAAGAAGAAAATAAAAAACAAACAATATGTAACCAAAGTGAATTTTCCATAACCAATTTCTTTACAGTTAAATAATAGCAAAAAGCACTTAAAACAAACGCACTAGAAAAAACGCAGCTTTAAAAAAAAAACAACGAACGAATTTAAATTAAAACAACACAACGACTTTTGCTCAGTTAAAAATAAAAAATAAATAAAAAATAAATTCTGCAAAAAGTATTAAAAAAGTAGCAAAGACTGTTACCAATCAACACCAACGCAGTCGCAGACTCACACACACAACATTAAAGTGCCAAAAAACACACGCTTAAAATAATGGAGCGCCATCGCACTCTGGACTCCTCCATGTCTTCGCTGTACTCGGGCTCAGGAATTTCGAATACACCATCGCGTCAACATGACTTCGGCAACAGCAACAACAATATCAGCAACATTCATAATAACCACAACAATTACAACAACAATACGATGTCCTCATCTGCCTCACCAACACCATCAAATGGACTACTTGGTCTGGTTGGCATGGCTGGTGGCAGCTCAACGAATGTCTCAAACTCGCTTGGCCCAGCTGCTGCAACCACATCTTCATATTTAGCCACAAGCGCTGGAGCTGCAACTGGACCTGGCAGTGGACCAGGATTACGCGCCACCACCATTGGCACCGTTGTGGTGCGCTGTGGTCCCATACAACTGGTGATCGCACTCTTGCAAGTGAGTTGATTGTGTTTCAATTTTGTAAAATGCTCTTATTTCTGCTTATTTTTTATACATTTTTGTTTTTCTTCTTGATGCTTTGAAGTGAACCCTAATGATAAAGCACATTCTTATGGTTTGCATTAGAGCGCAAGTGTGTGTGCGTATATTTGTGTGCTTAAGGGTCTTGCTTTACTTTGCATTTGCAGCTATAAGCTTTTCTTTGGCCCACACACACACACACACACACACACACACACACAGACCCATACACGCACGTATGCGCTCTGCTACACTTCAAGCTCAAGATTTTATTTGTTTGTTTTTCCCAGTTATTCGAGGAAGTGTTTGATATATTGTCTAAAATTCTGTCCGTCTGCATTTGTAAACCTTTCTTGGTACTTGGCTTTAAGCTGCTTTCTTTGTTCTAATTTTTTTTTTTTTGTTTTTTGTAGGTGTCTGCATTAAATAGGTCAAGCGTTTTAACCTTTCTACCGAATTACTTCATCTTTACAATGAAATCTCACAGCGCACCCAAACGTGATATTTTCTTTTCTATGAATGAAAAACTTTACCCAAAACGGTTTTCTATTGAATTATTTACAATAATTTTTTGTAAAAATAACTTTTCTGTCTCTTTGTTGAGTTTAAGTTTTCTTTTTTTATGGCTTATTTGAAAGCAGAGATTTACTTTCATAATTCTCACCTTTTTCAAAACTAGAATATATTTCCTTAGAATCTTCTTAGAAGACTACATATTTATATTGGTATTAATATATAATTTGATAATCATACAATTTTGAGGTTGATTATTGAAAATAGATACACGATGTGTGGAAAATATACATATAGTTTAATTAGATATTTTAGTCAAAGATAATTATATTTTTATAATGAACTAGTTGGTACCCGGCACGTTGCTGCCGTCCTTGTTCAAAGTCTGTCTAGCTTTCCAATAGAAGGCCATCAACAAATAGTAACTCTACTCTGAGTTTCAATATTCTGTGACCATTATTGCCAAAGTTTTAAAATATAAAAAATTGTCTTTTATGGGCGGAGTCGCACCCCTTGTTCAACACCCGTTTTATTTTGCGAGTACTTCCGAGTGGTATGATATCACCAAATAGTAACTCCAAACCGTGTTTCTTTAATTTGTGACTATTATTTCCCAAGTGAATCAATTTAAAAAAATCGTGTCTTATATTGGCGGATACACTACCATTATACAATGTCTGTTCCACTAGCAGCACACCACCAAACAGTTACTCCATTATGAGTTTTAATATTGTGTGACTTTTACTTCTATAGCTATTCTGTATCGAAAATTTTAAAAATTTTAATTGTATGGGTGGAGCTACGCCCCGTTTTGCAATGCCCATGTCTGTTTTATAATTCAAAGACCTGGCCAATCAGTTACTTCGTGCTGAGTTTCATTGTTATACGACATTTTGTTCCAAGTCTACGCGATATCAAAAAATTGAATTTTATGGGCGGTACCATAACAACCTTTTACAAGATCGCTCAAATTTGACGGTCGATGGCCAAGACTTAATTGTAAGTTCGTACTGAGTTTCATTGATGTGTGATTTATAGACGAAAGTAAAGACGAACATTTGTGTTCTTGAAAAAGTATCACGCCCCTCGCGGTCCGGAGGGTATACCTACCAAATATACAAAAAAAATTTCATTAAAATCGGTCCAATCGTTTCGGAGGAGTTCAAACACTAACACCACAAGATTTTTATATATTAGATTTGAGAAAATCATCCTTTTATTTTTATCTTTTATGAAATATGCACATTAGACCGTATCGAAAAAATAAATTTCACCGCACACCAGCTAATCTAAAGAGTTATTGAAAAAAAGTTTTGGAAAAAAAAATTTTTTTTGACCGAACGTAGGTCGCGCATCGACATATTTCTTTATAACTTCGTTATTTATCGTCCGATCTTGAAGAATTATATGTTTTTGTTTTTGTCTTAAGAAGACCTATTTTTGCTTTCTGAAACTCATTGACCTCAGCTTACCCCTTATAGTACTGACCCACCGAACCCCAGTTTCTACCATCTTAACATACCATTTTAATATCAGAATTAGAAAGCACTTAAAATCATTAAACTTTAACAAAAGAATTTTTTCGCTATTTCCGCTAGAAATATGAAAAATTTTTGTTGTAATTTTTTTGCAAATTTTAAAATTTTTTGTCATATCGTATTATTTTTATAAAATATCCACCGAAAACGTTCACATCCGAAAAAAGCATCTTAATGTACAATTCTTAAGTAATGTAATTAAAGCCTGCAAAAAACTTCCTTCGTATTAAACTTTCTGTTAATACGATGTTAATGTTAAAGTTTAAAATAACGGCAACAATTGCAGAATGATTTGGATACACCTAGAAAAAAACTTAAAAAAAATTAACAAAAAATCCATGTTAGTTTACCTAAGGGCTTGGTCTGATTAAAGCCTACAAAGTTCTTGGATATGACAACAAAGTTTAATCTGCTTATTTATCGAATTTTATATTTATGGTGAAAACCATTAGTTGTAAGCACATTTTCACAAGTAGAATTGCACTCTTGGGAAGTAATACAATTGATTGGGAAGCATTATCTATACATTCCGATGATTAACATTGTAAAATGTAAAAAATTTATTGATTGATAACTATTTGCATCTTCCTTGTTCGCAGTGTTTGTGTAATTTTCTTTTTTAGCTACCAGCCATACTTTGAGTAATTTATACATGAATTTAGTTACTTTTACAAAGTTGTGCTTTGTGAATTTAAAAATTTTGTTTTTTGTATAAATTATCAAATTTTTTGTTATTATAGATAGTTATTTCATTCAGTACATTTATTATTCACAAAAGCCATCTAAGATAATTTTACTATGGTTTTTTTCTCGGTGTAAGAACGTTTTCGGTGGATATTTTATAAAACTAATACGATTTGACAAAAAATTTAAAATTTGCAAATACATTAAATAAAACAATTTTTAAAATATTTCTAGTGAAAATAGCGAAAAATTTCTTTGATGAAAGTTCATTGATTTTTTATGGGCTTTCCATTTCTGAAACCAAAATGGCACGTTAAGATGGTCGAAACTGAGGTCCGGTGGGTCAGTACTATAAGGGGTAAACTGATGTCAATGAGTTATAGAGACAAAGAATAGGTCTTCCTGAGACAAAAACAAAAACAAACAATTCTTTAAGATCGGACGGTAAATACCGAAGTTATAAAGAAATATGTCGATGCGCGACCCCTACGTTCGGTCAAAAAAAAAAAAAAATTTTCGAAACCTCCTTTCACCAGATTAGATGGTGTGCGGCTACATTTTTTTTTTCGCCTATAAGGCGAGACGGTCTAATGCACATGCCAGATTTTAAGAATTTTGCCCAGTTAACAGTCTACATACCAAAGTATTCAAATCAAAACCAGAGAAAGAATAACACTGTACTGCAATTCCATATTTTTTTCACAATTACTGACTTTTATTAATGAATTCGAAAGTTTATGTCTCAGTAATATTTTGTATAGGGGTTAGTAACTTTTGTATTTAATAATTTATTAAAATAAAATATTCTAAAACTTCTAAATATATCCATTTGACATAGTTCTTGTGTTCACAGTTCTATATTAAAATCTTATCTGTGCGGTATTTGTAAAATCTTTCAACAATTTAGCGCATTGTTTTATTTAGAAAAATACTCTTAGTATTAGTCGCTACTATATACAATAGTGAACATAGAGGTCAGGACCCCTACAAAATTTCGCTTTTATCTGTCTTAGTTTTTTACATCCGAATATTTTCAAAATTTTCTCTGGAAACGAGTTTGCTTGAAAGTTATTTCCTTCAAATAAATTTTGCAGTTTGAAACCGATCCCGTAGACACATGCGCTTCAGAAACCTGTCTTCTGACGAAGAAGTCTTTCTGAAAGAACCTAAGCCTGATTTTCTCATGAGCAGGCTCTTTTGCAGTTTAAAAAAAAACACATATTGATGACTTGATGAAGCCATCTTCATGTCCCGCCAAAATTGAAGATTTGGCGCACTCACTCGTTTTCTAGTTTAGTCTTATGTGTATTAAAATTAGTTTTTATTGAATTTAACGCGATCTTTTCATTTTATCGAGAGGCATTCGTGCTGTCAACCGATTTGACAGACAGATGGATATGACTTAATTGTTTCAGGTGGTTGTGCTAATCTATAATATATATATACTTTTCTATACACAAAACCCCCCCATCCCACCCTCTTATGGGCGTTAAACCCCTTACAGAATTTTGCGTGGGGGTTTAAAAAGAACCCGAACCGTTATTCATTTCTCTTACTTACTGTCCGGATTTCACTGAATTTTAAATATTCTATGAAAACGTTCCTTATAAAATTTTCAATTTAGGTCACTAAGGTTTGTCTACTGTTTAACTGATCTCCGAAGTTTAAATTCCTTAACCTCAGATTTCGTAAACAGAGTTTAAATTTTAAACACAGTTAAAATTATTTTCGTAACTTATCTCATTTTTATCGGCAGTTTTCTTAAACTCTGTTTAAAAATTTAAACTACACTGAGAAAAAAACACATACCTTGCTCCGGTAAAAAATTTCTCTATTTTTGATAATAACAATTTTCTCTTTTTCAAATACAATTTTCTTCAATTAGAATAAATTTTCACATTTTCGAAGAAATATCTCTTTACTTCTAGGAAATGGAAATATTTCAATGTCTCTTATAATGATAAGTATTTTTCTCGCACAATAAATTTCTCATTTATAGAGAAATTTTATTGAAAATTAAAACCTTTACTTATATTTTGATAAAAAACTCACTATGAGAAGTATTTTCTTCAATAAAAACAAATATTTTCTCAAAAAAAAAAGTATTTTTCTCTATAAATGATATATTTTTCTATTTCATGGAACCTTTTTATCATTTTTAGAGAATTTTAAGTATCGCAATTAGAGAATAGCATTCTCTGGAGCAAAGTCTTTACTTTTTTCTGAGTGTGAGATTAAAAAACATATTTGAGCATCACTGTAGTAAAATTTTCTACAACTTTGACGTAGAACATCAAAATATTTCAAAAATTTTTGATAAAATAATGCAAATTGTCAGTTTCATTGGAATATTTTGTTTTCAAAACTTAAAATATGTTTTTTTTTGTTTATTGTTTTGAATTTTTTGAAGTATGATTATTTATTTTTTAATTTTTGTTTATTATTGAGAATATTTCAAATGTTCTCAGAGAATTTTTGACAAAATCTCAGTTTAAATTTTTTAAACCTAGAATTTCTGTGTTTAAATTTAAACTTGCCTCATCAAGTTAAACTTAGATTTTTTGAGATGAGGTATCGGCGTTAAAATTTAAACTGAGGTTAAGGAATTTTAAACTTTGTTTAAGCTAAACTTTGTTTAAAATTGAGATCAGTTAACGGGCCTTAGTTAGATTTTCGATTTATTTATGTGCAAAGTATAATTTTTTTTTTGATAATAACATTATAAATAAAGAATTTGCAGTGGTCTCCTGTTGTTTTAATTGAACTTAAATATTATAATACAACTTTTGAATGTTTTTTTCCAGTAATAAAGACAGCTTGGCAAAAGCTAAGCTGTTTTTTAAATCTTTATATAACCTGAATGATGGGATAATACCTAAAAAAAAATGTCCACAAATATTCTAGCATAGCAATTAAACAAATACTGATTAATTATTAATTATTTTAAATACAACCCGCCGTATAACGGGCTTCTATACTAGTACATATTAGACATGGGTAACGCAGTAAAAATTGCAGCGCTGATACACTAACTCAAGCGCAGTAAACTGTATCAGCGAAATGCGTTAACGCAATTGCGTCATGCCACTGTTGAAAATATTATGGTATCTGTATCAACAAGACGCGTATCAGCACAGAAAGTCTCACAGTAGAACATTGCATAGTGCGTTGAGTCATTTGGTAAAGAACTCATACATATAAAGTAAAAAAACATCAAAATCCTTTACAATGTTTAATGTTATGGCTATATTCATTAATAAGAATATAATAAATAGTAGCTTGTATAAAATTTACCTAAATAAAGTGCAGATTTCAGCATCCACAAACAATTAAAAAACCCAAAATTCCAGCAAGTAAGCAGATGGTTGTGTTTTTTATCATTTAATCGAGCTTTCAAACAGATACATACACATTTCTAGTGGGCAAAACAAGTTTGAAGTTCGATTTAAGTTTGCTTATACTTTTGAAATCGAACATGTTCAATTTGAAATAAACTCACACATGTGAGCTCAATCATCATCCAATCAGACATGCTCCAAGAGTTCATGCTTATCTTCCCCACAACCTCTTTTCTATATAATACGAGCATAATTTATTTTGTTTGATTCAACTTTCTGTCTTTTCCAACTGTGCTCGATGAACCGTACAACTTGTACATTTGGTTTCAATGTGTTTCTTGCTGTTGGCTTTACTTTGAGTGTTGCATTTGTATAAATGCGCTATTCCGTTACTTTTTTTAAAAGAAGTGTATCAACGCAATAACGCATTTAAATGCTTCAACTTAATAACGCAACGCAACGCTGCGTTACCCATGTCTAGTACATATATATAAGCAGTGTCACACTCCTCACCGAGTACCGCTCAAACTACAATTGGCATATTCCAGTGATTTTCAAAATATTTAACACACCGGGAATACAACCGGTAAACTCTTCAGCCTGAAAGTATGTACCTACATACAATTTAGTTTTTACTTATCAGTGACGACTTTGTGGTTTTTAATATAGTAAATTTTATAAAAGTGTTGAACCCGTCGCTGTCTGTCTGAATGCATAAAACATATTTAATTCTTTTGCCATTTAAATTTAAAAAAAAAATAATATAAATTGTCAAAATCAAAGTTTGACAAGAAGCGTCTGGTTTGATATGGAATGAGTTATATAATCTCAATTTCTTTAAAAAATTATTTTCAAATTATTATAAGACAGTATCAAAAATATCATACGTATATCATCAAGAAGAGAGTATTGAAAAAATCGATTGATGACTTGTTGATGCATTTTTATCAGCATGATAAAAACTAAATTTGGTATCAAACTCTTAAACTGTTTTAACTCTTTTATGTGTTTAAAGTGTGCAACATTAAAAACATAAAAAATGTGAACAAGTTGAAAAGATCGTCATTTACGATCGTTTTTTATTTGGTCTATTGACATTTTTATAGCCTCTTGCATGTTCAAACCTTAATTTTGGCGTGTGACTAGTGTGTGTTTAAAACTATTTGAAATTTTATAGTCAATAATAAAATTTAAAAACATCAATTTTGCTAAACATTATGTGAACTGTAACCGATATGCTTTTACAAAAATCAATTTTTCACCCAAATTGAAATAAACATGCTCATGGGAAAATAAACTCATAACACCCACAAGCAACAATTATGTTGAAAAGTTTTATCGTGGGTTGCTTTATAGGTCATGATAAAGTTTTACAATTGTACTGTTTTTATGGCTATCAATTCTAAGGGACTGTATATATAACGTATTAACTGTAGTAGTATTATTATTAATTTCTAGAAAAATTTTTGTGAAATTTATTACCGAAAACAGTTTGTTTTCCTATCAGACACATGTATTTCTATTGAAAAAACTTTCTTACTTTCATTAACTCAAAAAGAAAACTCACAATAGTAACTGAAGTTGCGTTTATTTGGTCTTTAATGGGTTAATACAGTTTTTTCTTAAGTGTAGAATAAAAAATTTGCTACAAATTTGTATTCAATCGAGGTGTAAAAATTCTCAATTCACACATGTTCGCTTCGTTCTTGTCACAAATGCTCAACAAATAACGGCTAATGTTTAAACAGTTTGTGTTGTTTTTAAGCTTAAGCACTTGACGGTAGTGCTATTTAAACAAACTCAATGCTAAGAGCTCTTTCAAAATTAAATAGTTTTTGAACAAAGTTATTGTTTTGCTGATGTTTGTTATTTTGTGTTAACCGCAGTTTTCTGATTTTCTAAGGACCGTTTTATTCACTTTTATAACTCGAAAGTTTTGAATAACTCTCAAGTTTTTCATATAAAAATTGTAAAGTTATTGATAACTCTCGAGTTATAATAGTGAATAACACGGCCCTAAGTAAGCTTATTTTTTTTCAAGAATTTGGCATATTTTAAGCTTAGTTAACTGGCTTTCGAATACTAACTCCAAACATTTATGAACTTAAAAAAAGCTTCATTCAATGTTGCACTTCTAAATGATACACTCAGAAAAAAAGACATATCTTGCTCGGGTGAAAAATTTCTCTATTTTCGATAATAGCAATTTTCTCTTTTCCAAATAAAATTTTTGTTCAATTAGAATAAATTTTCACATTTTCGAAGAAATATTTCTTCACTTCTAAGGCCCGTTAACTGATCTCAATTTTAAACAAAGCTTAGTTTAAACAAAGTTAAGAATTCCTTTACCTCAGTTTAAATTTTAACGCCGATACCTCATCTCAAAAAATCTAAGTTTAACTTGGTGAGTCAAGTTTAAATTTTTAACACAGAAATTCTAGATTTAAAAAATTTAAACTTGGATATTGTCAAAAATTCTCTGAGAACATTGGAAATATTCTCAATAATAAACAAGAAATAAAAAATATAAAATCATACTTCAAAAAATTCAAAACAATAAACAAAACAAAAACATATTTTATGTTTTGAAAAAAAAAAATATTCCAATGAAACTGACAATTTGCATTATTTTATCAAAAATTTTTGAAATATTTTGATGTTCTACGTCAAAGTTGTAGAATTTTTACTACAGTGATGCTCAAATATGTTTTTTAATCTCAGTTTAAATTTTTAAACAGAGTTTAAGTAAACTGCCGATAAAAATGAGATAAGTTACGAAAATAATTTTAACTGAGTTTAAAATTTAAACTCTGTTTACGAAATCTTAAGGAATTAAGGTTAAGGAATTTAAACTTCGGAGATCAGTTAACGGGCCTAAGAAATGGAAATATTTCAATGTCTCTAATAATGATAAATATTTTTCTCGCACACAAAAAAAAAATTCTCTTTTATAGCGAAAAATTTATTGAAAATGAAAAAGTTTTACCATATTTTGATAAAAAATTCTCTATGAGAAGTAGTTTCTTCAATAAAAACAAATGTTTTTCCAAAACTAAAGAGTTTGTTTCCTTAAAAACGATATATTTTTATATATTTTTCTTTTTCATAGAAGCTTTCTATAATTTTTAGAGAATTTTTAGTATAGCATTTAGAGAAAGGCATTCTCTAGAGCAAAGTCTACACTATTTTTCGCTTAATATAAAAAAAAAAAAAACAAATTGGCCATTTCAGCCCTTGAACGGACTT
Organism: Tetanocera ferruginea; assembly: GCA_958299015.1. Taxonomy (NCBI): domain Eukaryota; kingdom Metazoa; phylum Arthropoda; class Insecta; order Diptera; family Sciomyzidae; genus Tetanocera; species Tetanocera ferruginea. The sequence goes on along the minus strand of OY282644.1, from coordinate 124,201,433 downwards.
TGACTTTGACTTTGAGCTTCTTATGATCAATTGTGTTGTGTGTGTTGTTAAATGTTTGCACACAATTGACCGAGAACTGATCCTACATGTTTTATGCCAACTCCGAACGGCTAAAGTTCATATTCTCAAGAATCTTTACATGGCATTATTTACTCTCTGAGGTTTGCCATTGTCTGCAGAGAGGTGGTGACCGATCAGAAAAATTTTTTATTGTAAAAAACTATCCGCCGCGGCTGGGGAAATTCGCTTAATATAATGCCTTTTTTTATCATATTCCGAGAAACTTTTTCTGAGTGTACATTTAAATAATTTTTTTTTTAATTTATTTGACAATGATGTAGCTTTTCAAAAAGCTCTGGTGGTGATCGATCAGAGAAATTTTTTATTGAAAAAAACTTTCCGCCGCGGCTGGGGAAATTCGCTTAATATAATGCCTTTTTTTATCATATTCCGAGAAACTTTTTCTGAGTGTACATTTAACTAATTTTTTTTTTTTAATTTATTTCCGCCGCGGCTGGGGAAATTCGCTTAATATAATGCCTTTTTTTATCATATTCCGAGAAACTTTTTCTGAGTGTACATTTAACTAATTTTTTTTTTTTAATTTATTTGACGATGATTTAGCTTTTCAAAAAGCTCTTAAATCTCAGCTGTAAAAGGTAAACACTAAATTATAGAAAAAAAAAAAAAAAAAATTAAAATAAGACCTGATAAAAATAACACTTTTATTAATAAGAAATTTTAGCACATACTTAAAATGGCTCAAATTGAAAATAAACAAACAAAAATTGCTTGACTCAAAATTAAAAAATTCCAGTCACGTTTGAAGTGTGGCTTGCATAAATATATATATTTCTTTCTATACATATATACATATATATTTATATAGAGTCAAACTGGTTTCCCTTAAAAAAAAAAATAAGCATAAAACAGCCTCAACAAGGAAGCAAGGCAAGGAAAGAACAAAAACCACAAAATATTTGCTATTGTTACGACTACAACTACAGCTAACTAACCTTCCAGCTAACATGTTTGAGCCATAAAATATAACAAGTCAAGCTTTAGTGGTTTTTAGCATTAATTTTGAGTAGCGAAAAAAAGGCGAAAAAAACCAAATCAATACATTTCAATAAACAAAATCCGGCAAAAACCGTTGAAATATAGACTTAAAGCCAACTTGTTTGAAGTTATTATTAGCTTGGCTTCACATTGGCAATCATGGCGATGCATTCGGCACAAAGTAAATAAGTTCAAGGTCGTCTTTTTGACCAACAATTATGGTTTAACAGATAATTGTAGCTCTGAGCTATAGTAGTTAATGTAAGGGTCTTATAAGTGGCAGCAGCAACAGCATGAAACTTAAAACAAATACTTGGCTATAACACACACACACACATATCAGCAAACAACAGCAGACAACATAGCCAGGAATTTGTACAAAGAGACACCAAAATAAGCGGGAAGAAAAAAGATCACTAACATAATTATAGACACTGTCTGCAGCTGGCTGTTTAGGACTGGCTGCTTAGAATTGATATATAACGTTTAACATTGTTGCTCATAACAAGCTGTTGTAGATACATGTTGGCTAAAAAAGCCCATCTTGCATAAATCTTTCAGTGCTTAGTTTTGGTTTTCTGGAAAAAGTAAAAAAAAAATCAACCACATGTTTCAACGGAATGTGTGCTATTTATATATATTTAAAATAAACTAAAAGTTATAAGAATTTATGCAAATTTCTACATACAAATGTTTCAATACGTTTGGTTATTTTATTGCCAGCATATGTTGGCAAAAGTACGCAATGATTTTCCAGCAAAAAGAGGCACAGGCAGTGTTCATGTGTGTATTTCAACACGCTAACAATTAAAACAAAAAATTCCTAAAAAACATATATAACCAAAAATAAACACTCTAACTCGTGTTTGTTCAAAAGACAACATTTGGTCAAAAAACTTTAATTAAATGGTGCCTGATATGCCATCTGGATAACTTTCTTATTGCAATTCTTAGTTACTTTACTTTTGTGATAGACAAACAGCTACCAAAGAAGTTTAAAAAGCTTTTAAGCCAAAAAAAAAAAAAAAAAAAAATAAAAATAAAAAGCAACAACTCTGTAATTACTCAACCTTCAATATAGTTGCTTAGAAAGCGCGAAGAAGAATTTATTGCATTCCAAAAATAGTTCGAAAAATAATTTCGAAAATTTTGTTCTTTTAAATAAACAAACAAAAAAAAACGCTAAAATAAGTTGCAGTAATGCTTACAAAAAAAAAAAAAAACGAAAAAAAGTTAAATAAATAGACTCGAAATATTTAGATATTAGCAAGTATCTTAAAGTTATGTAAAGTAAGCAAGTCGACCAAAATCAGAACATCTCAAAAATCATTTGAAGACACTTTTAATTGCAGCTCTCTAGATGCTAGATATGCCAGTAGCTTGTTGATGTTGTTGGTTTTTTGTTGTTTTTTGCTGTTTGTTGTTATTTGTTGTTGTTTTTATTTTATCGATATTGCATCATCACCCACATAAAATACAAAACAAACTGTTGGAATGGAAAAAAAGTACAAAAATAAAAATGGAAAAAAATAATTTTTAATGTTTTCCACACACATACAACAAAATAGATGAGTAAGTGTTTTTGTTGTTGTTATTATTGTGTGTGTGTTTTTTTTTTGTTTGTTGCTATGGCTAGAGTAATTATGTGAGGTGGTAGCAAGGGGTTAAATCAGATGCTCACCTCTATCTAGTTTCTAGAAGATAATTTAAACAATTTATGCTGCTCTCAGCAATATCAATATTACACAGATTTTTAACGCTAATATTTATTTAATTTTATTTAATTACTACAAAATCTTTCAGAAGACTACAGTAAGGAAAAAAGTATTCGATTTATAAAAAAACATTTTCAATTTATATGCAATTAGAATGCGAGAAATTTTGTTATATTCCGAAATTCAGTTGCTTAAAAGCATGTTAATTTGATTTGAAATTAAAAATTCCAAACCGCCAAAAATTATTTAACTTCATTACCGGAATCGAACCGCAGATCTCAGTAACTTTTGCATATGAGTTGCACGTCTTATCATCGCGCTATGCTTTTGATTGTTAGAGCATGAGCAAAATATAGACAAAATGCAAAATACTTAAAAACAATCTGATGTTGAAAAAATATTTTATTAATATTACTAAATATTAAAAAATAATTCATGAAAGAGCATGGATAATTTTGCTTTGCGTTATACTTCTTCAGTGTAGAATTTAAAATATTTTTCCTTTTATTTCTCTCTTCTCTAATATGTATATCAAGAGAAAAGCATAGATATCAACAAAATAAATACTACTTTAATATTTCGCTCAGGAATATGTGACGTAATAATATGAAATTTTATAATTTGTAATTTAGACTTAAAACTATGTTCTCATATAGTACAAAATAGAGTTTGATTATGACAACTGAATACTATTATCGTTGGCAAACTTCGAGGCATTTAACAGTAAAATGTAAAACTTTATCTTAATTTATAAAAAAAATGAATGATCAAAAAAAAAGAAGAGCTGAGAGCTAATAAAATAAATAAAAGATTCAGAAAATTTTGAGATAATACCCTCAGGGAAAAAATGCTGTTATATCAAACAAATCATGGGTTGAAATAACAGATTCCACTGTTAAATACCGTCCAACAAATTAAACTTTCAAATCAACAATCGGTTGACTGCTGGTCTATAGAACACGAAAATTATATAAAATCGTACTTATTAAAATTATATCACTGCTTTGGAAGTTCATGTAAAGCAGAGCGTGCTGACGTGTGCGTCTAGAACTCGACTGTCCTAGGTTCAAATACCGGTAAAACCAACAAAGAATTTTTTTTTATAAAATGGTGCTGCTCGGGGTTGTGCCTCGAGCACAGAAAGAGGACGATTTTCAAAACTGCTCTCATTTTTACGTTTTTAAAATTATCAATTCAATTTTAAAATTTTTTAAATTATCGTTTTTTGGGGTTTTGCTCCCTTCTTCCGTCGAAATTGTTTAGTCAAACTTCCGTAAAACTGTACCTGTCAGACATGATTAAAACAAAAAATGGCATCTTCAACGTCTCGAACTGACGTCTGGTTTCTGAGGAAAATGGACACCCACTCTCTCAAAAAAAACACATATCTTCCTCCGGTGAAAAATTTCTCTATTTTCGATAATAGCAATTTTCTCTTTTCAAATAAAATGTTCTTCAATTAAAATAAATTTTCACATTTTCTAAGTAATATTTCTTCACTTCTAGGAAATGCAAATATTTCAATGTCTCTTATAATGACAAATATTTTTCTCGCACAAAAACATTCTCATTTATACAGAAATATTTTTTGAAAATGAAAATTTTTTCCTATATTTTAATAAAAAATTCAATATGAGAAGTATTTTCTTCAATAAAAACAAATGTTTTCTCAAAGTCTTATTCTCTTAAATCGAATTATTTTTATATATATTTCTCTTTTTCATAGAAGGTTTGTATCATTTTTAGAGAATTTTAAGGATCGCATTTAGAGAAAGGCATTCTCTGGAGCAACAAGGTCAATACCATTTTTCAGTAAATATAATGCCATTTTTATCATATTCCGAGAAACTTTTTTCTGAGTGCAGTTTGAAAAGTCATTTCGAGAAAAATGCGTCGTGAAAAATCCTATAAGCATCGATTCGATTTTTGGATTGCCTTCGTTCAACTTCGGTTTTAGTCGATACTGTTCGGTTTATTTTTTTTCATCTTTATATAGCTTCTGCTGGTATTCGTTAAACTTCTTTTTTTTCGTTCGTCTTTGGTTCTTGACTTCTTTTGCCTTCGACTCAGTCCTTGATTTTTGTCGAAAGAACTTTTAAAAGCATAGGATGTATTTCAGTGACAGATACAAATGCTTGCCAAGTTTCATCAAAATCGGTTCATCCGTTTTGATGTGAATGAGCCGAACATAGTTGATTGAATAAAGCGCCCTCTTACGGAAGTTTCCTGAAATTTAAATAGCCTCAATTCTATTGTAGAGTTAAATCGATCAAGTCATTTAGGAGTTATTGAGTCTTAACAATGCACTACTTAAAACGCCCTATTTCGGGCCCTATTTCGGGCCCTATTTCGGTCTTTGTAATTTTTTATATTTTATGTTTTATCTTGGGTGCAGTTGAACCTTCATATCAAATTTCATTAAAATCGGTTCAGGCGTTTAGCAGTTATTGAGTCTTTTTAAGGCACTACTCAAAGCGCCCTCTTTCGGAAGTCTTTGGAATGTTTTATATTTAATGTTTTATCTTGGGTGCAGTTGAACCTTCATATCAAATTTCATTGAAATCGGTCCAGACGTTTAGGAGTTATTGAGTCTAAAAAATGCACTACAACATTCATAGCAAATTTCATTGAAATTGGTTCAGGTGCTTAGGAGTTATTATATAGTGGTTGAACGTTCATACCAAATTTCATTGAAATTGGTTCAGGTGTTTAGGGTTATTATATAGTGCCACGCCCACATACTTCCGCCCACTTTTATTATCTTGGGTGCAGTTGAACCTTCATACCAAATTTCATTGAAATCGGTCCAGGAGTTGAGGAGTTATTGAGTCTTAAGAACGCACTACTTAAAGCGCCCTCTTGCGGAAGTCTTTGGAATTTTTTATAGCCTATGTGTTATTTTGGAAGCAGTTGAACCTTCATGCCAAATTTCATTGAAATCGGTCCAGGCGTTTAGAAGTTATTATAGAGTGCCACGCCCACATACTTCCGCCCACTTTTTTACACCCCCTATGTTCTTTCTCATTATGAAAGGTACTCGGTGTCCAAATTTCAGCTCAATCGGATAAGCGGTGCGCGAGCCTATACGGAACAGACAGACAGACAGACATACAGACAGACAGACATGAGGACAAACATTTGATTTTATAGATAAGATTAATTTTTTTAAATAACAAATGAAATGTACAATATTTTTCAAGATTTTTAACAAACTAATTTTGAAGATTACTTCTGATCAAACAGATAATGAAAGGGAATTAGAATTTCCATAATTTAATTAAAATTTTTGATACTTACACAGCTAGGATACGAACCCATTTCCTCAACATGACAGTCTAGCACACTTCCACTGAGATTTTGATAGCGATAAGATAAATATAGTAAAACAATATAAGAAAAGAACTATTACTTAGAGAAGACAGAAAATTCAACCATTTGAAACCATTTCAACAGATGGTTACATCTGCGATTGTGCGTGTTTTTGATTTTGTATAATTTTAAAAATGGAATTTCAAATTTTAAAAATGTACAATTTTAAAATGGAATTGAATTCGCAACAACGAGTTTGTATTAAATTAAGCGTTAAAAACGGTTTCAATGGTGCAACGACATTGCAAATGTTAGAAAAGTGGCTCGGCAATGATACTCTGAAGGAAATAGTCGTCTATCAGTGGCGCCATCAAAAACAAAAACCATTCAGTCGAAAAAGAAGGCAATGCTCACAGTTTTCATACATTATAAGGATGTTGTGTATCATGAATTCCTTCCACAAGGCCAAACAGACAATAAGGAGTATTATTTGAGCGTTATGAAACGTTTGCTTGAAGCATTTCGCCAAAAAATACCGGATTTGTGGGCAAACAACTCGTGAATTTTGCACCCATATGACGCACCGTCGCACAATGCCATCGTTATCCTTTAAAATTTGCCTAAAAACGAAACGAATGCCATTCAACAGCCATCGACTTCACCTAATTTGGTTCCCTGCGACTATTTCTTATTCAGTCAACTCAAGAAAACGCTCCGCGGAACACGTTTCAGCACCCTAGATGAGATCATAGAAAAATCGAAGAATGCTCTGATAGCCATATCGCAAACCGAATGTACAAAATGTTTCGAAGATTGGCTCAAGCGCTGGATAAATGTGTTGCAGTCGATGGGGAGTACTTTGAAGGGATAATATAGATTTTGTTGTATAACCTTGTATTTTTAATTTCCCGAATAAATTCCGGAAACTTTTTGATCATGGTAGTATAACAGTTGGTGTTTCTCTGAGTGTTCATTTGTAAGAAATTAAAGAATATTGCCTAAAAATTCTTCTTCCGGTACTTTCTCTTAGACTTCGAGGTACATGAATCCAAAGTGTTTTGCGTAGACAACTGCCTTGTAGGCTTAAGTCTACGGTGTTCCATAGCATGGAACCGAAACATTGCATCGGGCAATGCCTCTTTGAGAGTTCAAAGGTACCAAATTAGCTAAATGTTGTGATGATATGTCGCAACCCTTGGTTTGGGTGGAGGCCTATCTAACACCTCTTCCGTACTGCGGAGTACGGCGCCCGAGTTGGGAATGCAACTCACACACCGAGCTAGGTAGCTCTTCCTGCGAAATGGGTAGTAAGCCACAAACACCACGAAGCTTCCCGAAGGACCAGCTCAGTAAGTCAGCCTGGCGAAAGCCAGGGATCGCTGACTACCTGTGGTACCAGTTTTAAAGTCCTTGGTCAGACCTCGTAGCAAAGCTACTACCAGTTTGAGCCCATCACAGCTCTGGACTGGTGACCAATACGTCGAGGTACAGCATTCCACAGTATAATCCCATAGGAGAGAAAAAACAAGTATGAGGAATAGGCCGGATCGTTCTTGTATGGAGAAAAAAATATCAGCCGTTCGTGGTCTCAAAAGTTAGGGGAACTCATTAAAATGATTTCTGCATATTTTTTTTTCATTTTTTTATTCAAATCGGAGAAAATCCGCCGAAGCAATTTTGATTCTCCTGTAGGTCCTTTTTGGCAAAAAAGAACATGTTTTTTGTTTCTTACTTTTTATTTTTCACAGAACGAGATCCGCATCTGCTTAAATGTTAAATTTCTTACTCATACCAACATTTTAACATAAAAAAAGTTTTTAAAGTTATATTTCATTATAACTCTTATTGATCACACAGTTTTTAAACCTGTGCGGTTTTTTTAATATCTTAAATCTCTATCTGAAAGCCACTACAGTAATCAGGAAGCTTGGAAGACTCTTCGAACTGTAACGTTTCACAGTACACACCTGATTCTGTTCCGCTCTTGATTTTCGAGCCATCAGTGTAGAATTGGAGATTATTAATGATGTAGTCGGTTGTTCTTTTGGACTCCTTAGTTCCATACAGATTTAGAATAGATGCATGTCCGAGAGTGTCGTTTTTCCAGACTTGTGACAATGCTTGGTTAATGTTAAGTGATCCATAGTATTAGCCTATCATTAATCCTAAGCCAAAAAATTTTTAAAATTTTGAAAGCAAGTTCGTCATATTTTAAGCATTTTCTTGAGACAAAAAAGTGTAATTTTTAAAAGGGCAAAATTTTCATATAATTTTTTTTTCCAAAATTTTGTTCAAATTTTTTAATATAATATCATGATAGAAAGTTCATCAAATTTTGTATAGGAATCATTATCTATAATTATACCCTAAGCCCGAAAGGTCAGGGTATATTAACTTTGTGCAAACGTTTGTAACGCATAGAACGAAGCGAGTCCGGTATAGAAAAGTATATATATTCTTGATCAGCGTCACCACGTGAGTCGAGCTATCCATGTCCGTCCGTCCGTCTGTCCGTCCGTCCGTCCGTCTGTGTGTTGTCCGTATACACAGGATAAAAAGAAGCAGTTGAGATAATTGGATGAAACTTGGTACACATGGTCACATGGACCCAAGGATCTGCACTATTGAATATTTTTGGAATCCGCATACGGACACGCCTACCTCCCATACAACGCAAAAATATAAAACTGCATAACTCAGCTCATAATAAGCCTACAACAATAAAATTTGGTATGTATGTGTTTTATATCAACACAAAGATGTCTTTGAAAAATGGACGTCATCCGCTTACAGACACGCCCACCTCCCATATAACCCAAAAATTGAAAACGCAAAAAAAAGCCTTTGTTTAACCTACAGAGCTTAAATTTGGCACATATGTTTTTTGTAACAAAATAAAGATAGTTTTGAAAAGTGGACATCATCCGCCCACGGACACGCCTACCTCCCATACAACGCGAAAATTGAAAACTGCATAACTCAGCTCATAATTAGCCAACTACAATAAAATTTGATATTTTTTGTGTTTCATATCAACACAAAGATGTCTTCGAAAAATGGAGGTCATCCGCTAACGGACACGCCCACACCTCCCATACAACCCAAAAATTGAAAACGCAATAAATAAGCCTCTGTTTAACCTACAGAGCTAAAATTTAGCACGTATGTTTTTTATGACAAGACAAAGATGTCTTTGAAAAATGGACGTAATCCGCCTACGTACACGCCTACCTCCCATACAACCCAAAAAGTTTTAAACTCAATAAATAAGGTTATGTTTGTCATAGAGAAATTGAATTTGGTATGCATGTATTTTATACCAAAACTAAGGTGTGTTCAAAAATTGGAAGTAATCCGTCCATGAACACGCCCACCTCCCATAGGGAAAACACAATAAAGGCATTAACTGTGAGCTACAGGAATAAAACTTGGTATGTGTAAATTTTTCATCAACATTTAAATGCATATTAAATATAGGCTTCATCCGCCCTTGGAGACGCCCATTTACAATAAAAATTTTTTGTTTTTGAAAAGTGGGTTTAGGGTATTTCATAGTCGGCCTAGACCGACTTTAGACTTTCTTTACTTGTTTTTTAATAAAAAAATATCAGTTGAGCTCGTAATTCGATTCGGTTGTAACTAAGAATTCAGTTGTCCAAAAGTTAGGAAAAGCGACAACGTTTGCAGCGATTTATTTAGTTTTTTTGTAATTATTCATTTGTGTTTTCTTTTTAAAATGATAGTTCGAAATGACAATCGTAATTTATGATGCGTTGTTTTGTTTTTTTTTTTTAAATAATTGTAATGAGTACAAAACAAAGCCTTATGCAAAAAAAAAATTGTATATTTATGAAAAATGTATCCTTTCTTTATAAGAAAAATTGTGAGCAAAAACATATCTATTTGAATTTGAAGTTTTGAGGGTTAATTTGTTTATTTCTCTTTTTTTATAGTTTTATGTCGAAAAAATATATTTTGAAAATTTTAAGCCCAAAAGGCTGCCGAGGAAAGTGTTTCATTTTAACATTATTAAAGTGCATTAAATATAATTAATCGATGCAACAACCAAGTAAATAATATTAACTTTAACAACATCGCCAAATCTCTCGAAATCATGAAGCATATAATCAAATCACTTAACGGGATCGTAATTAATTTTGAGGCCAGTTAATAATTAAGTGCATCAAAAGCAACAATACAAACACCAATTAAACCGTTTTAAAAAATAACTGCAAATTAATTTTCACAACTAAAAAAAATTTCGAATGCAGTCGAATATATGCATTACAACAACAACAACAACAAAAGCAAAACAAATTAGAGCAAAACGAAATGTGCGCCGCTGAAAAAGAGTGCAACCAGCAAATGCAGCGATGATAAAAAGCAAGCAAATTTAATCAGGCCGAATAAATACAAAAAATTAGAAAACCAAAATTTAACAAAAAAAATGTAACAATAAATATCCTAGCAAATGACTTAATATGTTTAATATCAATGTGAGACATAATTAGGGCAAGAAATTTAATCAGGCCGAATAAATACAAAAAATAAGAAAACAAAATTTAACAATAAAAAACTTTTTACAATAAATATCCTAGCCAATGACTTAAAATCTAAAATATCAATGTGAGACATAATTATGCCAAACGCTCGAATGCACAATTCAACAAAATCAGCATTCAGCGTGCTTATTCTAGGCCAACAAGCTAGACCAAGCTTCCCTTGGCCAATATGCTACGGTCCAGTTGAAATTTTCTTTATGAAGTTATTGAGAATTATTCTCGTAGCGCTACGTAAATATGCTGGCACATATTTACTTAATACGAACGTTTTGCAACAAACGAAAATACACTCAGAAAATAAATAAATAATTTTAGCGCGATACGGATTTTTGGAGATCAATTTCAACAGCGCTTTGATAAGTTTTAAATATTTATGTTGAAAAATAAGCTTAACATGAAGAAACAGTCGCAGCTGTGGTTTTCAAAATGCTCTTATAAAAAATTCATTCATAAACTTTATGCCTGCCAGTTTATGCCGATTGTAATGTTCTGCATTGTTGATTTTTCTCATCCGTTACGTTTAGTTAAATTTGAATGGCGCTCTAGGCGCAAAACTATCCAAAGTTTTACTTCAGCAGAATTCATACAAATATACACAAAAAGCAAAACATAAACAAATTCATTCAAATGAACTTTATAAACATACACGTGTTTTCTTACCTTGATTCTGTTTTAGCTTGAGTTTTACAACCAAACAAAATTATTCAAATCTTATGCTTTAAACAAAAATCAACAACAAAATATGCTGTTGATGTGATGTTTAATTACAAGTTTTGCTCTTTCAGCAACACACTCATTAATTAACCTCTTTCGACAGGAAATTCTTTATGTAAACATATCATTTTTTTTTTTTTCATTCATTCGTACAGTTGAAAATTTGAAGAAAATATTTAAAAAATTTGCATTTCTCATAAATTAAATAAATTTTCTAACTTATTAAGGGTACGGTTGAAACTAATGAGATCTTATTATGAAATGAATTAAAAAAAATACATATTATGAATAACTTTTATGTAGAGCATAAAAGAGACCCGGTCCCCCTTAATAACAATAAAGCTTTAATTTCTTAAAAAATAATCAAACTATTATATTTACTGTACCTACTTGTTAGTCTCATATGTTTTCGTACACGACTGAACAATCATTATCAGTGAACAAACTCATTTTGAGTGAATTACTGCACGCAATCGCTTGGTTTTGACGTCTAGTAGCATTTAGCGGCATCAGTTGTTTATAATCATGGAATGGGGCTCGCTCAAAAATCATATTGTTATTATCATGGTGTTGGTCTAAAAACATGTGTCATGGAAAGATGCTTTACCTTTCGGACATTGTGGTCACTCTCAGTAACTTCTCAGTTTGTGTATCATACTGTGAAGTTATTCGAGGATATAGGTGGCATAATCGACCGTCCAAAATTCGCCCGTCCGTTTGTTGTAATAACATCACGAGCCATCAAGGCGGTGAAGTCTCGAATCAAGTGAAAACCGAAATCAATCACAAAACATGAATCTTGTCGCGGGACAAGACTCACATTCTTAAAAATGACTTAGTGCTGAGAGCATGCAAATGACTCACCGGTTACCTCACGGTAACATTAAATGAACATCGAAAGTGAAAATAGAAAACGTTACTTTTCAAGCACATGGGTTATCTCCACAGGCGAATTCTGTTAACTGGTGAAAAAATTCTCACCGTAGAGGAATCGTTCAATATGCAGAATGATAAAGAGTATGCTCTGGCATCACGATATGCAGCAGAACTCGTGCCGAGAGTTCAGAGAGGCCTCCAATCGTGATGATTTGGTGAGGAGTCATCTATGATGGGATTACAAAGATCCATTTTTGTCAAAAAGGTGTCAAAACTTCGGCGAAAGTGTATGAATCCGATGTTTTGGAATTTATTGTGAAGCCTCTCAATACGACATTATTTCAAACGAAGCCGTGGAACTTTCAACAAGTTTCTGATCTGACCCATAAGGCTAAATTGACTCACAAATAATGTACCGAACTTAATTTCGACCGATTAGTGGCCAGCAGGCCTAGACCTGAATACGTGTTTCAAGGTATGTGACTCAAATATCGAGTCTCTTAAGAGCGCTCTTATCCGACCAGTGATCAAATTGAAATTTAAATCCGACCCATACATGTGAAATTTAAGAATAAGAATTGGAGGATTTTATTCAATTCATAATTATGACAATACCTACTTTTATACAGATTTGAATTACATTTTTGCTCGGACTTTTCTTATCCTTCACAAAATTTTCAACTCCCACGCGTACTGCTTAAGGGGCATATTAATTTTGTCATGACGTGTGTTACACCCATAAGAGGCGTGATATGTATAGAAAAGCATCACCACCTGAGTTAATTTAGCCATGTCCGTCTGTCTGTCCGTCAGTTTGTCGGTGGACTCGATAACAGCCGTAATTTTGAAGCTATCGTATTGAAATTCGCTTTTAAAGCGAAATTTAAGCTTTTTTCTAAAAAACAAAGATGAAGTTCGAGAATGGACTAAATCGGATGAAAACCACTCCTGCCTTCCATACAAACCTAATAAGGAAAATTTTATAAGGAGAAAAAAAATAAGGAGAAAAAATGGGCGTCATCCACCAACGAACACGCCCACCTCCCATGCAACCCCAAAATTGAAAACTATATAAATAGTCTTCTATCGAAGCTACAGAAGTAAAATTAGATACCTTACGGCGAAAGCAGGGTAAATTGCTCTAAAGTGACCGGTCCTGTGACAGTTCTTATTTAACCTATCACAGGACTGGTTCGATATAACTCAGAACGGGACCGATAGTTTTTAAATGCGTTTTGCTATATTTGTCTTATCGTTACCAATAGCTCAGTGGAAGGGCGCTAGACTGTCACGCGGTGGACGTGGGTTCGAACCATGGATGTGTAAGTATACTACATGTATATCAACAATTTTAATTTAATAATTTAAATTCTTATTCCGTTTCATTAACTGCGTAATCAAAAATAACCTTCAAAATAAATTTGCTGAACACCTTGAAAAAATTGAAAAGTTAATTTTTTATTAAAAAAAAATATTTTAAATAAAAAAAAAAAATTTTGTGGTTTTGTCTGGGATTGAACCCAGGTCAGTCGAGTACTAACCGTGAACGCTAACAAGCTCGGCTTAACATGAATTTCCAAAACAATGATTCAATTTCATTAACAACGTGCGTATAAGTGTACCGTGTTCTATAAAGAGACCGGCTACTGATTAGGTCAAAAGGTTTGTATGAGATGTCAATTGACACCTGCTGATATATTTTTGAACCGGTTCTAGGATTGGTCCAAAGGTATCTAGCCGGTGTCAATTTGCCCCTGTCAATGACAACGCCATGTAAAAGGGACAGGTTGGTTTCATATGTTGGTGGCAGAATTGGGACCGGTTACCATCACTTTGGAACCTATCACGTGATTGGTTCTGAAACTTCGGCCAAGCCGAACATATACCTTACTAGTTATACAACCGTTTCCGACACTTCTAGGGACGTCCCACGACAAATGGTTTTCATTTCACGAATAGTTTTTTTGCCTCTCCAATTTTTAGTAACTTTCCTTTCATTAAAGCATTAAAAAGCACGATTGGTCTCAGTTCTGCCACATTTGGTACCGTTATGTACCCGGGCTAAATGTTACCAAATAATTTTTGGAACAACATGGTGTCGTAAAACGGATAATAGATACTTTTAAAGCCATTATTTTATAAAAATGTCCTTGTTTATTTTACCCACTATAAAAAATTAAGCTGATTTTTTTCCGCATTGCCAAATTAATATTTTTTTCCACAGTTTTCCATTTGAATTATTTTTTTTAGAGTTCTCAATAACTTCTCGATAATATAGAGTAAAAATGGTGACCTATATGAAGTCCTAAAGTAAATTTTTACATATCGCCTACCTATTTCAAATACGATGTAAGTCAAAATTACACAGAGGGAAAAACCTATGGACTCAATACATAAATTTATGTACTCATCGCATAGTTTTCTGCACACAAAAATTTTACATTTTTCATGTATTGAGTACATGTTGAAATCTTTATTGACTACATAATGCTTTCAAGCGGTTATGTAGTCAATAAAGAATTTTATGTACTCAACGCAAACTGTTACAAATAATTTTATGTAATGAGTAAAGATCTTATGTACGTATTACATAAATTATTGACTCAGTACATACATAATTTACTCATTACATATTTTAAATGCATAATTTTATGTAATGAGTACATACATAATTTACTCATTACATATTTTTAGTGCATACATTTATATAATGAGTACATACATCATTTACTCATTACATATGTTAAAAACATAATTTTATGCAATGAGTACATGCATAATGTATTCATTATATATTTTTTGTTCATAATTCCATGTATTGAATATATACACAATTCATGCCTGTGCCTAAAGCACCCTCTCAACAAATGCAATAAATAATTTTATAAAGAAATGACTAGATTTCACAAAATAATTGGCAATTACTTATAGAAACCAAGCCATTTAATTCTTATCCAATCATCGCTTTTGTTCTAGAGTACAGTGGATGAACTCATTCCCGCTCTGATTTTCTAGAGGCTTTAGAGGTGTTGCTTATTTGAAAATCAAGAAACGAATGACATAAAACAGCAAAATCGTGTTCCGATGTGCAAAAGATACGTGTACTGAGTCCATATGTTATGTACTGAATAAATGTGTCACTTCAATCGTATAAGGGGGACGTGTACTGAGTCTTTATTTTATGTATTGAGTAAAGTTTTTGTAAAAAATTACATAACACGTTGATTGAGTACACGTTGCTTGTATATATTGAAGTCTGCTATGTATTCAACACATAACATGATGTATTGAATACATTTTTTATTCATTTTAAAAAGTGAATAAATTGATATGTAGTCAGTACACGCTCCCTTTACTCAGTAAATACTGCTCTTGTTGCGTTCTCATACAAGTTGAAGTGCATAGATTTTACATAGCTGTCTCTGTACTGACTACATAACTTTTTCCCTTAGTGTATCTACCATTCAGGAGCCGAAGAAAAATTATTATGATATGTATGTATGTTCATACTGTGATGAATTTTTTCAATCACTCTATCTCACTTTTTCTCATACGAACATTAAAAACGAAAAAAAAAACCGTAGATGTAGTTCTGATCGTATTAGAATTCGGCCGACGATATGTTTCATCGTCCATAACTACACGAAAATTTCTGTTTGCAAATTTTCTCTCGTACAGTTTTTGTGTCAAAAATGATTTTTACACTATGTTCTTCGCTTCGTTTTGGTAATTTTTGGAACATGCGTTGCTAATTGCGAATTACCTGACCTAGAGAGGTCTTGGCTTTTTTGGATACATCTTTAGATATTGATTGGTTGGTTTGCACCAGAGCAATCACTTTCTTCTCAAGATGTAAGACGGCACTTAGCGACTTTTTCTTGTATGGAGAGATGCTCCTTAAATCTCAAAATGACGCTTTGTGCTGAACTTTAGAGAGTTTTGCTAGATTTTTATAAGTGTCTGTGGGATTCTGAGGCCAAATGATCAAAACTTTTTTGCGAAGCTACGCGTTCGAGTTCATTTTCTGACGACTAACTCGACTGAACGTAAGAATTGATAGCTGTTAGGAAATGTTCGAGATGATGTAGAGATGATAGAATATGATCTTCAGATTATATTCAGAGATGTCTTATTTTTTTTTTGAAATAATATTTTTTTTTTAAATTTTATTAAAAAAACAAACTCAAAAATAAATGCTATTTTCTGAATAAAAAAATACAATTCGAAAAATAATTGTTAAAAACTAATTTGTTTTTAGTAAAACTTTAGCTGTCATGAGTTCCCAGAAGTTCTTATATAATCTATCCCTAAATCTTGATAGCATGCTTTTTATTTTAAAGAAGTTGTCATACTCAAAAAATCATCGCACTATTTGGTTGTGTGATCATTTTCTCACTTCAATGGTTTGATGCAAATTTCTAACACAATACAATGAAGGTTTAAGAGAGAGAGGTCTAGTTTCAATTACAGTAGCTCTAGAGAATCTTCGATCTACGTTAAGCACCGGTATAAGCATTCATATTTCTAACTTTACTTTAACATATTTTAAACTTACTCGAATAAGTTTAATAATTAAATCAATCAGAGAAAATGTCATCCTTTAATAATGTTGAATTTAATTTTTCAATGATTATGCAAATAAGCGGTCATTAATTATAAAGAAAAAACAAGTAAAGAAAGTCTAAAGTCGGTCTAGGCCGACTATGAAATACCCTAAACCCACTTTTCAAAAAAAAAAATTTTTATTGTAAATGGGCGTGTCCGTGGGCGGATGAAGTCCATTTTTCAAAACCATCTTTGTCTTGTCATAAAAAACATACGTGCCAAATTTTAGCTCTGTAGAATAAACACATGCTTATTTATTGCGTTTTCAATTTTTGGTTTGTATGGGAGGTAGGCGTGTCCGTGATCGGATGACGTCCATTTTCCGAAGACATATTTGTGTTGGTATGAAACACATACATATCAAATTTTATTGTTGTAGGCTAATTATGAGCTGAGCTATGCAGTTTTCAATTTTCGCGTTGCATGGGAAGTAGGCGTGTCCGTGGGCGGACGATGTCCATTTTTCAAAACCATCTTTTTTTTGTTATAAAAAACATACGTGCCAAATTTTAGCTCTGTAGGTTAAACAGAGGCTTATTTATTGCGTTTTCAATTTTTGGGTTGTATGGGAGGTGGGCGTGTCCGTGAGCGGATGACGTCCATTTTTCAAAGACATCTTTGTGTTGGTATAAAACTCACACATACCAAATTTTGTTGGTGTAGACTTATTATGAGCTGAGTTATGCAGTTTTAAATTTTTGCGTTGTATGGGAGGTAGGCGTGTCCGTGGGCGGATTCCAAAAATATTCAATAGTGCAGATCCTTGGGTACATGTGACCATGTGTACCAAGTTTCATTCAATTATCTCAACTCCTTCTTCTTATCCTGTGTATACGGACAACACACAGACGGACGGACGGACGGACGGACGGACGGACGGACGGACGGACGGACGGACATAGATAGCTCGACTCACGTGGTGACGCTGATCAAGAATATATATACTTTTCTATACCGGACTCGCTTCGTTCTATGCGTTACAAACGTTTGCACAAAGTTAATATACCCTGACCTTTCAGGTTTAGGGTATAACAAGTAAAGAAAGTCTAAAGTCGGTCTAGGCCGAGACTATGAAATACCCTAAACCCACTTTTCAAAAACAAAAAATTTTTATTGTAAATGGGCGTCTCCAAGGGCGGATGAAGCCTATATTTTATATGCATTTAAATGTTGATGAAAAATTTACACATACCAAGTTTTATTCCTGTAGCTCACAGTTAATGCCTTTATTGTGCTTTCGCTATGGGAGATGGGCAGATTCATGGACGGATTACTTCCAATTTTTGAACACACCTTAGTTTTGGTATAAAATACATGCATACCAAATTCAATTTCTCTATGACAAACATAACCTTATTTATTGAGTTTAAAACTTTTTGGGTTGTATGGGAGGTAGGAGTGTTCGTAGGCGGAGACAAAAACATCTTTGTCTTGTCATAAAAAACATACGTGCCAAATTTTACCTCTGTAGGTTAAACAGAGGCTTATTTATTGCGTTTTCAATTTTTGGGTTGTATGGGAGGTGGGCGCGTCTGTAAGCGAATGACGTCCATTTTTCGAAGACATCTTTGTGTTAATATAAAACACATACGTACCAAATTTTATTGTTGTAGGCTTATTATGAGCTGAGTTATGCAGTTTTAAATTTTTGCGTTGTATGGGAGGTAGGTGTGTCCGTAGGCGGATTCCAAAAATATTCAATAGTGCTGATCCTTGGGTCCATGTGACCATGTGTACCAAGTTTCATCCAATTATCTCTACTCCTTCTTCTTATCCTGTGTATACGGACAACACACAGACGGACGGACGGACGGTAATGGATAGCTCGACTCACGTGGTGACGCTGATCAAGAATATATATACTTTTCTATACCGGACTCGCTTCGTTCTATGCGTTACAAACGTTTGCACAAAGTTAATATACCCTGACCTTTCAGGTTTAGGGTATAAAAATCAAAGATTTTCACAAAATTGATGCTTTCAAATTTGGAACGCCTGAAGCTCAAGTAGTTTTGAATTGATCACGCTATACCGCTAGAATAACATAAAGCACAGATTAAATTTCATGCCATTGAATCGAGCAACATTGTCAGCTAATGTAGCATAATAAAAATATAAATAAACAAATAATGAATATAAAAGATGGATCATTATAACTAAAAAACTTTCAATGGCACGAGTACCATGCGCCAGGCCGCTAGAATGTGGTGCGCTAGGCCGCTTCGGTCGATCGGTCGGTCGTCTTTGGCCAACATCTTAATCACAGACAACATGATGAATAATAATTTCCACTTCACTTCAAGCAATGTAGTTGATGATGGTGCTGCAGTAGATGTAGATGTTGTTGTTGTTGTCATTGCCATTTCCATGAATTTCCACTTCGCGTGGCTTTCTTCGACGCACTCTTGAGTTACCGCCAGTGTTGCTAGAATGTCTTGTTTTGCTGCAGCTTCCATGTATTGCAGTGAACCCACAACTGAGTGCAGCGTTGAGTTTGTCAATCAATTATAAAGTTTTATACCCCCAACACCCGCCTCACAACAATAACAACAACTACTACGTGTGACATTAAGTAGACCCCTCCGCATAGAGGAACGTGATGTACTCTTTATTGCAGCTTCAACGTACTTTAGTGATTTTCTAAAAACTTATTTACTTTGATTTTTGTTGTTTTTTTTTTTTGCTTCGTCCGTCTGAACGGATACGCGAATTGTTTTTGTCTATAACTTTGCGTACCTTATGTTAATGCGTCGACAGCTTCAGCTCTAGCTGTCTGCATAGCTAACGAGTTAGATAGATCAAAAGATACTTGTTTGTTATCCTTACGCGCTAGACATGACACTCGCCTAAGGACGGACGTTATAATAGCAGACGAATAGACGGACGGACAGACGGTCTTACTGTCAGCATGAGTTGCATAGACATGCGGAGATGTCAACTGTTCGTGTAAAATTTATGAGCCAAAGTTACATAAAAATATACATGCATACATCTAGGATAGG
Organism: Tetanocera ferruginea; assembly: GCA_958299015.1. Taxonomy (NCBI): domain Eukaryota; kingdom Metazoa; phylum Arthropoda; class Insecta; order Diptera; family Sciomyzidae; genus Tetanocera; species Tetanocera ferruginea. The sequence continues at coordinate 124,181,591 of OY282644.1, read as the reverse complement.
TTTGTCAGTATGTTTTTCTTTTTTATTGTATTTGTGTTGGTATGCAGCTCGTTGAGGATCAAATGTCAACATTGCTTGCTTGTTTTGTGACGTGAAATGATGTTAAAGTTGTTGTAGTGAAAATATTTTTGTTTTCCCTCAATAGACAGACAACCACCTACAACTGAACATTTTTTTTTTGTGTGCCAACCCTATGACGATGTTGCGAACATTTGTTTTATGCATATGAAAATAAAGCTATGACTTATTGGAAATTCGCTTGCATATCTATTTTCTCAGTCAGTTTTTGAGTTATATACTTTTATCGCGGACTATCAATTTTCTATTTATTCTTAATAAAGGCTTTATAGTTAACTTCGGTTTTAAGAATTTTATATGAAGTGTGATGTTTTTTTTGCTACTTTTGTGCAATTTTTTGTTCAGTATAAATTTTTGGACACCTCATGTGTAATTCGTAACATGCCATGCTCGTATAATGCATGCAAATAAAATTAATCGGGCTAGTATCTATGTCGTTTGTTATATTGCCAAAGGTGTGCCATTTGTGTGTTTGGACTTTATTTCTCACACTTCAATTTAAAAAATAACTTAAATGAAAGAAACTTTGTTTTTTATCAGTTTTCTAACAACAACTTTGAAAAACTACTTTAATGCTATGAAAGTTATTTGTTGCTTTTAAATAACTGCTACAATTGGTGATTGTTTTTTATGCGCGGCTCATTTCTACGAAAGATTTCTTGGCAGAAATATTTTGCCATAATTGAAACATGCATTCCTTGCAATTAAACAAGACATATAATAATAATTTGTTGTTGCATTTTTAATGATAAACTAAAATATCTAATTAGTTTAAGATTTCTTGCATTAACAGTCCATTAACAGTTAAGAAAATAATTCAATATCATGTGCCAGACATGATGATGATTTTGAAATTTTTTAAGACTTTTTAACCATCCATCATTTTTAGTGCCAACATAAATTTTGTGCAATTGAATTTGTTCCACTTTCTTCTGTTGCAGCTGCTTTGCCGACGCTATGACCAAGTAATGCCCCGCACACATTGTGCAACATTAAAAATGCTTTCATATATCTTAATGTATATCGTATTTTGTTTTATTTAATTTTTCTGTGTTTTGTTTTTTTTTTTTTTGCAAGTAAAATGCATTAAACTGTTCAGAGTTGAAATTTTAAATAATTGTAGATATGTTTTTTGCAAATTGTACGAAATGTTTTGACTACAGCATATTTTCTGTACATAAAGCGCTTTTATTGCTTTTAAAATTATTTTGGCATTATTTAATATTTGACACACTTTCTGGCAGTTGTACTAAAATGTTGGCATTTAGAAATAGAAATGATTTCAAGTTGTTCTACGTTATATGAGTAACGAAAAATTTAATTTTTCGTAGAAAACTGAATGAAACGTGAATGAAAAGATGCATAATATAAAGAAGATATATAAAAGAAGACACGATAAAAACCAAAGGCCGGTTAAGTTTTAAATTTGCTTATAACGCCTTATGTCTAAAACCAGCATCTCATATCATAAAACATCTTAATAATGCGTTATAATTTTGTTCAATTTGTTCACTAAATTTTTTTCTCTGTTGATTTCTAATGGGTTATAAACTGGTAAAATACTTTTATAGCATGTTTAAGTAATACTCTGGCCGATGTTTTTCCAATAAATTTTTAACCCTGGCCGTCTTCTGCCTTTGACTGCATTCTTCGTTGGAGAAATCGTCTTTGGCAATTTTTAACTCCTATTTTTTTTTTTAAAGTATCCCTAAATTTTTTTGAGGATTTAGTAAAACTATTCCACAAAATGTTTCTGAAGGTTTTGTTCAAATATATTCAAACAGCGACTCGCTAGCAATATTAGAACACCAAAAAAACGAGCATTTTGGGACTTTTAACTTAAAAAAGTCCATATCTTAGCCTAAATATGTAGTTATTTGGAACTTACCAAGATTTAGCTGGGTTTCAAAAAGTATAATTATTTTGAAATCTGAAAATTTGGTAAAAAGTTCAGCTTCTCATGTATAATCATCATCATTTTTGGAATCGTAATCATTTTGTTCAACAAACACCAGCAGGACACCAACAGACACTTTACCAGGGCCTGATATCCAACTCTCAGAAGTAATGACTTTTAAAGAACTGCGCTATGTGAAGTCGAAAAAGAATATGAAAATTCTGGTAATGGACTTGGATACACTCAGAAAGAAGTGTCTCGGAATATGATAAAAAAGGCATCATATTTAGAGAAAAATGGTATAGACTTTGCTCCAGAGAATGCTATTCTCTAATTGCGATACTAAAAATTCTCTAAAAATTATAAAAAGCTACCATGAAATAGAAAAATATATAATTTTTTGAGAAAAATACTTTTTTTTTTGAGAAAATATTTGTTTTTATTGAAGCAAATACGTCTCATAAGGAATTTTTTATCAAAATATAAGAAAAGTTTTTCATTTTCAATAAAATTTCTCTATAAATGAGAAATTTTTTGTGCGAAAAAAATACTTATCATTATTAGAGACATTGAAATGTTTCCATTTCCTAAAAGTAAAAAAATATTTCTACGAAAATGTGAAAATTTATTCTAATTGAAGAACATTTTATTTGAAAAAGAGAAAATTGCTATTATCAAAAATAGAGAATTTTTTTACCGGAGCAAGTTATGTGTTTTTTTCTCAGTGTAGTTGGTCAAATATAAAAACATCCATGTTTCGGCGTTTCCAAAGTAAATTCATAAAAGCTGTTTTAAAATCGCCATTTGTGGAAAATATTTTATGTTATTTTATAAAGAGAAACGTAATTTAAGGAATCTGTATTTAACCAAAAACATGCAATTGGAAAAAAAAAATGGATGAGAAAACCAGGTCTAAATTTGACCTATCCAGATAACAAAAAGAAGAAAAAATAATTAAACCCCGTTACCCTGGAATAACCCTGAATGCGAGGGTTTTGTCTATATTTCTCCCAATATAGACGTCGTCGTTGTGCGTCGTCTTTTGACGATTTCGTCCACGAGCCAACTATGAAAGCACCTTACTGACAGACAACGCGACGTCTACTAACGGTTTTTGGGGGAACTTCCTTATACATGATAACATTTTTTTTAATAAATGTACCTTCTTGTTTCCTCCTTCCCTTTCCAAAATAAGCATTTCTCAAAAGTCACTGTAGGCGTATCGTTCAATAAAGACAGCGCATGATTACACTAAGGGAAAAAGTTATGTAGTCAGTACAGAGACAGCTATGTTAAATCTATTCACTACAACTTGTATGAGAACGCAACGAGGGCAGTATTTACTGAGTAAAGGGAGCGTGTACTGACTACATATCAATTTATTCACTTTTTAAAATGAATAAAAAATATATTCAATACATAATGTTATGTGTTGAATACATAGCAGACTTCAATAGATACAAGCAACGTGTACTCAATCAACGTGTTATGTAATTTTTTACAAAAACTTTGCTCAATACATAAAATATAGACTCAGTACACGTCCCCCTTATACGATTGAAGTGACACATTTATTCAGTACATAACATATGGACTCAGTACACGTATCTCTTGCACATCGGCACACAATTTTGCTGTTTTATGTCATTCGTTTCTTGATTTTCAAATAAGCAATACCTCTAAAGCCTGTAGAAAATCAGAGCGGGAATGAGTTTATCCACTGTACTCTAGAACAAAAGCGATGATTGGATAAGAAATAAATGGCTGGGTTTCTATAAGTAATTGGCAATTATTTTGTGAAATCTAGTCATTTCTTTATTAAGTTATTTATTGCATTTGTTAAGAGGGTGATTTGGGTGATGTACTCATTAAATAAATGTATGCACTAAAAATATGTAATGAGTAAATTATGTATGTACTCATTACATAAAATTATGCATTTAATATATATAATGAGTAAATAATGTATGTACTCATTGCATAAAATTATGTACTCTAAATATGTAATGAGTAAATTATGAATGTACTGAGTCAATAATCTATGTAATACGTACATAAGATCTTTACTCATTACATAAAATTATTTGTAACAGTTTGCGATGAGTACAGTGTGAATGTACTCACCACATACATCCATGAATTCACGACACACATTTATGCGTTGAGTACATAAAATTCTTTATTGACTACATAACCGCTTAAAAGCATTATGTAGTCAATAGAGATTTCAACATGTACTCAATACATAAAAAATGTAAAATTTTTGTGTGCAGAAAACTATGCGATGAGTACATAAATTTATGTATTGAGTCCATAGGTTTTTCCATCTGTGTAATAATTGCCTTTCAATTTTGAATGCTTGACGGATTCTCCTTGCAACCCGATTTTTTATAATGAACCACAGGTGCTCGATTGGGTTAAGGTCTAGCGATTGTGCAATTAAGTCCAAAAAATCAATATTCCGTAGTCCTTGAAACGCTTTTTGTAGTATGCTTCGGATCTACGTACTTCGTTATATAAAATCTGACAAAATATGCGTTTTCACTTTGAGATTAGTTTGCAAAATACCAAGGTATACCTTTTTATTCATTATCCCATAAATAAACTCCATCTATCCAAATTCATTCCAAACCATGCTACTCATATAATGACTTCCATGAAAAAATGAAAAAATGTATACCGCTGCCTTGCTTTACGGGGTCGCAAGCACTTCTTCTTGTAACGTTCAGCTGGTTTCCTCCAGACTTCAATCAGTCCATCTGATCTAAATATGTAGCTAAATTTTTTTCTCATCCAGCCATATTGAACACTTTCAATCATTAATTAACCACTTCACTTTTCCTGAGCCCATTGCACTAGTGTGTTTAAGAACCTGACGGTCTCTAAGTGACGGCACCACCACTCTTCAAATATATGACTTTATTGACGAGTGGCAGCCTTAACATGAACACACCATAAATGCCAGATCGATCTGTCAATGTCACTATTCATTGACAGATCGATCAGAATCCAAAATTAAAAACCTTTTGGTATTACTATAAAAATGGATAAAGCAGAACTTCCATTTGATTCAGCATTACTTGTTGTGCAACAAAAGTGCACAAGAAATAAAAGAAAAGCTCGATATATATAACGGTGAATTTACTCTATCATATTCAACCCTAAAATATTGCAATGCAGAGTTCAAAAGAGGCTGAATAAGCACAACAGATGAACATGCTGGGGGAGCACCAAAAACAGTGACCACTCCAGAATGAATTGGAAAATTCCATGATTTCGTATTGAACAATGCGAAAGTGAAAGTGCTTGAGAAGGCTACAACCGTAGGTATATCAAGTGGTTCGATGATTTTAATTTTACATGAAGAATTGGGTATGAGAAAACTGACATCAAGATGAGTGCCGCGTTTATTAACAATCAATCAAAAACATGAACGTGTTCGCACTTCCCAGCAATTGGACATGTTGAAACAAAATTCGATTAAACGATGGATGAGATGGGGATCACCACCACTATACACTAGAGTGTATCGAAAATCTGACCCCCAATTCCGGTACCAAAATTAAATAGTACATGAAAAATCCTTTCGATTGGTGTACTTTTTTTTTATTTGAACCAATTTTGGCGTCCCCCGAAATGCATTTTTGTGCATTTTTTTATCAACTTTTGTACTGTAGACCCTTTAATGGTTGATTTAAAAATAAAATCAAGTTTATCAATCAATTCCTTTCATATAAAAACACAGAACAGCAAATTTTCATCCCTGTTGACAAATGCTCTGACGAGATAAAACAGTTTTTTTTCAACGTGAATCTACTTGTTATTTAATATTTGATATGTTTTTATTTTTGTATGAAAGCATTTTTAAACTTTTAGCAAGTTATTACATATTCAGCCCAATCATGAAACATTTTCTCCCAGGAGTTGTCAATAGGAGTTTCCGTTTTTAAAATAAAGTTAAAATACTTTTTGGAAATTTTTAATGCAATTTTGTTCATCAACCGCCAATATTCGGGAGTGTAAAATAAAAAAATTAGATATCTTTATCTGCTATCTTAAAACCGGAAACTCCCATTTACAACTCCCGGGAGAAAATGTTTCATGATTGGGCTGATTAAGCTCGTCACAGAGGCGTCAGTGGCTGCTGCTTTTGGAGGGCCGTTCAAAAAGGCTAAAATGCGAAACAAAAAGAGATTTTTAGTCCTTTACAGGATCTAAAAAAAATTGTTATTATTTGGTTAACTTTAATAGTTTAAAAAAATACGTTACTTTTGCATTAAGCTATAAAAACAAAAAACAGAAGTTAAAAAGTAATTCCATACAATAAATAAAAACATATCAAATATTAAATAACAAGTAGATTTGCTTTGAAAAAACTGTTATATCTCGTCAGAGCATTTGACAACAGGGATGAAAATTTGAAGTTCTGTGTTTTTATAAGAAAGGAATTGATTGATAAGCTTGATTTTCCTTTTAAATCAGCCATAAATGGGTCTCCAGTACGAAAATTGATAAAAAATGCACAAAAATGCATTTCGGCAGACGCCAAAATTTGATCAAATAAAAAAAAAGTACACCAATGGAAAGGATTTTTCATGTACTATTTAATTTTGGTACCGGAATTGGGGGTCAGATTTTTCCCATACAAGTCGATACACTCTACTATACACCAGAATCGAAGGAATCAGCAAAAGAGTGGGTAGGTCCCAGTGGAAGTGCAGTACAGTTAGCGAAGACGCAACAAACGCCCGGAAAGCTGTAAGCGTCTATTTTTATACCCTAAACCTGAAAGGTCAGGGTATATTAACTTTGTGCAAACGTTTGTAACGCATAGAACGAAGCGAGTCCGGTATAGAAAAGTATATATATTCTTGATCAGCGTCTATTCATGTCCGTCCGTCCGTCCGTCCGTCTGTGTGTTGTCCGTATACACAGGATAAGAAGAAGGAGTAGAGATAATTGAATGAAACTTGGTACACATGGTCACATGCACCCAAGAATCTGCAATATTGAATATTTTTGTAATCCGCCCACGGACACGCCTACCTCCCATACAACCCAAAAAATGAAAACTGCATAACTCAGCTCATAATTAGCCTATAACAATAAAATTTAGTGTGTTTTTATTTTATGTCAACACAAAGACGTTTTCGAAAAATGGACGTCATCCGCTCACGGACACGCCCACTTCCCATACAACCCAAAAATTGAAAACGCAATTAATAAGCCTGTGTTTAACCTAAAAAGCTTAAATTTGGCACATATCTTTTTTATAACAAAACAAAGATGTTTTTGAAAAATGGACATCATCCGCCCACGGACACGCCTACCTCCCATACAACGCGAAAATTAAAAACTGCATAACTCAGCTCATAGTTAACCTAGAACAATAAAATTTGAGATGTATGTGTTTTATACTAACACAAAGATGTCTTCGGAAAATGAACGTCATCCGCTCACGGACACGCCCACCTCCCATACAACCCAAAAATTTAAAACGCAATAAATAAGCCTGTGTTTAACCTAAAGAGCTAAAATTTGGCAGATATGTTTTTTATGACAAGGCAAAGATGGTTTTGAAAAATGGACGTCATCCGCCTACGGACATGCCTACCTCCCATACAACCCAAAATGTTTAAAACTCAATATATAAGGTTATGTTTGTCATAGAGAAATTAAATTTGGTATGTATGTATTTTATACCAAAATTAAGGTGTGTTCAAAAATTGGGAGTAATCCGTCCATGAACTCGCACACCTCCCATAGCGAAAGCACAATAAAGGCATTAACTGTGAGCTACAGGAATAAAACTTGGTATGTGTAAATTTTTCATCAACATTTAAATGCATATAAAATAAAGGCTTCATCCGCCCACGGACACGCCCATTTACAAAAAAAATTTTTTTGTTTTTCAAAAGTGGGCTTAGGGTATTTCATAGTCGGCCTAGACCGACTTTAGACTTCCTTTACTTGTTTGGATTCAATTGACATTTCGTTAATCGACTATTGAGACCTGGAAAAACAATCGGCTATTACTATTACTGCGACTTTTGGACTGATTGAAGAACAAAATCGTAAACAAACGGCCCGATTTATCATAGAAATATATCATATTTTTGCAAGGCAATGATCCAGCTCACAAATCGATTAAAACTGGGATTAAATTGCACGAGTAACGCTTTCTCAGCTCAATTGCTTCCTCAGCTCCAGATTTGGCCCCCAGTGACTATCATCTGTTCCTATCAAACTTAAAAAGGTGGCTCTAGGGAAGGAGATTACGACGAAAAAACAGGTTGAATTGGAAACTGCTAATTCCGGTGATCTTGAGAAATCTTGCTATTCAAATGGCATCGCACTGTATCGAGATGAAGAAGGACTATGTGAATGAAAAAACAGTACTTTTGGAAAAAAACCGCGTATATTCTTTGTTGGGTCGGCAGCATATTGAACGCAGTAGTCTGCATTTTTCATTCAATCTTGATATATAGTAACTTTACCGCTGAATCCTTTAGCTTTAATTCGGTTTCGGACAGAATCATCTGAAATCTTCAGATTAAAGCCGTTTTCGATATCCGCAGCTTTTTTAAGTGCTGACATTCTTTTTCATTTCTCTAGAAATGTGTGCATCTATTCGGGCGGTGGTTTTTATTTTAAGTTCTCTTTCACATTTATTTTGATTTTTTTGGTTTTTTTATAATTTTTAATATTGATGCCGCAGTATTTTTACTTATTGGAAGTTCTTTACTAATTTTTATACCCCCACGCATACTGTGTAGGGGTATATTAATTTTGTCACGACGTGTGTAACGCCCATAAGGAGACGTGGTAGGTATAGAAAAGTACATATATTCTTGCTCAGCATCAACACCTGAGTTGATTTAGCCATGTCCGTCTGTCTGTCCGTCTGTCTGTCTGTCTGTGGACACGATTGCAGCCGTAATTTTCAAGCTATAGTGCTGAAATTCGATATTTAAGCTTTTTTCTAAAAAAACTAAGATCAAGTTTCAGAATGGGCTAAATCGGATGAAAACCACGCCTATCTCCCATACAACCCCAATATTGAAAACTCCATAAAGAAGCAAATTTTAAGCTACAAAACTAACATTCGGTATTTGTGTAATCTACAACAACATTCAGATGTGTTTTTGAAAAATGGGCATCATCCACACACTAACACGCCTACCTCCCATACAACCCCAGAATTGAAAACTATATAAAGAGGCTTGTGCCACAGCTACATAAATAAAATTAAGTATTTGTTCATTTCATATCAAAACTAAAGCGTGTTCAAAAAATGGCCGTCATACACCAACGAACACGCCCACCTCCCATACAACCCTAAAATTGAAATCTATATAAATAGGCTTCTGTCAAAAAGCTACATAAGTAAAATAAGATATTTATGCATTTAATATCAAAATTAAGACGTTTTAGAAAAATGGGCGTCATCGACCCACGAACACGCCCACCTCCCATATAACCCCACAATTTAAAATTCTATAAAAAGGCTTCTCTTTGAGCTACAGGAACAAAATTTGATACGTTTGTATTTTATATCAAAACTAAATGGTGAAAGAAAGTGGGCGTCATTCGCCTACGAACACGCCCACCTCCCAAATCGAAAAATTTATTAAGAGGCTTGTATTTACTTTGCAGGAAAACAGTTTGATATGAATATATTTTAGACGTCAACAAAATAGTAAAATTTTTTTCAATCTCATACAAAAAGAGCTACAATTTGAAATTTTGTACCATTACGAATCGGCCGTGGGAGTATTTTAACTTCGGCCAAGTCGAAGATATACCTTACTAGTTTTGTATCCATCACCATTTTTATGAAACTCCATAATTTTTTCTCTTATACCAAGACACAAAGTCTACTACACTTGATCGCGAGTTTGAACTTGAAACCTTGGTTACATTGAAAATAAAATGTTACTTTAGTATTAAATAAAGATTACCGTTACTTATATACAGAGGTTTGAATTATTTTTTTGGGTTTTGAGCTAGTACCTTTTCGATTAAAAACTTTACAGTTAAAAAGTTGTTTGAATTAAGATTAACTAATTATTTAACTATTATTTTATAAAAAATATTGGTTCAAGTTTTTGCCACACTGCGATGTCGTTTTAATAATTTTTTTAAATACTTTATGCGGGTCCAGTTCTCGATCAATTGTGTGCAAACATATAATAACACACACCACACACCACATAACCGCTCGGTCAAAGCCCTTTCAAGGGCTGAAATGTAGAATTTGTTGTTTTTTTAATTAATGTTCTTTTTGAATATTTATTTTTTAATATTTTTTCATCATATAATTCCGATTTATTTTTAATGAGCACATGCGTTCTTCAACGCATTGACGCTTAACAGAAAACAAATGCATTTTTCAAAATTGTACTCATTTCTAGCAGCGTGCCACTGCCAATAAATAAAAAAAAACAAAAATCCTTATAGCTTAAAATTTGCATATCTAATCATCACATTTTCAGAACAGTCACTACTAGCCATCAGCTAGTGATCGGCTGGCTATTTGTTGTGAGAACTATTTTTAAAGCTATGCTGACCATGAATCAAAATAATTCAAAACGTTTATGAGTCTAGATCGAGAACTCACGGTGTTGGCTTTTGAACATATAACGACTTTTATAAATTTATTTTTGCTTAGCTTTTTTCTTTTACTCTACAGCGTTATACGTCGCGTCAGACGCCGCATGTGATGTCATATTTTTATTGCCTGGTTTTTGCGTTTGTCTCATTGTCTATTCTTTATTGTTATTGTTCATTTTTTTTTTATTTATTTTTTGTTATTTTTATGAAGCTAAATTGAAAGAAAAAGTATTTTGTTTATAAATTTTTATGTGCTGTTGTTGTTGTTGGCAAATTTTTTTCGCATTTTGAGGTTTGGTCTAAACATTTTATGAATGTTTCACTTATGAGCAAGAATTACAGGTTTTTAGCTATTAATTTAAATACTTTTAAATTATTGTTTTTTTAAAAACTATTTTGTTTTTGTTTTGTATGTGTGAGTTGAGTAGAAAACAAAACAAAAAAAACTTAACCGGATGATTTGATCATAATTGCAAATTATTGACAACAATCTAGAGATAAAAACTAGTATTCAGTGACTAAAAGTTAAAAACTGCGTTTTAACTATTAATATTGGTTAGTTTAACAAATGATTTCTTCTGGCTATTTTCTAAAAACGCAATTGTTCGTCATTGTTTTATGTTTTAATAATTCTTTCTCCTATATATTATTTTCTTATTCTAAATCTCTGAACAATGTCATGATTTATCGTTTGTTGTATCTTTTGACACGCTTCGTTGCTTGTCTACGCGTCTGTTGTTTCGACTCGATTCAGTTGTCGTTGCATGCAACTCGTGCACGCAACACACAGCTATGTTTTTGTTGTTGTGTTGCTGCGCATTGCGAATCGCTGCAACTTTATTTATATGTCGGCGCATTGTTGCTTGCATAAACCGCTATATAGCGCATAAAACCTTGTTGTTGTTGTAAAATTTTAAAAAGAAAATTTAGTTTTGGCTGTCAAACGGACTGTAGCGAAAAAAACTGTCTTATATGAGCAGGAACTTTGTTGAAGTAAGAAAGGAATTTATTTATACTTATTTCGATTCGGTCTTTAGTTATTTTGAATTTATTGCCAATCAATATTTAACATTTTAAAGAAAAATATTGAAAAAAAAGAGCTTTGTAAAAACTTAGATCGGGTCAATATAATATAGCATCCGGACCAACACTTAAATTTCACCCTAAACCAATAAAGAAATTTTGACGATAAAGGTGTCATTAAACTAGGCTTAACCTTTTCAATGGATTTGTCCATTATATTGGACACATCAGAAAATAGTTTTTGTTTTTATTTTCTAACGTGTTTTTTAAAATCAAATAGGTTGAAACTATGAAATGAAGTTGTACCGACTTGGCAAAAATAATTTTAAAAAATATATAACTTAGTTGGCTTTTCGATTTTGCCCAACAGAAGCTTAAAATTTTTTTATTTCGCGTGTTGATAAATGTTGCAAAAAAACAAAAGAGGTTATTGTAAAAAGCATTTGTCTCCGGCTGTTTTAGTTGAACTTAAATATTATA